>JAQOWZ010000013.1:26004488-26604488 GCA_035578165.1 Stenolophus ochropezus | reverse complement strand
ATACGGGTCTTTTATTTTTAAATTTAGATTCATATAAAAAAATAAAATAAAATGACAGAAGTCTCCATTGAATTTTATTACGAAATAAGCAATACACTGGTTAGTACATGGACAGATTTTTTTATACGATCATATCAACGTTAAAATCGATAATTGTTATAATTTTTTATATATAATTATTATTTTTATTGATATTTACCATGAAAAATAAACAATAAACATGACTTTTAAAAATGGAAACTATACAGGGTTGCCCAATGAAAATTATCAGCGCAATTTTTGGCCACTTAACATCAATTTTGCAAAAAACGCTCCAACACGTCATTTTTAGTATAAAGGGGGACACCTGAATGGATTAGTACCAATGGCGTAACTTCAACCCTAAAATGGGGGTGGACTGCACCTCAAAAATTTTAAATGGAAAAGGGTATCAAACATACACAGTTCGAAAGGCCTTTCAATTCCTTTTTCAACAGTTTTTTTTATTTTTCAAATCCAATCATTAGTTCCACAGAAATATTGTTTAAAATAAATTTTATCAGGTGTTGAAAATTGCAATCAAGTAGGTATAAACAAATGACAGAAACTAAAAAAACAATTCTTTCGACAAGTTGTTGGTAATTAACAAGTAATTTGTAAGTTAGATTTCTTTCGGTGGGGTTATTTGAAGTTTAAAGTTTATGCCACGTTACCCGAATCTTTAGAATATTTACGGCAACGTACCGTAGCTCCAAAATTTTGAGCAAAATCTTTATTATTGTATGGAAGTTAGAGGTAGTCATTCACCTCATAAACTGATACTTGAATTTCTGTAATTTGTTTAACCTTAATTGCAGTTTTGCACCCCTGATAAAATTTGTTTTAAACGATATTTCTCTGGAACTAATGATCGGATTTGAAAAATAAAAATCTGTTGGATAGAGAATTGTAAGGCCTTTCGAAATGTGTCATGTTTGACACCCTTTTCCATTTAAAATTTTTGAGGTGCAGTCCACCCCCATTTTAGGGTTGAAGTTATGCCATTGGTATTAATCCATTCAGGTGTTCCCCTTTATATTAAAATTGACGTGTTCGAGCGTTTTTTGCAAATTTAATGTTAAATGGCCAAAAATTGCGCTGATAATTTTCATTGGGCCAGTCTGTATATAAAAAAATATTTGAAAAGAGCAACATTTGTTTTTTTTTAATAAATAATGTACACGTTCTGTTATCGTTTAATTTTTATTAATTTGACAATTCATTAATGCGTAAATTTAATTTCCATTTAATAACAATTTAATATATATTTACTAATTAAACTTCGACAAATATATGTGTATTCAGTACCAGTTAATAAATTTTAACCGATATTTTTAAGGCTAAAATACCGGTAATCGTTAACAGAAAAAATAAACCGGTTTTTGTGAACAATAATCTTTATTTTAATATTATTTAGCGTGAAATATGACAGCTTCTGTAATTTACATTTTATTGGAGAGCCATACAAGTAGGAAGTCTCTTTGTCAGCATTAGGCAAGTTTGTAATTGAAAAATGACCCGCGTTTTTTCAGATGGTATTTTTTTAATTTTTTACAATTTTTAATTTTTTTTAATTGATTTTTATTATTTTTTTAAATTGTTTTTTTTTTTTCATTAATTATTTTAACCAATATATTAACCGGTTTAAACCTGTTTCCAATTTTTAAAAACCGGTTTTTGAACTAAAACTGTTATTGTTATAACGTTATCTATAAGGGTTAACCGTTAACGAGTATTAACTGCATTTCTTCTGTGATCTACGATTCTTTTATTGATATAGACGTTAACATTTTTGTAATAAAAATTAGAAATAACACAAAATTATGGGGCTAGATGCCGATGAAATCATATTTCACAGACAAAAATTGATATTTATATAAGTTGAGACGGTAGATTTGTTTCTCAACAAAATTCTGTAAGTCTTAGAAGTGTTTAGTTCAGTCGTGGCAGAAGTTACAATGTATTCTGTTGAATTTGTTAGTTTTACGTTAGATTAATTTAGTTTTCATTTAGTGTGGCGTCTGTAATAATAATAATGCACTAAGAGTGTAGTTCATTCTAGTAGTTTTTATGTTCAATTTTATCTTCTACTACTAAAATATATGTATACATATTAATTATTGTTGTCTAAAAAAAAGTGCAACGAAATTATTCTTGGGTTTGTATAAAAATATCAAGAACATATTTCTAACCTACTAAAACAATGTGTATATTGAAGGTAATACCATACAATTTTCTTTATGCGTTTTATCGATTCTATTCGCATACAATCTGTAGCCGCATATTTGAAAACGAAATCGAGTAGATTTACGCATAAGGGAAATTTACACAATCCAGTATTTACATCGTCGACTGACATTACAATAGTTATTTACATACCAAATGCGGGAACGACTGGTTTCCGGAGGAGTGTTTGGCGGCGCGAGCGCTGCCATAGAACGATTCCGGAAACCCAGTTCACGCAAGAGGTTTGTACAATATTTTTCGTACGAAAATCATAAAATCAATAATTAATTTTCTATTTGTACAAATATTTTTATTTATTGTATACACAAAATGATTTGTGGTTATGTGTTTCAGTACTAACAAGTGCTGTCAATCTGTCAACATGACAGCAGTTGTTGCCAACATTGTATATCAAATGCACTAAATTTACTTTTTTCACGACATTCATAGAAAGCTCTACTTTCTTCTCGCGATATAAAGAGGAAAGTTACTTTTCCCTCTTTAGAGAGGAAAATGTACAGTGTTACCAACAGTATAGTACGTAATATTGGAAAAATTCATAGTTATATTAATTTTTTTTATTTAATAATGATATTATGGCAATTATGTCTTGTTCTTTTCTTTTTTTACATTATTTCGCAATTTAACAACTTAAATTGACATATTGGAAATAAAGAACTGCATCGGTAAACGTCAAAGTTTACAGTAGAGTTATAACTTAACTTATCATATTGCTGCGCCTATTCATTTAAATAAATGGATTTTTGAAATATGTCGTGAAAAAAATGTAGTGTCTAACACGAAAGGAAAGCACTTTTCCACTCTCACTCGAATGCCTCACACGAGCTCGAGTGGTAAAAAGATACGCTTTCCTCTCTAGTTTGAGAAATAACTATTTTCTACATTATATTTCGTTCAATAATCCCCTATTTTCTTTTAATATTATTAGGTAAAAGAATGTTTAAAACATTATACTATTTTATTATAAATATAGTTTTTTAATAAATGCTGTAGAAGTAGGAGTGTTTTTTCCAAAATTTTCCGGTCACCTATCTGGTGGAGACCTGGGAAATTGACGTTCCAGGCGTTGCTTAGGCAACGCGAAACAACACATTTCAATGCAAGAGTACGAAAAATGAATTCCAGGTGTGAAACAAAAAATATGAACACAGTGTGAAAATGCGAAATAGAGAAAGTAACAAAGCGATACGCCAACGCTTTTTCCAGCATAAAAACCAAAACAAATTGCACTCAGTGGAGTTGAATAGTTCTGTTCTTTGAGTTCGTGCAGTGTGTTACAGCTGCTGATATAGTCAAACCGGAGAAGGAGAAGACTCACGTCATCAAATAATATTACTAAAGTAATGACGTCATGTACTACTATGAATATACGGGATACTGATTTTTTTTAGAATAAAAGTGCAGTGCATGTTGCATAACTTTGTATAACTTATTTCTTCAAGTGACAGTTGACAAATTAATAACCACAACCTCTCGAAGTCTGTCGGCGTCATCACAGTTAATTTCTGACGGAAACGATAGTGAATAAGTGCATTTAGTAAATTGAAGGGCATTAGCTGTTCTCTAAAAGTACATAATAAATTACCTCTCGTACGGTTTTCATTGGAATTAATGGACCAACGTTGTCCAGTTCCCGTTCAAAATAATGCATTACATTCATTGTCAGTTTTTTTGACTGCTTTGATAAAGCTATAAGCATGATTTGTCAGTAACATAAAAAAACTGACACGATACTTTCTGACTGACACTGACAATCGAATGACAAGATCAATATTCGATCGGTATAAAATATAATATAAACAAGATCATTTTTATTATTGCCAATGTATGGTATGAAAATCAACTACAATTATTTCAAATAATTTTATATTCTCTAAGAGGAATACGGATTGACTTTAGAAATAATTGTAAATTCATTAATATATACGTTCCTTAATACAAATATTTTTATTCTTCTTTTTTTAAAAATAAATAACACCCAATAATCCTAACAAGTTATATTTCATTTTATAAAGTTTTTTTTCAGGTTGATGACGTGAGTCTTCTGCTTCTCCGGTTTGACTATATTAGTTGCTTACTATCACTATCTGTATCACATGAATGAGAAATAAAATGAAAACACATATCAATTTTATAAATTCTTTTACCTTAAAAGTTTAAATATTACCACGAGCAGTACACCCTTTCTAAGCAGCACCAGGACACAACTACAATACGTGTTTTCTTGATTAATTTTACTTGTATTCTAGTGATGTTTGTTGTCAGTATTTGTATAAACTCGTCAGATCTAGAATTTTTTGTAGGTTTAAGAACCGTTCGAACATGTAGTTTAAAATAAAATAATATTCCAGAGGTACTAAACTTTTATTTATTTAAAAATATTGAATTTTAAGCTCGAAAATTTTCAAATTTTACAATAATTTCTTTGTAATACTTTTTAAAGAATTAGTTATGCTGATTCCAAATTTTCCAATAGAATTTAATTATCTCTTTTCGTTCCGGAGATTTTTACTCTCAAAATTGTATCTCAAAAAATGAGTTTTTTTGTGTATATTTCAAAAATGAATGCAGATACAATCTTAACTACTTTACTATATTCGATTCTACAGAAATGTTATGTAAAGAAATGTTTTGCCCACATATACGTTCTTTGGAACTATTAAGTGAAAAATAAGAAAAACGAAAAAACGGAAATTTCAATTTTTCGCTTTTATCTCTAAATTATTTTTTTTTGAACTTAAGTAGGTAGCGATGTGCTGATTCCAAATTTTTATACAGAATTCAATTATCTCTTTTCTTTCTCGAGATATTTAAGTTCAAAATTATACCTAAAAAAACAGGTTTTTTAGATATATCTGTAAAATGATTAGGTTTAGGGTTCCGGTTCTCACTATTCGTTACTACGGGCAAAATTACATAAGTGAACCAATTTTCAGATTTTTATCTTAACAGATAGAATTTTTAGAAGGAAAAAACTGAAAATGGACAAAAATCGAAAAAAATCGTAAAGGGTACATCAGGCATTTTTATCGATTTTGGCCATTTTCATTTTTACTTTCTACAAATTGTATCCTTTGTAATTTTGCCCGTAGAATCGATTGGTGAGGTCGTCGAAGTCGTAAATCTAACCCTTAAAAGGGGTATACGAATATCTTGAAAACGGTAAGAGATAATTCAAATCGGTCGAAAATTTGAAATCTGCACATTGATATCTACTTAACTAAAATGAAAAGTTTTGGAAGAAAAGTTTCTCGGACAAATTTGAAATTTAGGTTTTTTCGATTTTCTTATTTTTTACCTAATCGTTACAAAGAACGTATATGGGGAGAAAACATTTCTTTAAGTAACTTTTTCCCGTAGAATTGATTGGTATAAACGTTGAGGTTGTATCTCAACCCATTTTAGAGATATAACAAAAAAACACTCTTTTTTGAGGTGCAACTTTGACAGCAAATATCTCAGGAACGAAAATGGATAATTAAATTTCGTTTGAAAATTTGGAATTAGCGTTTGGGGATCTATCAACGTACATTATTTCCTAAAATCAAAATTTTGGGCACAAAAATTAGTATTTTAGGGATATTTTGAGTTTGTCAACACAAATTTTGGTATATTACTCTACAGAACTCTCATATGAGGTTATAGGTTTAGAAAATAAATATAAGTTAGTAGAGGATTGCAGGTTTTGAAATCAGTGCATCGATATTAACAAACATGGTTTCTAAGAACCCTAAACATTTCTTAAAACTACTGCATCAAGAACTGGAAGGTAAAAATGTGTGTTAGTGTTACATGAAGCTAGGTAGCGGTGAAGGCCAGAACATATAGACCACGTTAGTGAGGTTAAGATTTACATTTGGCGCGAAACCCTAATTCAAATCTGAGTGTATGCATTCCTTATGGGAGTACATTTTCAATTCACGATATTCAAGCGTTTTGGCGATTCTAAATTTTAACATAGGATTTTTTTTATATTCTAAAACATTACTCTGTGCTTTTCCTACAGAAAAAGTACAAATAAAAGAATAAACTAAGAAAAAATTGATTTTAAAGAAAGTAGTAACGCAAATAGTAACATATGTCGTTACTAGGTGCAGCATGTTAAAAACACCAAGTTAAAGTGACAGGTTCAACTGTATTTAAAAATACTGACAAACCTTTCCTTCATACCCTTTTGGAAGAAATGTTTAACAATTTATTGTACAATAATTATTTTGAATTATGTATCTGGATTATATTAAACTGTAAGTAACTGCATTTTATACATTCTTTATGCATTTCATCAAATTGAAATGACGAAATTGATTACAACAAAGATTAGATTTTTAAAGATTCTATTATATTTTGTTATGGAGTGAGATGATTTTTTAAATGAAAACGTTTAAAAAAACAAAATATCTATCCAATTATTCATTTTAATTGATATTTCAAACAATAAACACTTTCTGAAACCAAATATTAATCGAGAAATAAGTTCGATGACATATGCGAGTCAAATACTATACTTTATCTACAACTATCAGGCATATGAAAAATCTGATATTATTTGTTAAATATTCAGTTAGGTGTGGGTAGTTCATATGTAGCTAAACAGATGGCGCCACAGTAGAATTTAAATGTCAAAATAAATATTGAAATTGTATTTATTATACTTTGATAATCATTTATATTGATATTTAACCTAAGATTAATATTTTATCTAAGATAAGTTAATCTAAGTTTTTCCCATTGTCTATACTTGCGGGCATAAGTCAGCTACGACATACGTTTTCAGAAATTTGCACCTACTGTTTAAATTGAAGTTTATTAAACAATATTACGTTTTTTGGGTGTGTATATTACATTAGAAGATAGATAAAACATTAGAGATTAGTATTTACAAGGTTTAATAGTTAAGATTTGCATTTTATAATACTTTCTAGCAGTTTAAAGATATCATATTTTGCTTCCCATAAGTATAACATGGGCGTACAAATCGGCAGAGGTGAGTTAGGGTTTCAGATTGAATTTGGCGCCACAAAATAACCGTGACACTAATGCAGTCTATTTGCCCGTGTAGTTAGGGGGTTCTAGGGGGTTTAGTGTGTCGCGGGGATCTGCTGTGTACTGCGCACAGGTTAGTAAATATCGCAGCCTGCTTTTGTTTTTGTTCGCTCCTGCGGTTTATTGTTAACGTCGCCTAAATGGGAATTGGAGGACTCATTACAAATCATACCCTCATTTTCTAAAAATCCTAAATATAAACATACACGGAATATAGAAAAAAGAACAAGTTCTAGTACAAGTAGAACCTACATGAAAACTAATAATAATTATAATAAAATGTATCTATATGATCCTCAATAATAAATTGATATACTGTTATTGTAGCTTCTGATTCCAGACCCACGTTGTTTATCTATCTCTATTAAAATGCAAGTAAAAGTCATTGCCACTGAAGTAACTAAACTGTAACTTAAAAATTAAAAAGAAATATTCTAAACCTAACTGAATTATTCAAAAGTAGTTATAAACTCTAAAATATTTAATTACGTATTTACCCCGCTGCAGAAATGAATTTTGAAACTATTTTCATATATTTCTAATTAATTATTGGAGTTATCGTGTACGAAAATTCGTCACAGACACACACACACACACACACACACACACGGACATACAGACATCACGCTAAAAATAGTAAAATCGTATTGTAGGGACCCTAATTCGTGCTCATATGTTGAAAACCCACACTCGAGAAATCTGACCAAAAACAATACCTCCCTTATCTATACAGGGTGATTTCTAACGTACGGACGAAACTGATAGGGCAACTAGAGGGGACCAAAATATAGTTTTTTGTACAATAAACTTTTGATCATAATCGAATAACAAGAAAGATACAACGGTTTAAAGTTCTTATAAACTTAAGCATTTTTTTATAAAATACGGTAATAACTTACGTTTTGAATTCAAATTTAGAATATTTGAGAGTTAATTAAACAAAGTTCAGTTAAAATTTTATTAAAATTTTTATAAGATGAAAGGTATGACTATTTAAATTGTTCTTTAAAATATTCGGTCATGGGTGTTCGTTTATTGAGAACCGCTGATTTATTTAATCTAATCATGTATGTAGGTAAGTCAAAATAACTTAAACGTCAAAAATTAAATAGGTTATTTGTTATGTCATTAATTCGACTGAAATGGTTAATTTCATTCGTTTGTATCTCTTGTCGTCATTTATTAGATGTTTTCTGCATACTGCAAAAATAATACAACAGAAATGTATCAGATTGTGTGAGAATTGTTTCTAATGTAAACGCGAATACAGTAAGCTCAGCGGTACTCAATACGTGGGCGTTAATTTATAAGAACTTTAAACCGTTGTATCTTTCTTGTTATTCGATTTTGATCAAAAGTTTATTGTAAAAAAAACTATATTTTAGTCCCCTCTAGTTGCCCTATCGTCCGTACGTTAGAAATCACCCTGTATATTGATAGGCGGGAGGTAAAAACAGTTTAAATTTGTTTGTACCTATCCTCTATAACTATTACAAGTAATTAATGATTCGGTAAATTTATTACAATTGTGGTTAATCTATTTACTAATGGAAAAAAATGTTTTATATTTGTCATTGACAATTATTATAATTGGCAGTTAAAATATTACAAAAATAATTATCGAATACTCTAAAAGAAATAGTACTAATATTGTAAGAATACTAATTATTTTAATAATTCATTTACCGTGTCAGCAGTCAACGCACGGAAACTCATGTATATAAAATATAAATATTAATAAAATATGTAAAGAGAACAGGGGAGAGGTCATTATATTTGATATAGTATAGCTACAATACCTGTATCAAATATTACCCATATGATACATCATCAACGTAAACTAATAAACGCCAAAATATATACAAACATACCTGATATACACAAAAATATTCTTCTACTTCACCAACAGTGTGACTTGAAACACAGACACTTCGACAAAAACTGTTTGACCAAATGGCGCAGGTTTCTAAACAAAACAAAACCTGGTTTTCATTATTGTTTAAAGCAAAAATATACATAAATTTAATGCCAATTCAATCACAGTATAGCCATCTATGAAGAAATTAATGAACTATTTTTTGTATTTCCTAAAAATCAAGCACGGAAATATAAATTAAATTTAGATCATTTGAGTGATTAATAAATAGATCAAATAAATATACTATTATCAACATTGAGATGTGGAAAACATTCCATTTGAGCCTATGTAGTTATATGTGCAACATTAAGTTTTTATCTGTATTATTTATTTATTTACTCGTTAAATACCATAGAATTATGTTTGTATCTTTCGGGGGATATATATTAAATCTAATGCATCTATATCATTGTCATCGTGATATATATCATTTAAATCCATTTTATTACTCTTGTAAAGCTGACAAGCTGTCAAATCTGGTCAAATCTGTCAAATAATTATAAATATAACCACACTTTTCAGTTAAGCCGTCGCTAAGCCATTGTATTTGGACGCTTAAATTTAAACCAAGCTTAACATATTTAAACGTCACTTAACGGGCGGTGCAACAATTTTAAACTACACTTAAAGTAAAACCTGGTTTAAATATTTAAGCGAAGACGGTGCAACCGGGCATTAAACTAATAAACAAAGATTTTGTATTATATTATTTTACAACTCAATCGATCGGCGTGACAAGAAACAAATATATGTAAACATATTTTATTTGAGTCGTAGCCAACGTGTGTTAAAAAAAAATACACTGCAATTATTATAAATAAATTGAAATGTCATTAAATATCTTATATTTTAATTTGAAATAATAGTAAATATCATAAATAAGTAATTTTTTTATGATACCTTTTTTTACTATTTGGTTTTCTAAATAAAAACATCTTTCGAAAATTTCTACAAGTTTTATTTCATTTTGTAACGTTTTTTTCAGGTCTATGACGTCTCTCTACTGCTTAAAAATTTCTACTGTAGATAGGCAAGCTCTATGTACATTTGCGTACTGCTGGTTTGGAATAAGGTTTGACAGAGCCATCTAGTTCTTGATACCATGAACTATTTTGAGGAATATTCAAGAGTGGGGGAAACCGCGACAGAGCCATCTAGAATATGGTTCCATAAACTATTTTGTGGAATTAAACGAGAGTGGGAGAAAGCACAGAATATGTACAAAATTGAATTGTCGTATTGCTTGAGAATAATTTATTTGTTTGGGAGCAGTTTTGTGTTGTTATGTATAAAATGTATGTAATAATAATTGCTGAAAGTCTGTACAATATATATCCAAGTAACTTTTTGCCTTTATGTACATACATATATAATACAAGTACAAAATTTTAGATAATTAAAACTATTTTACATGTTTACTTTTATTTTTTTTTGTATCTCGTACTAGAAAACTTCTTTCAATAATTCATTAGTATATTTTGTAACAGAACTAATTTGTAGTATTAATAATTTGAAGTCTAGCACTTTTCTTTATAATATTTGACGTAATTGGTTGTTTGTAATTAGAGGATGGCATGAATAAAATAATAATAATACTACACATTTAAAATTTTCTCTTCCAGTATTTATCGTAAAATACATTATATAATTTAATGTTTGTTGAACGCAGAATAAAATAATATGTAATTAATTAATATATACATATTTAAAAGTTTTAAGTTCTTTAACATTATGTTCAATGTTTATATGTTCTTAATGGGGTCATTTAAAAAAAAAAATGTTACGATTTTTTTACATAAATGGAACCTGCGACACTTACTATACATATTGCAATATAATGTACGCCGAAATATAATACTTTTCATTCATAACTTTGTTATAAGATATTCGCGCTGCGAATTTCGTGACGTCACGAATCAAAAACTCACACAAAGATACATCTCACACATAAACGTACACCGAGGCGCTACAAGTTGAACGTCAGTGTAACGCAGGAAGTATAATTTTATACTTTGTGATGTAAAGTAACCTAAAATTTATGTAGGCACAGGAAAAGTACGCAGGTTTTTTTAATGTAGAACTACAGGGTTTGTAAGCGTGAAATATAATTGAAATTACATGAGAGTGTAATATATTTATATATTTAGGTAAAGCATGGTGAACGAAGTTTACATTTCGTCCGCAAGAGTGAGCTGATCATTCTGATTCGTGACGGATTGGCAAATGGCGTCCTGTTGAGATTTGAAATCGAAGTCTAATTTCAAAAAATTATATCTACAAAACAATATACCCAAATGACATGAAAATATTATTTACATACAGTGGCTCACAGAATTATTCGTACACCTAAGTTTTCTATTTAAAAAGTAAAAAATAGAGTACTTTCAAAAATAATATTGACATATTACTGACACTATCATATTCTCTCTTATTCCAGAAATAAAACGCAATAGCCAATTATGAAAAAAGTATTATTTTTCTTACGTAAATTAAATAAAAACAAAATGTATACAAGAAATAGGTACACAAAATTATTCGTACACTTATGAAATCTTACATAAAACGAGTCAATATTTATATTTATAAATATAAAACATCTATGATTGCGTAATTATCATTTGTTTGAGTATTTTGTAAAAGGTTTTTTCAAAAATAGGTCACAAAAACAAGTAGTTACGGTAGTTGAAAGGCGAATCTGTTTGAAATTACTTTGCCAGTGTAAATCTTTACGGGAGGTTGTCAAAATTGAACAAAGATTGCACTCAAATTTTGAGAACCTTATAAGTAAATATAAAAATGAGAACCAGTAGAAAAATATTTCCCGTGGAGGCCGTAAAAAATTTGTAAGCCAACAGAATGAACGATATGAATGTTAAATGACATTAAATCCGAAAAATCCCCTGAATAAATTAACATTATGAATATCTGATATTTTTTAATGGTCTATTGGAACATAAGAAATTTTGGTTTTAATGGTGTTATAGTAAAAAGCGAGCCCTATAATACCAAACAAAATAGTATAAAGAAACTCGTATTTGAAAATAGTACATTAGCACGATTGTGTATTTTGGAAATTGGTAATTTTCTGGATGAAAGTAAATTGTACCTATTTAAGTGGATTGGCAAATCTTTTTTTTGCAGAAATCCAAATTCTGAGCTTAATTACTACAATGTATGGAGTACAGTGAAACACAGCGGCAGACACATAATAGTTTGGGGTTCCTTATGACTATACGGCCATGAAAACCAAAATTTCGTAAACTTCTTCGAATAGCCTATGTTCCAATAGATCCTCCAAAAAATTTAGATATTCTTAATGTTTTTAATTTATTCAGATTTATTTTAGGATTTAACGCTCAATAAATCGTTCATTCTGCTGATATAAAATTTTCTTACGGCCCCCCGCGTTAAATATTTTTCAACTACTTCTCATATATATTATATATCAATAATAGAGTACAATCTTCATACAATTTTCATAACTTCCCTTAAAGATTTACACTGGCAAAGTAATTTCAAACAGATTCGTCTTTCAACTACCGCAATTACTTGTTTTTTTGTGATCTATTTTTGAAAAAACCTTATACAAAATACTGAAAACAAGAGATAATTACGCAATCATAGATGTTTTATATATATAAATACTGACACTTTATAAGTAAGATTTCATAAGTGTACGAATAATTTTGTGTATCTATTTTTTGTACACATTTTGTTTTTATTTAATTTACACAAAAGAAATAATATTTTTTTCATAATTGGTTATTGCATTTTATTTCTGGATTATGAGAGAATATGATCCCGTCAGTAATGTCAACATTATTTTTAAAAGTACAATTTTTTTTACTTTTTAAATAGAAAACTTAGGTGTACGAATAATTCTGTGAGCCACTGTATATTGTAGACGGTAGACTTTCAGGAAAAAAATAAAACAAAAAATGTGAAATGAGCCATTCAATTTAGTGTAAATTTATAGAAGTAAATTTCGTTGGAGAATAAAATGTTCAGATAACTTCTAAAGTATACAAATATAACATCCTCCAACCCCTATACCAATGCATTTCACCCTTTACACCCTTCTCTCTTAATTGTCAAATAGTTCCGTTCCCAGCCAACACCATTACAAGCTTTGTTTGCAAGGCACGTGGCTCTTCTTTTGACAATATTTATTCATTCTTGCAAATATAAACAGAACTACATGTAACAAATTATAATATTTATTTATTTGCATTAATTTTTTATATTTTTTTATATTTTATATTAATTTGATTAAAATATGACAATAATAAGAGTGCCGTGACGGAAAAAATGGAGTAAACGTCATTTTTTAACCTGGAATTAGAGTGCCTTGACAGTAAGAAGTGAATAATAGTTATTTGTCAAACCAGAGAGGAAAGCGTATCTTTTTACCACTCGAGCTCGTGTGTGACTCACGAGCGCAGCGAGTGAGGCATTCGAGTGAGAGTGGAAAAAGTGATTTCCTTTCGTGTTAGACACAATATTTTTTTCACGACATATTTCAAAAATCTATTTATTCGGACGAAAAGTTGCAGTAACACGATAAGCTAGAAAATTAGGTTATGTAAACATTGACGTTTAGCAGTGCAATTGTTACAGTGTTGCCAATATGCCAATTCAAGATCAATTTGTCAAATTGTAAAATATAGTAAAAAAAGATAGAACAAAACATAATTGCTATAATTTTTTAAAAAGAATATCGTTATTAAATAATAATTTTTAATAAAACAATGATTTTTTCCAATATTTCATTGTAAAATAATATCCATGTTGTACTGTTGGTAACACTGTACATTTTCCTCTCTAGAGAGGGAAAAGTAATTTTCCTCCCTGTTTTGCAAGAAGAAAGTAAAGCTTTCTATGCATGTCGTGAAAAAAAGTATATTCTCTATACCCATTTCCGATACCATTGGTTTAGTTTTTGTTAATGAAACTGAAAAAAGTGATAACGGAAACATTAATAATGATAATGCTGATATTATAAAAATTAACTTAAAACAATTGGAAGAATGTTCATTCACATATTTTGTAGGATACTTAGTATTTAAATATTTAAAAAAATTCAATTGTGATAAATGTGCAAATTCCGTTCGAAAAAAAATGATTTACTTCAAGACAAAAATGTATTATTAATATTATTAAAAGATTATGGGAAGCCGAACGAAATCAAATATCTCACTAGACCAGGAGATTCTACAATAAGAATAATGAAAGAATTCCTAGAAATGTTTCATAATGTTTATGATTCTGATAAACGTTGTGTAACTTCTTCTATCAAACAAAAATGCCTTTCACACCTTCAATCTCATGATGAAAACTGGTTGTTAGATTGTTTTGATCATAAGATATTTATTTTAGATTTGTTTATAAAAGTGAAACTATTAAAATGCATTCGATGGGAAACTAATATGATTAAGAAATCTAATTCATATAATAGAAAATTAAATATATTAAACAGTCTATAGTTATTTATTTTTTTTCGTTAAATTCCAAATTTTATATTATTTTATAATACATGTATTATATATTTTGTCCTACGACCACTGTTAAAAATAGTATTTTTAACGGTTGCTTAGCAAGTTAAAAATAACAGTTTATAACACAGTAAATACTTTTATCTACAACTATTGAAATATGGGTACATTATACATGTGATACTACATATAATATACTACTCATATTACACAAGTGTAATATGAAATGTCATGATACACGCTACACTTTTCTGTAATAAATAGGGCATATAATTTAACACATAATATTTTATTAAACTGTTAATTTATTAATAACATATTTTTTATTATAAATATCAATATATATGCTTATAAAAGTATAATAAATACAATTTGAAAAGTGATTTTGACATTTAAGTGCTACAGTGGCGCCATCTGTTATGCTATATATGAACTGCCCACACCTAACTGAATATTTAACAAATAATATCAGATTTGTTATATGCCTGATAGTTGTAGATAAAGTATAGTATTTGACTCGCATAATATGGCTACATTACACTCAGATGATTAAAAATACTCGCTACCGCTCGTATTTTTAATTACATCATCGTGTAATATAGCCTACATATTATGCTTGTTAAATAATATACTATTAAAACATTGTCATTGACTACGAATTAAAATTAAAAATCAAATTACTTTTAACACTTCTTATGTTCAGTTGTTCATAACAAATACATCATGACCTGTCATAAATGTCATTCTATAATGTTTAGTTTTTATTTACAAATAGGTACATAACTAGGGTCGTAGGAAAAATAGTGTATGATATTTGTGTTAAAAGTGATTTTATTTCGTTCGTGGGGTTTGTTACACTCGGCTTCGCCTCGTTTCATAAACTTCCCTACTCACTCATAAAATGTCACTTTTAACACATATCATAAATAACTATTATTGTTTTTTTTTCATTTTCTATTAATATAAGTTTTATTGTTGTTTATTTCTTTCTTTGAAATGCGCTGTATGCATATAAAAATTATTTAAATAAAAATTTTAGGTTGGTTCCGTTGTCGTTCTTTCAGAACTGAACGGTGACTCGCATTTTGCTTCGTCTAACATTTCTACACCCTCATTGTTGATTTTTCGAATCAACGACCATCAGTAAGATATCCCCTAACTCTAATCCAAACCTACTATTTACGCACGAAAATAGCCGATGTTACCCGAAACTAATTACACCAACTGAAACGCCAGATTTTAACTCCAATGCAACCAGAGTCACAGTTATGTAAGTGAAACGAATTTTCCCATAAGCTTGCCTATCTATATATTTTCCAATCAACGCTCTAATGTACACAATTTTGTACAACTGTATATCCAAGAACAACACTAAAAGTCAGTGTTCTGGCAGAGAGTTATCTCAACAATACTAATATCTGGCCTACAGAAATAAAACTTACTAACAGAGCCATCTACCAAAATACAGGGAAAGCTTGCCAAGCTATTGAATAAAAAAAATTTGCAAGTTTGCTGCAAACCGTGAAAAAAATATTTTGAATATTTGCTTTCGCGCCCTAATTTTATTTTTCTTCGTCATATTTTAGTTTTATGTTTCTTAATTATATTTTAGGAAAAAGAAGACAATTCAAGGGTTTTAGATATGTTAGAATCTAGTCAAAATGGCTACAAATCTTTCTCTTTGCGCCCTAATTTTATGTTTTTTCGTCATATTTTAGCAAAAAGGCGACAATGCAACAAAATAAATGCAATTTCAAGAGTGGTAGATATTATAGAATCCAAGCTAAGATGATATGAATGTAAGCAATATATAGGCTGAATACTAGAATCCTTCACAGGGGAAAAGAAGTTACAATCAAAATAGTTAAGATAATCAACCAAAAGTATAACTGAATTGTAATCAAAGACGTGATTTAATTATTTTTAGAAGTTCTTCTACAATAATACTGTATGAATTATGACACAAGGTGTGGAATTAACAAAAATGTGATCTGTTTGTCGTAATCAAAAGAAATATTTAGAATTTTTTGTAATTTGAATATGTTTGTTATCTTAAAACGACATAATTTGTTGGTGGCGCTAATATTTAAATAATAGTTTATTTATAGTTCTTCTGGTGTTATTTCTGCTGCATTGAAAAATTCTGAAGATGCAAAAAACTGAGTGACCACATCCACTGACTTTTATTATTATTAAATTATATAAATCCTTGATTACGCGCCATAATTTTATGTTTCTTCGTCATATTTTAGTAATAAGCAGACATTGTAACTCTTTGTTCTTTTGACCTCTGGCATGGTTTACATGTTGAGTAATCTTAACTAGGTACTCTTTATTTTGTACAGTTGTCTACTGATTATGAGAACTTACTTCTCTAAATACATATAACGTTTTTTTAAAATTATTATTAAGGTTAGGGGTATATTTAATTTTATTCCAAATATTACTGCTATTGTATTCAATTTATTTTATTTAGGAATAAATGATTTTTTTAGTTACCTCATAACACATTTGGCAACATTGTTTGGAAGAAAATAATATTTAGAAATATTTGGTTTTTATTTAGTTACTTCATAATACATTTGGCAACATTGACTTATTGTAATTTAAAACATCAAATTTTACAATAATTAATAATTTTATATATAATATATTGGTAAAACCTTTGCTCAAGATTATTATTTATGACATTGTTTTCGAATCTTTGATATCTACATTCTGTGTTCTAGAATCTTCAAAACAAGAATGTATGTATCCTCTATTCTTCAGTCTTAGAATATGCAATTCTGGAATCCATAATAGTACGCAAGCGCGTCACTAGATGGCACAAAGCTACTACTGCTGCATTACTGCCACCATAACTGATGCGGACCAATAATGAACTGCTGTTTACCCGTCCATTTAAAAATAATATAGTTGTTCCAAAAATAAAATTTTAAATCCGAACCCGGTTTTCATATCAGTAGGGTACTGTAAAGTGGCTATTTATATTGAAACAGTTTAGTTTAATATTAGTTGACAGGTAACGTATGTAGATAACCATAAAAAACAAAACCGTATCAATTGCAATAATAATAAATGATTTAATGTTGATGAAGTGGTCATACAAGTAAACAGGCTTTAAAAAGTAAATATAGTCATTAAGACTCAATAATTATGTATTCTTCGGCAAGCGATCAAGAACAAGACAAATATCTGAGGAAGAACAAAGATGAACTTGAGTAAGCATTGATCCTATAAGTACTGGCATAAAGTTTGGAAGCCTACAAATATGTTTCATACGGCTGAGTACAAAATGTCTTCGTTAGAAATTATAAAGAAAGTGTGTTAATACTTGGAAAGGTAAGTGTAATACATAATTTCTAAGTTTTTCGTATTCATATATTTATGATTCTAGAATTTATTTGAATAACACAATAGACTGCATTAGTGTAAGGGTCATTTTGTGGCGCCAAATTCAAACTGAAACCCTAACTCGCCTCTGTCGATTTATACGCCCATGTTATTCTTATGGGAATCAAAATATGCTGTCTTTAAACTGCTAGAAAGTATTATAAAATGCAAATCTTACCTATTAAACCTTACAAATACTAATCTCTAATGTTTTATCTGTCTTCTAATGTAATATATACACCCAAAAAACATAATATTATTTAATAAACTTCAATTTAAAAAGTAAGAAGGTACAAATTTCAGAAAACGTATGTCTTAGCTGTCTTAGTATTCAATTGAACCTGTCACTTTAACAATATACCTATAAATATATATACCGCTGGAGTGCTATCTCTCCCGTGAGAGGAAAGTGTCACCAACATAACAATCTCTGTCCTTGTCACTCAGTATGTAGTCACACTAAAGCGCGTGCGCAAAGTAACCGTGCCTGTTTCAAATATTTGAAATGTATTGAAATATGAATATGTATATTATTTTGAAATATTTAACAGAGTTAAATGAGAATTGTTTTTATTTGCATCTTCAGAAAAATGAGTACCACAAAGTTAGAAAATTACATTTCTTAATTTACTAGGGCAGGTAAGATTAACATTATGTTTTTTTCAAAAAAGATTAGATTAACCTTTATTACAGGATTACAGCAATATAATTAAAAATTGAACACTTCCTAAAATTAAGAATAAAAATACAAAAACATTTGAAAATCTGAATTTGAACAACTGCGAAATATTAATATAACTGTAGTACATTATTAACGTATCAAAATTTCAATACATACAAAGGGACAGAAAGAGTCAGAAATTTGCAAATAATACTTATTTAAAAATACATCCGTAATACTGAAAAACGAAACAATAAAAATTCAGTTCATAGATATATTCATATTCAAAATTCGAAGAAGCAATTCTTGACCAATAGAAGCACAGATAATCGGCGCATACTCAAAGCACACAAACTTGACAACGGTGCAAACATATATATGTCTGCACTGTGATGTTTGGACCATCTCTCTGTCCTTTCCAGCGGTATATATATTTATAGGTATATTACTTTAACGCGGCGTTTTTAACCTGCTGCACCAAGTAACGACATATGTTACTATATGTGTTACTACTTTCTTTAAAATCAAATTTTTCTTAATTTATTCTTCTATTTGTACTTTTTCTGTACGGAAACCAAAGAGTAATGTTTTAAAATATAAAAAAACCCTATGTTATAATTAAGAATCGTCAAAATGCTTGAATATAGTGAATTGAAAATGTACTCCTATAAGAAATGCATACACTCAGATTTGAATTAGGGTTTCGCGCCAAATGTAAATCTTAACCTCACTAACGTGGTCTATATGTTTGGAGTAAGACAGTAGATAATTTGTTTTTTTTTGTGCTTTCTAGGTGATGAAAAACATTAAGGAGAAATGTTTAAATCCCTGAGTGATATGTCGGCTTGATGTTGAAATTATTTGTGGACACTGGAACTCACGTTGCGAATCTAGATGGAGCTTGTACTCATTTTCCTGCTTTATTATTCGCTATGGAGAATGCAAAATTATCTGAAAAAGAGATGTACCAACCAGTGAATGACGTCAAATGTGCTCGGCAAGTTCCTCACACTAGAATAGACAAATTTGGAGAAAAGTAAAACTATAAGATTACTTAAAGACATATTTTGTAACAACAATCGAACCTTTAAATATTGTACTCAAAAAGAATTCAACACTACATTAGAGTAAGTACAAAACAAAATAACTAATTGGGATTAAGTTAAGGCAGTTAAGAATGATTTCAAACTGTTTGAAGCAATTCTAAATAAATTAAAGATATGTAGAAAGAATTGAAATTAATTTGTAGGTTATTTTGGTTAAAACACCTCTGTTCAGAATGGGGTATATGACCATTTTTTTTTCTTCCATTTTATGATTCTATACCAAAACTAAAAATACCCGTATTTTTTAAATCGCTTAATGGGGTAGGTGACCAATTTCTAAATTTGGTATATGTGATAGCTTGTACAAAAATAATATACCCGTATTTTTTTAAAATTGTTAATTATATGTTGTTTTGAAGTAAATAAATAATATAGTACTTGGGAGGGGAATATGACGTCAACGAAGTTCATGAGAGCGGCGAAGGTAGACAGACGGAAATAGGTGGTGTGAGTGAGATAGTGCTAACTTAGTGAACGTCATAGTAAAGGACGCTGTTTCTATTTAACGCAAATTACTAAACAATTGTTGATAAATATTTAACTTTTTTAATGTCAACGTTAATAAATAAATATACTTACTATAATTCAATAGTTTTTTCATTAAAATTCTACCTTGGTCACCTACCCCATTGTTGATAATTCCGGAGAAAAACAATAATAAAGTTTAGGAGAAGGGATATGTTGACGTCACCTAGGAGAATTAGACAAAGAGAGATGCTAATAGAAAGAGAAAGATATAGTGCGACCCGCGTGAACCTTCTGCTACCTGATTCTAACCCGTAACCATGGTAACCAAACAATAAACACGTGCAAGTGTTTATATACTGTCACTGAGACTCGTCAGGGACTTCAATACCAACCAGATTTACATTATAACATTCGTTGTGTAGTATCAAAATATTTTAATTTTATTCTATAAATTTCCTAAATTGATATCTCATATATTGTTTCATTAATAATTATGACTAATTTATCATTAGCAACATTTATTCGATATTATTTAAGTAAAATAAATAAGTTCATTAAATTCCTACTTTTAGCATTGTAAACTGCTCTCTCATTCTCCTAGGTGACGTCAGAGATAGGGCGCTGTTACATATTAATTGCGAATTTCAGTGAAATTATAAGATAATATTTAGTTTTTATCATTATTATTGGTAGTCACAATGGTTTATACTTTTTTTCTTTGAATTCGAGAGTGGTCATATAGCCCATTGTAGGCAAGCACGATTGGGGCCCTGTCCAACTCCGCCCACATTCGCACAGGTAGTCTCACCTGAGTTTCAACGTCCCGCACTGCGATGCGGCAATGGTGTCCTGTTGAAGCCCGACGAACAAATATAACACCAAATATGTGTGAAACTTTGTAATTGTTAAAATAAATATTTATTAAATTAATTTATTTGTTCTGTTAAGTCTGATCACCAAATTTAAATACAGAATACGGCCGACTATTTCATTGTAACAATTTTAATTCAGCATGATTTCTTTGTCTAACATATCAATTTATAGCGAAACAGAATAATTTACTAGGCCTCCGAGAACAGAAATATACAATAATGAGCCCTTTACATTTGTTGGCTTTCCCCATCTCTCTCTAATTTTCGATTCTCTGTCGTACTGTCGCTTCTGTATATAACTATTCTGTGACATAGGCGAGAGAAAGCAGGGGTGGGATTTTACATGAGTTTTCATTTTCTACATAGGACCGAGGGACCAGGGATAATAATAAGAATTGAAATACAGGGTAAAGAAACATTGAAAATCACGAATTTCATAGTCTCGAAACTGTATCTTTCACCGTGTAGAAGCTACAGCGTGTTAAAATATTGTATATGGGGCTGCAGTAACATCTAGTTTTGTATTTCTCTTTTTTATTGCAGTCGTCAGAGCCACAAGGGCATGTTGTTCAAAGGGAAATAAGTGCAGCAAAAAATGTGTAGGTATAACTTAATAGACTATCTGTTTATAAATAAAATTAAAACTTACCAACACAATATCCTCAATATTACGGGCAATTTTATTATTACAAATAAAATAACAATTGCGGTAGATAGCGTTTTTAGAAGTATTATTGTTAAAATTATTATTTTTAATGACCCGTGAAAGGTAAAAAATATAGAGTTATGGCCGTATTTATTTGGGACATTTTAAGTAACCTGGGGTGGGATTCTGTAACTAAGTACGTTATGGTTTGAGTGCGTTATGTAGTTACAGAATCCCACCCCAGCTAAGTTAATTCTGTTTACTTGGCACGTTTGAAGTAACCCAGAACTGATTTCGAACTGACCCAACTCACCCAGCTATTTTGCTGGGTTGGTGAGTTGAACCTGTTTCCTATCTTTGTTTATACATTGCTTCTTTTTCTATATCTGTCAGAAGTTATATATTTTATAGGTTAAAATGGAAAACTTAAATAAATAATTTTAATAAATCACTTAAAATTACCATTTAAAATTTTCACAAACTATAAAATTTGGTTGTTTATTTGGTACCAACATGGGTACGTTTTGGATCAATTTAGGGTTGTTTCAAATTTTCCAAATAAATACGGCCATTATCGCAAGCCGATTATAATACAACGCGTGATGCAGAAACGACGCACTAAAATAATTAAATAAAGTACAAAAGGGCTCTACTTACTGAAACATTCGCCAACTCAACTTTGGTCCACACACTGAAAACAAAAACACAACTGCCCAAAAAATGTTGTTATCTGTCTATACAGGTTCGTGTAATCAACCAACATCAACGCGTAATCAAATTATAATTAATTAATTAGCTATATTATATTCAATTACATTTTACTTTTACAATTGGCAAGAGCCAACAAAGTGTGGTGTTATTCATATAAGGTTGTAAGTTCTTGTTAGAGCACGAGTTCATGTTGAATCTGCTCGTGTGACGCTCACATACACAGTGACGTCACCAGCGAGGAACTCGCTGTCCTTGCACTCCACCTCCCAGTCCCACGCCATATGGTAGAGCGGCGGAGGTGTGTAGGTGCGGGTGTGGCCCGCGCCCTCCAGGCGCACCTCGCAGCGGTACCCGGGCAGCTGGCGGCCCGCCACCGGGGCGAACACCGCCAGCTCGAACCAGTCGTCAGAGTACACGCACAGGCACAGCACGGCCCCCACCCGGAACCACGTGCCCCTCGCGCCGCGCGGGACGCGGCGGCCGGCGCCGGCCGGGACCCCCGGGAGCGCCCTGCAGGCCTGGTAGTGTTGGGCCAGCGTGCCGGGCTGCAGGGCCGCGTCGCACACCTCGCACCGGCTGCGCTGCTCGCACCAGTAAAACCAGTGCTTGGCTGTCTTCCCGGGGAAGTCCTGCACACAGAGAACACGTTCGTATTCTTCTCCACAGAGCGTGTCACATCTGCGCTCTATTTATCACCTAACTATTGTTTTATATTTAATATTTACATCACTATTTCAATAAAAAGCCACAAATTAATACGGTTTCAATATAATTATACAGTCTGTCCGTTTTAAGAGGGTAAACATTGGAATGTGGCGAACCGTAAGAGATACGAAGTCGGTTAAATTGGGGCAAAGTTGCCGCATTAGTTGCTCATTTTAATCATGTATTTGTTTTCCCCAAAACATGCACAGCTCACTAGAAATGAGCAAAACATTTATTTTGGCCAATGTACTTTTTGGCTTATAACTTTCTTGTTTCAATTCATACAAGTTTCTAGTTTGCACATTCTACAAACACTTTTTTTCGAGAAATTGAGAGAAGTCCTCAAAATACTCGAATACTTCATACAAACTTTCAGTTTTTATATGGGTCTCAAATTTGTCTTTAGTACTGTTAAATATAGATTTTTTCTCTTTCCAACGATATAAAACATGCGTATTTAATGAAAATAAACGAAGAAATTAGAAAATTATTGATTTTATTCGTTTCAAGTGTGCATTGGCAAAAAATTGTTTTAAACAAATTTTTAACATTTCAGTTGAATATTCGCCTAAATTTGTACAAAACAGAAGCAAATACGTCGGGTGCGATTGTAGCCTTTCTGGATAACACTGAAGGTTTCTAAAGTATCTTATTTCGGTGAGCAGCATATTCAACTCCTAACTAATTGAATTGATTACTCAAAATTTTGTTACAATCAAATTATTTTCGATTTTGTTTCTAAAGAACACTTCACCAAAATGAATAAAATCAATCATTTTCCAATTTCTTAGTAATTTCAACCCAGTCTGTTTGTTTCATGTATTATTATACTTGTATATAAAACTGTAGGTTTTGACATTTATTTACTTCAGAAATCACACGATTTCACCCGACAAGATGACGTCATCAATCCTCTTTCTCCCCGCCATTTTGAATTACATACCTAGTTACAATGGGGTATATAACCATATTTTTTTCTTTCATTTTATAATTCTGCACAAAAAATAAAAATACCCGTTTTTTTAAACCGCTTATTTGTTGATAGTTCCGGAGAAAAACAATAAAAAAATTGTAGAGGGGATATGTGACGTCACGTAAGATAATTAAAGAATTTGAATTCATTCGAAAAAATCATCTATCATAAAATAATGTACATTTGGCAGATTAGCCAGGTTCCATTTTTAAAATTATTATATTATTATATTCCCATTCCCTATCATTCTCGTACGTGACGTCAGAGTTATGGCGCCACTACAAAATTTTAATTTGAAATACTAATTTCAGTGAAATTATAAGGTAATATACAGTTTTTGCGATTATTATTGGTAATTACAATGGTTCATTTTTAGTTTTTATGCTTTTTCTTTGAATACGACAGGGTCATATAGCCCATTGAGAACATGAAAATCAACTTAGTAATTAACGGTGCAGCATTCACGGCCAAACAGAGCTCCAGCCTCACCTGGAAGTCACAGCCGCTGTTGTCGCAGGTCTCCAGGGCCGGAGCGCAGGCCCCACACAGCCAGCCCTGGTACTTGTCCCGGTACAGGCGAGCCGTGGGGGCCCCACACCTGCCACACTCCTCCAGCGGGGCCTCCGCCTCGTGGCGCCGCACCTCCACGGCGAGCGTCGCGCCGTCCCAGCCGCCCAGCACGCCAAGCAGACTGCTGACGTTCATAGTCAACGCCGAGTGTTGCTCCAGCAGAAGGCGCTCCTGCGGCAGGACGGGGTGCGTGCGAGACACTGTGTCCTGTCCTCGGCGGACGGTGACGCTGAAGTCGTAGTCCGCCGCCGCCTGGGGCTCGCCCAGCAGCCTCACGCTGTAGTACAGGCTACTGGACGCCACGCACACCCGCGTCAGTACCAGGAAGAGCAGTTGATACGCCGAGACGATGTAGTTAACGCATTGGGATCGGCGGATATTGGGCGTTACGAAGGCGGGACAGGGCAGCACGCGGTCGGGGTGCTGCGCCTCGCAGTGCTGCAGCAGGGCATCGCGGCGGCCCGCCCAGTCGCAGCCCTCGGGGCCGAGCACCGGGCACGTGTACAGCCGGTACTCGCAGGCGGCCTCGTGGCCCGGCCCGTCGGCCCCGGCTCCTGGCACGGGCTGCACGCCGCCCCGTCCTGCCGCTGGAACACGGGGCCCCGGCGCAGCTGGGAGCCGCACTGCACGCACACCAGCTCCTCCAGAATGTCCTGCGCTGGCTCCATGCCTGCAACATACTCCAGCTGCAGCTAACGACCACACGCTCCCACTTACTTTGTTCCTGTTCAGCTGCTGCTTGTTCTGTACTATGCTGGAATCTTGTAAAGGATAAAAATCAGTTGTATACTAACATTATTGAGTGAATCAGTTAAATTACAATTTTTAATTTATAGAGGCTGTTCATTTTAAGAAGTACAATGGGGTATTCTAATTTTTAAAGTCGCGTATTTTTTATTACAAATCTAAAAGTCCTATTTTATTAATTTGAGAGAGATATGAATTTTTTAAAATTCGGCAAAAATGTGAATTTTACTGGATGTGACGTTATGTGGGACTGACATTTAAATGATGGGGTAAGTTTACAAACACTACGCTTGGCGCGGCAGTCTATCTGTCGTAAGGCATCAACGGCGGAATAGCTGCTTCTTCTATGTGCTACAGTTTCCTACTCAATACTGAAACCATAGCAACAGATAAATAAATACCTAAAATATTTTTCCGTATCCATGGTATGTAATTGACAAATTGTTTACTTCATTTGAGGTTAACAATAAGTTAAGGCGGGATGATATGAACAGCTGTGGGTTTTAGCGGTGCAAGCATACGACGTGATATCTATCGATAAAATTTAAAGTAAAAATAATTTGATTTACAACAAAATACTTTTTAATTTAACTCTAAATTATTTAAAAAAATACAAATAGACGAATGTAATTACAATTGTTGCATAAATTTATTATAGATATAATCATTAATACCAAAATTAGACATTTATAAATTAAGGTTATATGTCAAAAAGTCTTGGAAAAAATATTTTAGGTATTTTGTTATCTGTTGCCATGGTTTCAGTATTGAGTAGGAAAATGGCATAGGTTTGTGTTTTACATTATAAACTTAATTTTTTTATTTAATACAATCTTCTAAAGGATACGGAAAAATACCTTGTGCCCTACGGGAATCTAACGGCATATTACATCCCTTGGCTTTTGTTTGTTTGTCAGAAATCTTCGGGATGTAATATGCCCATATCTTCCCTTATGACGCAATATACTATTTTCCAAGGCTTTTTGACATATAACCTTAATTTATAAATGTCTAATTTCGGTATTAATGATTATTTCTATAATAAATTTATGCGACAATTGTAATTACATTCGTCTATTTGTATTTTTAAAAATAATTTAGAGTTACCTTAAAAAGTATTTTGTTGTAAATCAAATTATTTTTACTTTAAATTTTATCGGTAGATGTCACGTCGTATGCTTGCACCGCTAAAACCCACAGCTGTTCATATCATCCCGCTTTCGCTTATTGTTAACCTCAAATGAAGTAAACAATTTGTCAATTACATACCATGGATATGGAAAAATAATTTTATTCACAATCATTATAGTAATATGCCGATTCCTAACTTTTTGGAGGTTCGGAAGTTAGTCATTCCTAACTGTATTGACAAATCTCTTGGGTTGGAAGTAAGAAATTGCACTTCCATATCTTGGGTTGGAAGTATTTATGTAGAGGTTGCCTAGTAACATTGTCATAAATCTCTACAATAAAATAAGTTAAAACAAATTATAATAGTTGTCAAAAAATACTTTACTTTATGTAACAATTAACTGTACGTCTGCTTTGTATTTTTGTTACTAATTAATTAATTTTGTTACTAATTTTGAAAGTAACTTCAAAATTCACTAAATGACATATAAAACACAATTTGTTTTCATATCCTACTATGCCAACTTAACTTTATTGAAACAAAAGCGATATTGAATCGCGCAATTTATTTTAATAATTATTTATTAAAAAAAGGATGATTGTGAATAAAATAGTATACATACCTCGCGCTATATAAGCCCTCGGCAGAAATGAAACATTTCCCACCTCGCATGTAAATAACTATTACATGCCTTGAAAGCTCAGATATTAGACATTCAGAGGAATCCATACCCCTTGTTCAATATGGTAAATACATGTTTTCGTTGGGGCCACAAAATTGCCTCTATTTTTGACCCGCTTTGCATAATTTTTTTTTTATTTGTAGCTAAAGGATAAATTTAGGTCTGTCTTGCGCCATTTTTTTGATTTTTTTTTCTAATAATTTTTATAGGATTCCAAAGTTAAGGTAGTTTTAGCTTTAAATAAAAAATAAACAGGTACGATATTCAAAAAACTAATACTGGACGCATCTGGCATGGACCTTTATCTACAAGATACAGAAAAAATCTTTGAAAATATTCATAAATAATGTCAATTTCGTGGCCCAAACCAAAACGCTTTTTTGGTATAAAATGCTGTTAGGAGCTAGCGCCGCCATGTAGCAAAGAGGATGAAACTCTTTTAGTACAGTCTGAGACAAAATTAAACAATGTAACAGAAAGGGACACATTCAGATACTACAATAAAATCCCGTTAATCGTTTGTGTCTGTATTAAGTGGACTTTCCAAATCTCGTAAGGAAAACATTCCACAAAGGCATAAAAAAAAATGTGTTGAATCTTATGTTCATAATTATTTTAAACATAATTCCTATTACCAATTATAAAACAATATGTACATGTTTTCGTTGGACCCGCGATATTGATCAAGGAGTCAACAATTTTATTTTCTTTCCATAATATTAATTCTAGGTATTGTTACTTAATCCATTTTATAAACTATATTTCGAATAGTATTTTATTTGCAAATCTTATCAAGGAATATAATATTATTCATAATTGGTTAGGTGTAGGTTTCTTATTAAAATTAAAGCTTTTATTAATGCAATTGTGCAATTGTTAGATCTAAATAATTTATGTTCTTCATTTAATTATTTTTAATTTAATGATGTTTACTGAAACTAATTTGTTTCTATTTCATTACTTGAATAATATTTGTTTGATTACATATTTTAGAAAATTTGTTAATTTTGTACAAAACATTTACAAAATCAATGAGTCTTTGATTCAAATGGTAAACTATCCCACCCCAAATGAACTTAGATTTGTAATTTGTACCATAAGCTCATGCTTATCTTACAGGTAATATTCAAAATTTCTAGATAGTTCAAAGTAAAAGAATGTAAGTGCCTTTATAATCCCCAAATTTAAGTAAAACAAAATAGGACGCTTTTTGGGTGACAATATACAAGAAAAATTAATTAATTTTCACTTAAATTGCAAAATAGTAGATTATAGGTATAAACGGAAAATGAATATATTATAAAACTAGAAAAATATGAATACTAAAAAATAAGTTATCTTATAAAATTTAAAAAAAAATGTACATGGAACAAAATTAGTATGAACTTCATGGCCACAGCAAAAATAAGAAATAGATTTGTTACATTCTACCCTTGCTATATGGAACAATGGTTTGTTATAAAATTTTAAAATTATGTTACAACTGATAGCAGTTCTTAGTTGAAGTTACTTAGGAATGGAACAGTTTGAAATGAACTGCAAATATGAATTAACAGTTAAATTTACCCCATTCACAAGTTATATGAATAATTGGTAAGTCCACCCTTTTCTAATCTATATAATCCCGATAATTCTGAGAAAACTTGCACGAAATTGAAATGGCTTTAAATTCTCAGAAATTTTATGGTAAGAACTATTTGTTATTATTATTGCTTAAAATATAGATAAAAAAAATATGTATAACACCCATTTTATTAATAAATTATAATATTTTTAATAACATATTTCAAAATTAAACAGTTACAAATTTAAATTAATTTCTTAAAATAACTTCGTATATTTAGTGATACCGCTAAACTGCATTATTGCCCCCAACAGGATTTTTGCATCCGACGAATATTCTTTGTCGTTCCACGTTTTTATTTCTTCTAAAGCTAAAGTAGTAACTGGAACATTATCAGAACAGCATAATGTCTTTCCACGCATCTTGTTGGACATAACTTTTTTTAATTTAGTTTGGTGTACTTATTCTAAATTTTGTATTTTACTTTGAAAAATATTCTGACGCTTTGGTGTATGAAAAAAAGCATATATTTTTTCAATAGTGCCGAAATAATTTCGAATTTGTGCTAATTTGATATAGCTAGATTTAAACTGTGCGATACACAGTGGACATACAGCGTAGTGGGGTACTTCTCATTGATGTAAGCCTGAGTGCCTCTAAGTTTAGTACTTTTGTAGGATATATTTCTTTTTTGACTCATTTTTTTAAACAGAAATGACACTGAGGTTTGATGTTAGGTTACATATAGCACGCAGTGTACCCAGAACAACTACGCATAACCACTTGATTGTTAATACCAACAAATTCGCACTAAACACTACTATGTCCTCGTGGTACATGCCTAGTACTATATTTCAACTGCTTGAATTGAAATATAAAAGAAAAATCATAAGAAAATATAAAAGACGTAAACCAATAACTTTGCTAGTTCTAAGATTACACATAATATTCAGAATGTTTCATGTAAAAATTTGAAAAAAATCCAGTGCTCTGGGGGGGGGGGGGGGGGGGGGGGTTCTCAAGCCCCACGAGTCCTCCCCTTGGGTGCGCCCCTGGTTACGTGTAAAAAGAAAAGATTACTTACTGATTAGAAGAACTACTTTCAAGGCGAGTCCTGATCTATTCCTTTGATCTATACTCACTGAATGCACGATACTGACTGCGTGTGTCGCCTTGCGACGTTCAAAAATTCACTTCAGACCCCCCCCCCCCCCATTTGTTATATGAAATTCGTCACTGTTTTCTGATTGGGTGTAGCCACTGATAACAGATGCATTGAATTGGGAATAGTAGGAAAAACTCTGAATTTCGCTACATCTCACACCATTAGTTTATAGACTTTATCAATTTAATATTGTTACCGTCAATTTTAATGAGATGTAGCATGTAAAATATGTTTATTATATTAAGAGATATACATAAATTTATTTAAATGGTGCTGTGTGAGCTATGGTTACATTTATTCTACAACTTAAACTATTAGTTTTTTGCAAATCATTCATTGGACAATTTAAAATTACTGTAACGTTCTTAAATTTTTAAAAACATTTTGATATATTTTATATTAGCTGTTGTTGTTCTCTGTCTAAAATAAAAATAATTGGTTTTAATGTGAAAGATAGACTTTGCAATGTTACGTAAATATGTCGGAGATGCAGGATTTGACGCGAGCAGAGGGACCTTAGGAGAAGTCATTGTTATAATCATTATTTTTAAACAATACTAATTACATACTCTAATATTCAACATCACTACCAACTAAAACGCTTAATTAAAAATATACAAAAACTAATATAAAAAAACTGATGTGTCCAACACATTACCTCCCGCCACTGTAGAAATAAATATTCTATATAAGTTTTTTAGTACACTTAATTTGTAGTTTTAAAATTAGTTTGTTATTGCTGTTGAGAATACTTTTAATTCATTTCATACCTAAAATTTCCTTTATGAAATTTGTATGACCAATATGACAGCTATTTTTGACGCTACTAAAACCGGAACTGAACTTACCTTGATTCATGCATGCAAATACATTTCTTATATATTTCTTCCACCATTTTTAATTTTAGAACAAAACTGCTTCATATAAACTTAATTTTTCTTTTAAACTCATTACATTATATTTGACATCTTATGTCAAATTTTGTGAAGATATGAATAACTCATCTATTTTATAAAAATTCCTTAGCCTAAATGATACATAAAATTAATATGATTTATATATTTTTTCTATCTAGCTAGAAGTTATATATAAACGTAATTATGCAGATCAGTAGAAAATTATAAAATCTTTATATTTAATAATAACGTAGTTTGCGAAAAAAAATGGTATTTACAGGCATTTTTTAGGAAAAACGGTTTAAAGCTTCAAGTAAAGTATTACTTCCGGTTAACCAATCGTAGTCAAAATCTAAAATTAGTACGAAACCTATGTATGGTGTATATAGTATTATTAGGTTGCATGTCAGGGCAAATAATGGAAAAATTATGGCAACCCTATTGCTATAATTTGATTGTTATTGCTACAGTTGCCAGTTCCTTTCAAAAGCAAATGAAGTCACTTGTCAAACGTTAAATCAATTGTTTTATTACTAGAATCAATAGATTGCATAAGTTTTAGTTAATATTTAAATACCTATTCAAATTGTTTATCAATACAAGGCTCTGAACATCAGTACTGTACTGACAAAATCATTCATTTGAGGTACATTGAATGTTTTGGAAATTACTTTATATGAAATGTTTGTTTTTTATTTAAAAAAAAAATGCATTACTGAAGTTTTTGGTGTAGCCAATATATTTGACTCTTTTTGTATACACATTTCTGAATATGATTCGTTTTTCAAATGTTCGTCTTTGAATGTAGCGATATTTCAGATCTCAAATAACTATTGTATGTGTGTGGAAAATAAATATTGTAATGATCCTAAAGGTGGCAGTGTTTAGAATCAAAACTTCTATTAAATATTTTTAGGTTTATATGTTAAATAAAAGGTAACCTACCGTGTCTGTTGGGATAAAGTGCGGTCTTTATCGTCGCTCTGTGAATGTAAATATTTTGAACGGTAGTTTTTAATATGAAGACTTTAAATGGTTTTAAAGTGTTTATTATAATTATTTAATATTAATAATAAATGAATATAATTATTTATAAGAAATTATTTAAGTGCAATTAAATTGTATTATTTATGGAATTAAGTTGGAATTCAGTTTAATATAACGAATATACGAGATTTGGAAGAGATTTTAGTACCGAGTTCCAAGTCAGACTGAATTGAATAAAGAAAATGACTAATTTAGTGGGGTTTATAGCAATCTTGCAGTTCACACAGGAAGCAAAACTGCTAACTCGGAGACAGAGTTCAAACTTATTCCATATGAAAACAAGTGGCCGGACGTGCCGAATCTTGCTTAAACATAAAACAATCACGTCATGCCACTACAGATATGAGAATAATATCATGAAATATTTAAACAAAGAGAAAATATATAAAATATACGATAAAATACAATGTAAAATATAAGGGTTTATAACAATATTATTATTTAGAATGAAGCATATTGGAATTGGGGAACATTCAGAATTAAGTATTTCATATTACTTTAATTGGGATAAAATGTTCTTCGATTTTAGTCCTAAGTTCTAAAATATTATTTTCAGTAACAACTTTATTGAAATATTTTTCTAATTTATTAGTATTGTAACGTTTTATTTATTTAGGTGAAGTGTAAAATTGATTAAAACACTAATATTTATATAACTAAGTTTAATTAAAGAAATATGAATTATAAAGGATAATGAAAAATAAGTAACACTAAGAATTAACAAATATAAACACTAATTTAAGACTAACATATATCAATAAAGACTTAAACACTAAGAGAATTTATTTAAACAATTAGAACTACGCAATATTTATTTCAACAATATTTATATCACTCTTTATTTATATCATTATCTATTTATTTATATCACCATCTGTTCACTACACGTATCGATACAAGACTGTCCTCGCGATCTTTTGCTGGGGGTATTTATATTAAAACACATCATTCTAGAACATTCTTTGATTCCTTGGAAATCAGAACAATGGGGAGCGGACGGACGTGTTCTGACCTGTTCGCTAGCGGCCGCCGCCCGCGCCGCGACCCTGGGTTCGCTACAGTATTATTTCTCAAAATAATTTCATTTTGATTTAAAGTTTGAATAGTCGAATTAAAATTAGAAATAGTTGTTTGTACGACATACCTATGATTGTTCCTTAAGTAATTTTATTAAGTTTCTTTCATCGTTTGATAATTTTTTAATTTTGTCATTATACCAATGAGCATCATCATTGTCTAGTGTTCCGAATAATATCTTTGCTCCTGTTCCGATAAAATCGAACCATCCTCGTCTAAAACGTTTAGTGTTTTTAATTGAAACTTCATGACCTAGAGATTGTGATAAAATGTTACGTTGAGAATTTAGCTGACTTAGCTTTTGTTCAAGTAACACGACTTCAGTCTTACACAGAGTTGTATTCACAAATTTTACAATTTGTTTAGAGGTACATAATCGAACTGTTTTTTCAAAATATTAATTTACTTGACCCAATTTTTGATCTAATATAGACAAATCTAAGTACGATATAAGGTTAAATTGATCATTAAATATTCTTAAATTACCTAAATTTTCATAATGAAGTCCCGGAGAAAATTCATAATAGGGAGTGCGCCGGCCGCTAGGTGTCTCACCGAAGGACATTTAAAAATGGTCGTTAGTGGTGATAGATGCCATTGTTTTGTGTAGCCATTGCAAAGTTTTCTGTGGATATTAATTTATTTATCCGAATTTTCCTGTGTTTATTTCTTTTATATGACAGTATTATTAATATATTTCCTTTTTAATAACTATGGCTATAAATATTAGTAACATATTTTAATATATCGGTAAAAGAGTCAGAACCTTACTAGGAGAAGCCGTATTTTTAGCTGGCCATGTAGTTCGTTGTAGTTTGTTAGACAAATATAATATATTATCCTATGTATTGCAAACCTCCGCAGACAAAAAGAATTCAAGATTTTTGCTACATTAAAAAAAAGCAACAAAGTTTTAAAATAAGTCATCAGAATCGCAGAACGAATTTTTAACTTTTGCTGGAGTGTAATAATTGAACATAATATTAAACAGGGAAAACCATACGAAGAATTCGTTTTATTTTTATTTATTTATTCCTTTACAGCTGGACAGCATTAATGTGTCCTTATATATGGGTTTCGTATATTTAGAATTTAGTATTGTGCATGTGCGTCATTATTACAATGCATGTTATTTGGCATAAACAATTTCTATATTATTGGATAATCTTCATTCTTAAAGTTGTATTTAAAATGTTTACAACACACAGTCATATATTTGCTAACCATTTTGCCTATTCTCAAAGCAATCTGCCACTTTCCGCAAGTTATTTTCGTGGGAAAAATAATGCAAACTGATATCTTTTGTGGCATAACTTTTACATTGAGGTACTGAACAATACCTCCGGCTTTCCATGTTGTGTTAAATGTAAAAAAAATATGGTTTAAATAATCCAAAAACGTAAAATAAACTATAAGTTACAACTAGTTATATGGCATTTCAACGTACTGATCACCACTAGCAATTTCCTCATTTTTCCGCCAGGGCCAACTCTTTCGCGGCGCACTCCCTATAGACCACGTTAGTGAGGTTAAGATTCACATTTGGCGCGAAACCCTAATTCAAATCTGAATGTATGCATTTCTTATGGGAGTACATTTTCATTTCACGATATTCAAGCATTTTGACGATTCTTAATTATAACATAGGGATTTTTTATATTCCAAAACATTACACTTTGCTTTCCATACAGAAAAAATACAAATAAAAGAATAAATTACGAAAAATTTGATTTTAAAGCAAGTAGTATCGCAAATAGTAGCATATGTCGTTACTTGGTGCAGCAGGTTAAAAACGCCGCGTTAAAGCACAGTATAAGAATACCTACACAGTAGCGACACTTCGAATATTTTGTGATCCCAAATTTCAAGTAGGCGTGTCTAGCTGCGCTACTGGGAAGATGGCCGCTCTTCTCAGCTGATAAAACATTTTGCATTCATTACGTTATTGTCAAAAGTGTTTTAGTTTAAAATTCGTTACTTTACAATTCTTTTTTGTTTATTTCTTCTGTTTATTGTGTCATTCACGAAATGAGTGGCAATAAAAGAGGAAAAGTCATGTGTGCCATGAAAAATTGCACAAACTTCAGTTAATACATCCATGTCCTGACGTTCCGCATAAATATTTAATTAAATTGTTTTGTCGCCTGCGATTATTTTATGCTTTGATATTTATTAATAGAAAATTTAAATCGGAAAAAGGAAAAAGAAAAAAAATTATATTACAAAACGTGTGATTTTGTTATAAATAAAAATATCTTGATTTAGAAAAATGTAATTTTTATTACTCCTAATATATTTGTATTTATTATTCACAAAATAATACCTACTTCATCCACTTATAACTAAATATATTTTTAAATTACCGCCTTTTGCGCAACTGCCAAAATGGCCGGTCGACTTCAAGGTTATCGTTCGATGCGACACGAAGATCAAAGGTACCGACAGAGAGTGTCGCTACTGGTTAGGAATTCTTATACTGTGGTTAAAGTGACAGGTTCAACTGAATACTAAGACAGCTACGACATACGTTTTCAGAAATTTGCACTCACTGTTTAAATTGAAGTTTATTAAATAATACTGTGTTTTTTGGGTGTGTATATTACATTAGAAGATAGATCAAACATTAGAGATTAGTATTTATAAGGTTTATTACTTAAGATTTGCATTTTATAATACTTTCTAGAAGTTTAAAGATAGCACATTTTTATTCCCATAAGAATAACATGGGCATATAAATCGGCAGAGGCGAGTTAGGGTTTCAGTTTGAATTTGGCGCCACAAAATGACCGTTACACTAATGCAGTCTATTACGTTGTACGGACTTGTAACCGATGAACAACGGACGACGCCATAACTGGTTGTCAATAAGATGACTAGTAAAAAACTGTAACAATAAAATTTGAATAAAAATTTTGAAAATAGAATTATTATTTATAAGCGTATTTTAATCTATTCGCGTGTACTTTTACATGTTTCCTTTTTATTTTAATTGTATAATTGACTGGTGAATCTTTACTAATAATTAGATATGGACCGTTATAATGAGGACTTAATTTCTTGCTTTTATTTAATTTTGTTTGTTCGTTTAGTAAGTATACATAATCTCCTGGTTTAAAATCTTGGAAGTTACTTTTTTATCATATATCTCTTTACTATTTTCTTTTGCTTTTACTATATTATCTCTCGCTAATTTGTTAGACATTTGTAATTTTAACTTAAGATCACTAACATAGTCATCATAGGTATATTTAAATTCTGGCTCTTTAATTAATGCTGTTGGAATTTCGGGTTTTCTTCCAAAAATAAGTTCGTAAGGAGTAAATTTCGTTGTAGTATGAGGTGTAGTATTATAAGAAAATATTGCAAAAGGTATCCACTTGTCCCAATCAGTTTCTGACACGTAATGTTTGAGATAATCCGCTAAACCTTGATGCGTTCTTTCTAGACTTGCATTTGACTCAGGCTGAAAAGCTGTAGTTTGTACCTTTTTAATTTGGAATAATTTTGCGATTTCATGAATTAAATTACTTGTAAAATTTCTACCTTGATCGGTCAAAATGCATTTTGGAATACCAAAGTTGCAAATAAATTTTGTAGTAAGTACATTCGCTACCGTCTCAGTTTCTTGATTTTTTATAGGGTATCTTGTAAAGTTAAGATGTATTTATTTCCAAAATCTGATAATGGTAATGGACCTACAATGTCTAATGTAATTTTATCAAATGGGTTTTCGGAAGTAGTAGTGATTTCCATTGGCATTTTTGTTTTGACTCTTACTAATTTATTCTTTTGACATTTAACACATTTATTTATAAATTCTTTTACATCTCTTTTTAAATTATTCCATTTATATTTTTGTTTTATTTTCTTAATAGTTCCTTGGTGACCTCCAGTAGGAGTCACATGATATTCTTCGATTACCTTTTGAATTGTCTCTCAATCTGGTTCTAATATTCTATTATGACAAATAGTGATTTTAATATTCGAATTTTGAAAAACATATCTTATCATTGTTCTTACTTTATGCCATTTTAATCTATCTAAACCACAACCAAGTTTAGGAATCGCTACGGAATTTATTTTCATTTTAATTAAAGTTTGTTTAAATTTTTGAAATGTTACATAAAAATCTTCATAAGTGGGGAAATAATTCTTTTTCGTTATTAAGTAGAATATTTTAAAATCTTTGTGATTTATATAACAATTTTCTGTAACCCTTTTTTCTTGAGATTTCAGGAATTCCACCTGATCAAATTTATTTTTAAAATCAAGAGCTATGCCCTGCGACATTTCGAAATCTTCTGAAACACAGTGTGCGTAATTATCTTTAATTTCAAATAAAGAGTTATCAATTTCAGTAATATTATTATTCACAATAATATTTTTCGAGATGTGTTCTAAGAATTCTTTATACGTTATGAATGAATTTTCTTGACTTTGTAAATCGTTTTTACTAGAGTTGACTGATAAAACAATGCGACGTAATGCATCTGCATTTGAATTTTGTTTGCCTTGTTTATATTTAATTTCGAAATCAAATTCTTCCATTTTCAATGTCCAATTAAATAATCTATAATTATTATCTTTCAATTTAAAAATCCATGTTAAAGGTTTATGATCGGTGTATACTGTAAATTTTCTTCCATACAAATAAAGGCCGAAAGTGTTTAGAAGCCCAGACTATAGCCAAAAATCCTCTTTCTGTTGTAGAGTATCTAGTTTCAGCTTGGTTTAATGTTCTACTTACCAACGCGATAGGTTTATCTTTGCCGACGCCTCCTTGTGAGAGCACAGCGCCAATAGCAAAGTCGCTGGCGTCGGTAGTTAGTAATGTAGCGAGCCCAGGGTCGCGGCGCGGGCAGCGGCCGCTAGCGAACAGGTCAGAACGCGTCCGTCCGCTCCCCATTGTTCTGATTTCTAGAAGGGTCGGCGAATATTCGAGAAGGGTCGGCGAATATTCGAGAATGAAGCGTTTCACTTAAATACCCCGAGCTAGAGATCGCGGGAGACAGTCTTGTATCGATACGTGTAGTGAACAGATGGTGATATAAATAAATAGATAGTGATATAAATAAAGAGTGATATAAATATTGTTGAAATAAATATTGCGTAGTTCTAATTGTTTAAATAAATTATCTTAGTGTTTAAGTCTTTATTGATATATGTTAGTCTTAAATTAGTGTTTATATTTGTTAATTCTTAGTGTTAGTTATTTTTCATTAGTCTTTATAATTCATATTTCTTTAATTAAACTTAGTTATAAAAATATTAGTGGTTTAATCAATTTTACACTTCACTTAAATAAATAAAACGTTACAGTATAAAATCTTTTTCGAAATTTGGATATATTAAAATTGGTTCTGTAATTAACGAATTCTTCAAAGTTTCAAATGATAATTGCTGAAGGCTAGTCCAATTATATTCTGTACCTTTATGTAATAAATCTGTAAGTGGTTTTGCAATTTTACTAAATTTATCAATAAATCTTCTGTAATAACCAACAAGACCTATGAAACTTGTAATTTGACTTGGATTTTGAGGAACTGGAAAATTTTGAACTGCTTCTATCATTTTAGGGTCTGGTTTTACACCTTTTTCTGTGATAATGTGTCCGAGATAACCAACTTCTGAACGGAGAAATTCGCACTTGTCTGGATGTAACAATAAATTATGACTTTTTAATCTTTCAAATAATTCTTTTAATTTTGTCTTATGATTTTCTAATGAATTTGCATATAGAACAATGTCATCGAGGTAAACAAAACATTTTAAACCTTGTAAACCCACTAATACTGAATTCATCAGACGTTGAAATGTCGCTGGTGCATTTTTCAGACCGAAAGGCATTCGCGTGTACTCATAGTGACCTAGAGGAGTGCTAAATGCTGTCTTACTTGCATCATCAGGATTCATTTTAATCTGATGGAACCCGAAAGCTAGATCAAGGGTTGTAAAATATTTGCTATTACCTAGCTGATCGAGAATATCTGCAATATTAGGCAACGGAAACGCATCACCGACTGTAATATTATTTAATTTCCGGTAATCAATTACAATTCTCCATTTCTTTTGACCGGATGCGTCCATCTTTTTGGGAACTACCCATAATGGAGCATTCCACGGAGAATCTGAAGGTTTTATGATATTCTTTTCTAACATTTCCAAAATTTGTTTATTTACTTCTTGTTTATGAATTTCTGGATATCTGTACTGTTTGATATTAATTGGCTTATCATCTGTAACAACAATACTATGCGTAACTGAATCCGTCCTTGGGAGTGTGTCTCCAGGTAAATAAAATAAATCGTTATAATCGTGACAAATTTGTAATAATGTTTTTCTCTCTTCTTTATTTAAATGATCGAGTCTTAATGAGTTTTCTAATATCTTTATTCTTTCCGAATTACAATTATTATTTTCGCTCGAATTTTTGTTAATATTACACATGTGGATATCTTTTGAATTACTTTCATTAACACTTAAACAACTTTTAATTTTAATATAATTCAATTGATTCTTTCCCGTTGAATAATTAATATAAGATTTGTCGACTTCGCAAAAACGCTCTGGATCAAAACTTTCAACCTTCATTGGTTTAAAAGTAATATAGAAATCACTCTCTGTGATATTTACAACTGTAGTCAATGCCCTTGAATTATTTACTTTTACTAAACTTTCGGACATGAAAATACCGGATCCTAATTCGACTTCTGTGACATTACTCGTCTCAATCGGAACCGAAACAAAAACTTCAGAACGTGCGGGAATTCATATTTCGTTTAAGTCTGTAATATCGTATGTCATATTAGACAATAGTATATTACATTACAAGTCATGAAAATGTTTCATTGCAGACGAGGAGGCTTGTTTGAAGAATGCGAGGATGCGCAGCGTCCGAGCATTTCTTCAAAGCCTCTGAGTCAAGCAGAGACATTTTTATGACGCGTGATGTATTTTATTTTTTTTAAATCGGTAATTATAGAAGCTTAAAATTATAGAAAAAATTAGGTTTGCATAAATCATAAGAGCTGTGACAAATTTTAGAAAACGTTGTCATGACTAGGAAACAAAGAAACAAATTTTATTATTAAAAAATTTTGACGTGGTGTTGTGTTTGCTTTCTTGCTACCACCCGGGTGAAACTTGTATAGGGAAATTGGCAGCATAAAGTAGGCTGGGAATAACTCTACCCTTTACAGGTTAGATGGCATTAGTAGTACTCAGAATCTGGGGGAAAAATTTGGTTACTTTTGGTTTTAATTATCATTTTATATTCGTTTGAAATTTAAAATAAAGTAAACTGGGGAAACAATTTCAAACAATTATAATATAATTGTCAAATTGTCAACATTGTAAAACAATAAGAATAAAATTATATTGAATTGAACAAAAATGCATTCACCGTAAGTAATATTATTTTACATATTTTATCTACTTATATGATAAATAAATTACAATATTTATTACTTATAGATCAGCAGATCAACATGGTTGTAAATACCCCAGCGGGAATAAAAGGAGAGTGAACATGAGAGGCCCACAAAATAAACATTTTTACAAATTTACAATCAAAGATTTGCTGAATTGTGAGATTTGAAAAAATCCGCAAAATTAATTCAAGTTAAAATTTATCATTTACTTTTTTTGTAAAGATCATTTTGATATTAATTTTTTTATAACGCATCAAATCACCGATTATTAAAAAATGGAGTGCCAACAATTCATTCTGGTTCTCAGACACTTTTAAACTCCGTTACAAATGTGGATATTTAATTAAATTTTCAAGAATCGAATTTCGAATTAGAATGTAGATGTACAAATTTTTATCAAAGAACTGTGCCACGAATGTTGCCGAGAAAACATCTTATACATTATTTCGAGAGAATATCCCTGCTACAAATTTCGACCAAAGATAACTACCACGAATGTTATCGAGAAAACATCTTACAAATTTCGTGGAGAGGACATCTCTTCTACAAATTTCGCGGAGAAGACATTTCTTCCACAAATTTCGGCGAAAGAACATTCTTCCACGAATGGTTCCGAGAGAACATCTTTCTTATATTTCTTATATTTTCTGAAAGAACATCACAAATTTCGTCAAGAGAATATCAGTTCTACAAAATTTGCCGACAGAACATTTTCCACAAGTGGCACCGAGAGAATATCTTATAAATTTCATCCGGCTGAGAGAACATCTCTGCTACAAATTTCAACGAAAGAACATTTCTTCCATAAAGGACACCGGTTTCTGCACTAATCGTATTAATTTATTTTAAATGATTTGAATAATTTTGTAACACCTATGCAGGCAATAAATTTCATGAAAATTAATTTATATCTTTTATTTAAAACTAATATATCTAGTAGTAAATAAACAAATGAATATTGATAGATACATTTGACGTTTATGTGACATATACCAAATTTAATGATCAAGAAGGTTTTGAGTAACTCTACCCAATACACTTCAGATGGCAGCAACTCCGTGCTGCCCACTTGATCCATTGAGTTTCGCTTCTCGTTATGTTAATGTTTTGTGCTTGCTACCAGTAATTTTTCTTTTGAAAACGATGTCGCAATGCGAACGTGATTTTGATGGTGAAGATGAAGTACCGATGGACATAACTGAAGCTGCGAATGCCGCTGCGGCAGATTTACTACCAAAAAAATCCAAAGAGCGATACGAAAAGGAGTACGATAAATTCAAAAAGTGGTGCAGCATTAGAAAAGTGAATCAAATTAGTGAAGACGTCCTTCTAGTTTATATAGCAGAGGCAAATAAGAAATATAAATCGTCCACCCTATGGAGTGTATATTCCATGTTAAGATCCATGCTATTAGTTAAAGAAAACATGAATATTGGTAATTTTCCCAAACTGAAAGCGTATCTTAAAAAAGCATCTGTGGGACATCAAGCAAAAAAATCCAGAGTGTTTTCTAGAAACGAAGTAGATGAATTTATTCTCAAAGCTTCTGATGAAAGGTGCGTGAAGTTAGCAGAATGAAGTAAAGCACTAACAAAACAATTTATATACAAAGTTAGTGCCTCGTTAGTGCTCTTTGGTGCTTCTTCAATTTCTTTAGCAGGAGTCACCATGCCGCTACAAAAAGCATTCGAATTTTTTTCCTGCCAAGTTCACACTAGCAGGAACTTTGAAAGAAAAATTAATGAACTTGGTGTCAAAAGTTAGTGCTTCGTTAGTGCTCTTTAGTGCTTCTATTAAAAAAATCACAAGTCATACTATATCGCTACCAGGAGCATTCGACTGTTTTCCTGCCAAGTTCACACTAGCAGGAACTTTGAAAGATAAATTAATGAACTTGGTGTCAAAAGTTAGTGCTTCGTTAGTGCTCTTTAGTGCTTCTATTAAAAAAATCACAAGTCATACTATATCGCTACCAGGAGCATTCGACTGTTTTCCTGCCAAGTTCACACTAGCAGGAACTTTGAAAGATAAATTAATGAACTTGGTGTCAAAAGTTAGTGCTTCGTTAGTGCTTTTTAGTGCTTCTATTATTTTTTTTTTAATTGTAATAATATATCAAAAATTATTTTTATTATTAGCAACTTTTTTGTTCATTTTGTGCTATTTATTGCTACAGAGTATTACTTTTATGCTCATCTCCTAAAATTGTCAGTATCAAAATAATACGAATACGATGTTTACGTTTGCTTATTCATAGTGAAAAATTTAAAATTAATATAGCAGTATTTTTTTCTGATCTCGTTCCATTTATTGCCTTATTTTTTAAATTTTTTATTCATTTCGGTTTATTATAAGTAAGCTGGAGGAAATATATACTATTCAATTGATCGAAGAAACCATTACATTACTAGCTATAGCCATATATTTAGCCTAATCTTTTAAATTGTTTATTTTTATCAGAGGTTGAGACAGCATTAATTCAAAATTATGGTTTTCTTTAATTTTTATGTTAATATTCATATTGCATAGTTATTTTATTCAACACCTGCTAATAGCCTTACCATGTTTATATAAATAAAGTAGCTCATAAGTCATTTTTGGGTTAATAGTATATTATTTAACAAGCATAACATGTAGGCTATATTACACGAGGATGTAATTAAAAATACGAGCGGTAGCGAGTATATTTTTTTAATCATCCGAGTGTAATGTAGCCATATTATGCGAGTCAAATACTATACTTTATCTACAACTAACAGGCATATAAGAAATCTGATATTATTTGTTAAATATTTAGTTAGGTGTGAGTAGTTCATATATAGCTTAACAGATGGCGCCACAGTAACACTTAAATGTCAAAATAACTATTCAAATTGTATTTATTATACTTTTATAATCATTTATATTGATATTTATAAAAAAAATATATTATTATTAATTAAAAGTTTATTAAAATGTTATGTGTTAAATTATATGCTCTATTTATTACAGAAAAGTGTAGCGTGTAATATAACATTCCATATTACACTTATGTAATATGAGTAGTATACTATATGTAGTATCACACGTATAATGTACCCATATTTCAATAGTTGTAGATAAAATATATTATATTTGTTTAAATTAAATTATTTATTACCTTTATAAATATAATTCTATTTTTGTTATTTTTTTATGTTGTAGCAATATTACTTTTATTTTCAAAACAGTAAAATTATATTATATATTAAGTTATCGGATAAAATGGGCGCCAAATTTTTTTTCGACCGGGGCGCTCGAAACTCTAGATCCGACCTGGCAATTATTTCAAATTAGCAATATTCGTAGTCGGTATTCTGATCTACTTCCTTCTTATTTTTGCATATAACATCAAAATTGTAACTGCTTATTGTTATTGTTATATCACTGACTGCCTAAAAATTAGAAATGTATTAGTATTATACGAAAGAAAGTAAAATATATTTTACGCACAACTGTATTGTAATTGTTTAATTACAACGTGGTTACAATGGCGGTAAGTTTTACTTTACGCCCTTGGGCGGTAAAGTAGAGAAAAATGCCCATGGGCGGTAAAGTAGTAAACTCTGTTTTGTTTGCTATTGTTTATAAAGTCAAGTTATGGTGAGTGAGGGAATTAATTTATTTATTAATGTGAAAAATACAATTAATTTTTATTTACTTATTAATGTGAAAAATTATTATTTAAATTACGGAATGAAACTCCGCCAGCCGATTTATTTAATTGAATATTTAGATTATTTATTTCGTTCTCCTCCTGTGTGACTGTAGATATATTGCTCGATGTACTTGCATCAGTCTTAATATTGAGAATTAATCTAGCCGTCTTAGTTTTTGATTCTACCGAGTCTTCTAGGTATCCTTCTGCAACCTAAGTACTTTTCCAACCCCCATGCTTTTTTACAGATGTTATATCTGCCCCACTATCTGCTAGTAATGTCGCAGATGTTCTGCGAAAGGTATGCCCAGTATATCGCTCTGGATCAGGAAGCTAGAGATATTTTGCAATAGTTTTGAGAATAGCTCCGAAAGTATTTTTACCCACAGGCTGGGAAGTGCAGATTTTATTTCTAAATTGAAGAAAAAAACGACGATGGATCAAATTCCCTGGCCGCATAGCAATATATTTTCTACTTCTTAAAATTTTGTCCGCGGGCATAAACTTTCTCTTTCAACCCTCTATACTCGTACGTAAATAACTATTTCGAATGATTAGTAATTCGAATAGTAAATCAATTAATACATATTCACCCTAATTCTGTAAGGAAGTTGCTAGCTCTTAGCAACGTTACTAACATCATCAGCCAATAACAATAGCAGATTCTAAATAAAATATGGAAATGACAGCTTTTACAATTATTTCTATAGATCATAATTTTTAATAACATTGCTAAGAGCCAGCAACAACCTTGACAGAATTAGGGTGATTATCTATATATAATAGGAGTATAATACAGTAAAATTGTTATTATAAATCTAAACAAACGTAAAGTATTATTATTTTTTCAATAAACGCACATTACAAAAAATAAAAATAATTAATTTGAATATAGGTTTTGGCGTTGGAAGATATAATTTATTTTCCCAATCTTTTTATATGTTTTGAAGAGAAATAATTGAGAAAAAAAAATAACTTAATACGTACACATTTAAAAATTAACATTGTGATCCCCATACAAGTACGCTTATTCCGCGTGAATCGTTGATAACAAAAAATGACATGAGCAGAAAATTATTGTTTCAATAATTTTATTTTAGAGTTGACTCGATTACTGAAGCAAGAGATCTTTTGAAATAAAAATGTATCTAATTCTTTGATTTACAAAAAGTCTTATTTGATACTCGTATCAACAAATCTTCAAAGATACTCGTATAACTACTATAAGAATGTGTTCCTAAAATTTATGATACTTTTATTATATAAGTTTGGTACGGCGAACACATTATTTTCCGCGTTTATGCATATACAAAATAATAATGTAAATTATATATATATATATATATATATATATATATATATATATATATATATATAAAACATATAATAATAAAAATAATGTAAATAAGCTTACTTAACGTAATACTATTATACATAGGTACAAAACAATAAGAAATGAGATAATATACTTGCAATCCACTAGTTATGTGCTACTTTATTTATATAAAAATGGTAAGGCTGTTAGCAAGTGTAATAAACCGAAATGAATAAAAAATTTAAAAAATAAGGCAATAAATGAAACGAGATCAGAAAAATTACTGCTATATTAATTTTAAATGTTTCTCAAAGAATAAGTAAACGTAAACATATCGTATTCATTTTATTTTGGTAATGACAATTGTTAGAGATGAGTACAAAATTAATACAATGTAGCAATAAATAGCATAAAATGAGCAAATAGTTGCTAATAATAAAAATAATTTTTGATATTTTATTATAAACTTTATAACATACTTTCGATCAACATAAATTGGCAAATGACGACTGCTTCTTGTAGCGACATAGTGTGACTTGTGATTTTTTTTAATAGAAGCACTAAAAAGCACTAACGAAGCACTAACTTTTGACACCAAGTTCATTAATTTATCTTTCAAAGTTCCTGCTAGTGTGAACTTGGCAGGAAAACAGTAGAATGCTCCTGGTAGCGATATAGTATGACTTGTGATTTTTTTAATAGAAGCACTAAAGAGCACTAACGAAGCACTAACTTTTGACACCAAGTTCATTAATTTATCTTTCAAAGTTCCTGCTAGTGTGAACTTGGCAGGAAAACAGTCGAATGCTCCTGGTAGCGATATAGTATGACTTGTGATATTTTTAATAGAAGCACTAAAGAGCACTAACTAAGCACTAACTTTTGACACCAAGTTCATTAATTTATCTTTCAAAGTTCCTGCTAGTGTGAACTTGGCAGGAAAAAAAGTTGAATGCTTTTTGTAGCGGCATGGTGACTCCTGCTAAAGAAATTGAAGAAGCCCCAAAGAGCACTAACGAGGCACTAACTTTGTATATAAATTGTTTTGTTAGTGCTTTACTTCATTCTGCTAACTTCACGCACCTTCTGATGAAGATTATCTAATGATGAAAGTAAGTGATCACAATTATTGTACATAAATGGATCTAATACTTAATTTTTTTCAGGTTGTATTAATTTTTGGTTTAGCGGGTGCATGTCGTTGTGACGAATTAACAAAAATGACGATTGATGACATAAATGATAAAGGCTCTGTGTTAATTGTCACAATTCCTGATTCTAAAACGTTCAAAGCAAGACGCTTTATTGTTGTTGACGGAAACAAGCAAAGTAACTTGGGCCTTTATCGCAAATATTTAGCATTACGTCCACCTCATACACCACATAGGCGTTTGTTTATAAATTACAAGAAAGGCAAATGTAGCGTTCAAGCTGTGGGCGTACATACGTTTGGGGCGATACCTGCTAAAATAGCGGCTTTTCTTTCTTTACCGAATTGTACTGAATATACCGGACACTGCTTACGTCGGACATCGGCAACTTTGTTAGTTGATGCAGGCGGCGATATATCCGATCTTAAGCGGCATGGCGGATGGTGTTCTACCAGTGTGTCTGAAGGCTACATAGCTGAATCTATGGAAAATAAATGCGCAATTGCTAGAAGGATTCAAGGTGGAATTTGTGAAACAAGAACTGCGGATAATAACGAGCAATTCGTTTTGGAAAATTCGATAACTGAAAGTACTGAGAAAAATACTATTGACATTTCATCGTCCAAGAAAGCTGCTACCTTACCTTCAATAAATGTCACAAATGCTAACAATACAAATATTCACATAAATATATATAATTAGTTCACAAACATTGTTTAAAACCTAAATAAATTTTTTCATTGTTGTAATCAGTGCTATTTTCTTTGTTAAAATCAAATAATTTGCTTCTAAATATGTTACATTAACATAACCTTGCACTTTTAAAACTTAAATAAATTTTTTCATTGTTGAAATCAGAGCTGTTTTCTTTGTTAAAATCAATATATAAAATTAGTTTGTAATATCTAAATAAAGTTTTTGAAAAATTGTTAGGTATTCCTGTTATTTGTGTTTGTTCCTACGGACAGTAGAAAGTAAAAATGACTAGTCATGAAAATTTTTACTTACAAGACTAGTCATGGAAATTTTACTTTCAAGACTCAAATTAGTCAACAAATGAGGATTTCCATGCCGATTTAAAAAAAAATAATTTTCGTGACTCATAGTCAATTTTTGCATTTACCCTTTTTAAAAAATCGTTTCCTAATATTCCATCTTGGGGTAAAGGTAAGTGATCACGAACGACATGGAATTGATGATATTCGGTATCATGTTTATTAGGAATAGAGAGGAAGCAAAAACCTAAGGGGCCGTTCAAATATTACGTAAGCAGATTTATTACAATTATTTACCTCCCCATCCCGCTTGTCAGCAAAAGTAAGCAAAGCTCTTACCCCCTCCCCCCATGCTTACATAAACATTTTTCAATTAAAAATTTTTTGGGTTGCCATTCGTGTTAAAAAGTTAATAGCTACCGATGACGTAATCATCATCTAGACTCCTCTACCCCCCATGTCATCCAAAATAAGCAAAACAAAGACCCCCCCACCCCCCTATAGTGCTTACGTAATACTTGAACGGCCCCTAATGTAGGGGCTGATCATTTCCCAGATATACCTTTTAATGTAATAATTTCTGAACTATCGATAAGTATATCATCTTGTAAACATTTTAGCTTAATTAAATTAATGTCAGCGCCTGTATCTAATAAAAGAGTATTTGTTATTTCTCTACACTCAGGGATTTTTTTATTTAATGAATTTATAATTTTATCATGTAATGTGTATATAGAGTGGTTATATTTTGTATTGGAATTTGGAATTGATTTTAGTTTGTAGTGTCTTTCGAGCGCACTACATTTGCTGGTCTCAAAGCAGCGCTCGTACTTGGAGACTGGTGGATGAGGATTTTCAAATTTTCTATCACTTTCATTTTTATTAAAATTTTAATTTGAATTTTGATTTTTAAATTTTAATTTTCTACATTCTTGTATGGTATGTCCTAATTTTTTACAGTATTTGCATGATTTTTGTGAATTAAAATTGGAATTTTGTACTACGTTAATAGGTTCATTTTTTATTTTAGTAAAATTTCTTTGTATTGGTTGGCCTGAATAATTACTTCTACAATCTTTGAAAGATGTCCAAATTTATTACATTTAAAACATTTTTTATTAATATTTGAATTTTGATTATTTACTGAATAGAATTTTTGTGATTCTTGTCTACTAATAATTTCTCTTTCTTCTGCAATAGCTAAATCAAAAGCATCTTCGAGACAATTTGGTTTTTGTGCTTTGATAATTGTTATTAAAGAATCATTTAAGTCTGATATAAATACATTTAGCGACTGCTGTCTAATTAATTTTTCACATGCGGCAATTTCAATTTGGCTAAGACTAGAATCTAAAGAATTTATCACTTTACACATACAGTTTTCTACTCTGTTTGCACATGATCTAACTGTTTCATCACGTCCCTGTTTACAAGAGTGTAGTTCTAATTCCCATTGAGCTTGGCTACGTTTTTCAGAATAAGTATTTTCTAAATGTGTTTTTAATGCATTCCGATCATCGAATTCTCTTTTTTGACTTAATAATTTTGCCTTCCCAGTAATCTTAGTTTTAATAATTTCAAACAATATTATTTTATTATCATCGTTTACAAGTTTTATTGCTATTTCACAGCAATCTATAAATTCTCTTAATCTATCTCTATCTCCATCGAATTTAATTAATAGTCGTTCAGCAATATCTAACTTCGTTGTCATATTTAAAGTTTGAATGAGTTCTTGAACTTATAATCGCGACACTGCACAAGATACTCACAACTGGGGAAACAGGAATGTTGTTGATGGAGCTACGACGATGGATCTGCTTGGACTGGAACTGGATCGGAAGATGTGGACTTGGAAGATCTGAGGTTGAACAGAACGTTGGCGAGCTGCGTAGACTGGACTGCAACGGACTGCTGAGGACCGGAACAATCGACGACGAACACAGGAACCGATGTTTTGAAGAAACTTCTTTAAATTCACTTCGCGATTTTTATTGGACCGTCGAGTTTATTGACACGAACCCAACTATTTGACACGGTTTAACAATCCCACATTTCTGACACCAAATTAATTTATGTAATGATCCTAAAGGTGTCAGTGTTTAGAATCAAAACTTCTATTAAATATTTTTAGGTTTATATGTTAAATAAAAGGTAACCTACCGTGTCTGTTGGGATAAAGTGCGGTCTTTATCGTCGCTCTGTGAATGTAAATATTTTGAAGGGTAGTTTTTAATATGAAGACTTTAAATGGTTTTAAAGTGTTTATTATAATTATTTAATATTAATAATAAATGAATATAATTATTTATAAGAAATTATTTAAGTGCAATTAAATTGTATTATTTATGGAATTAAGTTGGAATTCAGTTTAATATAACGAATATACGAGATTTGGAAGAGATTTTAGTACCGAGTTCCAAGTCAGACTGAATTGAATAAAGAAAATGACTAATTTAGTGGGGTTTATAGCAATCTTGCAGTTCACACAAGAAGCAAAACTGCTAACTCGGAGACAGAGTTCAAACTTATTCCATATGAAAACAAGTGGCCGGACGTGCCGACTCTTGCTTAAACATAAAACAATCACGTCATGCCACTACAGATATGAGAATAATATCATGAAATATTTAAACAAAGAGAAAATATATAAAATATACGATAAAATACAATGTAAAATATAAGCGTTTATAACAATATTATAATTTAGAATGAAGCATATTGGAATTGGGGAACATTCAGAATTAAGTATTTCATATTACTTTAATTGGGATACACAGACTATTTTTTTTAAATAAATATGAAAATTATAAATAATAGATATTTAAATAAAAACTTTAATATTTTCACCTGAAAAATGAGTTGGGAGACATAGGTATAGTTGGACAAGAGATCTCGAGTTGACGTTTAAATTATTTTATGGTTGTGGTATTTATTCAAAGTTTTTCCCTGAGTGAAAAAATTGAAAGAAATGTGACCTTTATGCGTTCTGCTATAGGGTATAGAATTGTACGAAATCCATTAGAATACACTGTTTGTTCCAGGTACCCAGTGCTTAGCTGGGTACCTGGAACAAACAGTGGAAATCCCAAAGTAATATTAGCATACCTTACTTAATATAGATGGATTACTGTACAACCTGGAAATAACTAGACAGGGATGTATTTAAAATTTTAATACCATGTTTTATGAAAAATACTCTAATAATTGTCACAAGTTGTAGTAACGTTGATATACTCTTGGTAATAAGAACATTATGTTATAGCAGTTTCGTTTTTATGCAAAAATTGTTTGCAATTCCACGAAGATAATGATTATTGCTAAGAAATTAACGGTATTAAAATTTTAAATACATCCCTGTCTACGAGTATCAGGGCATGTAACCGAAAAAAATACTGGTTAACGGTTAACACTTATAAAGAACGTTATAATAATAACGGTTTTAGTTCAGTTTTTAAAAATTGGAAACCGGTTTAAACCGGTTAATTTATTGGTTAAAAAATAATTAAAATTAATAAAAAAAAAGTAATTATAAAAATTTGATTAAAAAAAGTTACACAATAATTAATTAAAAAAAATAATAAAAAATTACCATCTAAGAAAAATATAACAATTAAAAAAAAGCAATTTAATTAATGAATAATCACAAAAATTCCCGTAATATCTTCAGATAAACGCAGGTCACTTTTCAATTTTAAACTTGCCTATATATGTTGACAAAGGCCGTATTTATTTGGGACTTTTTAAGTAACCTTAACGGCTAAAGAGACTACCTACATTTATGACTTTCTAATAAAATGTTAATTGTAAAAACTCTCATGACTCATGTTCAAATACAAATAGAAAACACAGATATAAAAAAATATTAAAATTTTTTCTCGCTAAATGATATTAAAATAATGGTTAATGTTTTTCTTTTTTCTTCAGAAAAATTTAATACTGGATGTTTTATCTAATTATAAATATGTTAATTGCATGGGCAATAAAATTAATGGCAGGTACAATTACAATGTTTTAAAGATCAAACGTTGGCGAAGATAAAATGTGTGGAAAATAAAATGAATGAAAGATAAAATGTGTGAATGATAAAATGTGTGTAAGATAAAATGTGTGTAAGATAACTTTTCTTCGCGGATTGAAAGTGTGGAGGATAAAAGGTGTGCAAGATTAAATGTTTGAAAGATACAATGTCGAGCAATATAACATGTGCGGAGGATAAAATGTATACGCCCCAGTTTTACTAGAAGATTTGAGCTGGTAATATCAAAACTTTCCGTCACACGGCAGACTATCGGTTACATTTAATTTATTTATTCCCCAACTGTAGGGAGGATTTTCATGAAAATTGATATAAAGGGTAAAGAAAGTATGGAGATTAAGAATTTTGAGGTCCCAAGTCTGTATTTTTAACCGTGTAGGAGTGGTAGATCTCCAAACTTGGTTAATTTTTAGTGTAACACATAATCACAGACCGACTTTTATTTAAATTAACCGTATACAGGGTGTGCAACGAAATGCGGAACATAGGACTTTAACATGGGATTTCAAACAATTGCGGATATTCTCTCCTGATAAATTTAGAACAAAGCTATAAGAGTACAAAGTTGTTCAAAATTAAATTGTACGTCAGATAAGATCATAATTGTTTCAATAGAAGGACTGTAATACGAGATATATTAAATATAAAATGTAATACTTTCGTTAAAAATCAGACAGCTATGGAAATAAAAGAAAACATCTATCTGTCAATTTAGAGAAGTTTCACTAATTATAATACTTATTGTCTATATTTTAATATTATTTAAGTTGCATTTATATTCATTTCTTTAACAATATGCTAATATTAAAAAAAAATAGTACAAATATAATTTTAAAAAATATTGAACACAAAGTAAGGTTACTAACTGTCACAATTGTAATAATAATAATAATAATACATATACGCCAACCCAGTTCCTTTTTATGCGACGGTAACGCCGCACTAGTGGCAAAGTGCCGAAATAGTTGGCGTGCAGTTTCAAATTTTTGTTTATGCTTCTTATGACAGTTATGTAAAAAATTCCAGAAAACTAATGAAAGAAACTATTTCATGTGTTAAATTTGGAAGTTATTATTCGATGTAGGTTCGAAATCATCGATTTAAGTATATTTTCACGACAAAAGTATAAACAAAGCTCGAAAATTGTGTAAAAGTTGTCATGTCAGCGACGTACATGAAATAATTAAAAAAAAAATGTAGTTACATTTTTTTTTAAATTTAAGTAATTTATTTAAGTACAATTTGTATTCATAATATTAATATTGCATTAAAATAAATATATTGCTTTTGGTAGTTAAATGTAGTAATGTAACAGTGGGGGGTGGACGACGATGAAGGCGATGAATGTTGTCATTTTTACTTCGAGGAGGACATGATGATGCTAGATGATACTAACTGCTGATGACGGTTGAACCACATTATTTGCAACACAAAACACTTAAGACTCTACTCTGCTTAACCGACTCTACTGACTCTGACTGTCTCTGACTGTACTGAACTCTACTAAATTAAATCCTATTTATATCCTAAAAAGTGCTAGGGTTGGCAATGTAACTATTACGCACATCGCACGTGGAAAAGTTACAAAACGTTAATAGGTTATTAAACTTTACGAAATATAACTTGTCCACGGTGCATTTTTGTTAACGCGCAATTTATATTCTGAAATCTATCAAACAATAATGATTTGGAATAATTCGTCAATTACTGTTACATTACCACCCCTTAAAGATTTAATTATATCTTCTGCGAAGATATAATTGAATCCATTGTTCTGAATCTATGACTCGTGTTCTGGCCGGTATTATCATAGTGTGCTTAATCAGCAAGGACGGCCGTTGCTATTTGCTGAAGTCAGCATTTTGCTGACCTACCAACACCAGAGACATAGACCTCAGAAACTATGACAAGCCGTAACAAGATGAAAAGCCTTGTCATTTTTCATCTTGTTACAGTAAGAGTAATATATTAGATTCAGATTGTAACTGCAAAGGTGGAAAAGAATTTTGTAATCATGCGACTGCAGATTGCATATACGTGAAAGCAGTAAATACAGTCGAAAACTGATCAGTCTATGATTTAGAACAAGAAACTGATCAGTCTATGATTTGGAACAAGACTTCGCAAGCGCAGTTAGAAAAATATTACAAAGTTTCAATAAAATCATTCTATATAAACACGTCTGAAAATTGCCTTGATACTCCTTTTACAATTTCAGAACATAAGCAAAAAAATTTTGTCTGAAACGAGTGCATCAGTATTATACTTAATAGCGAAATAGAAAGCGCATTAAATAGAGCTGAAAGAGTAAAAAAAGAATGAGTAAACAGTAGAAAAAATAAAAACCATAATAAAAATTTCATACGATACACAAATTCGCAATAATACTACATATTTTGCAATGATCTCTTTCATTGTAGATGTACATATGTACCAATAGAGTTAGATTGGTACAGAGAAATTATGACAATGATTGTTATAATGAAAATGTTGTTGATACGAATCAATGGCTACAATTTTGTATTGTAATCAAGCTAGGCGTTATGGCTTGGAAACCGAAAGTAAAGCGAGATCAGTATTTTAAGCTTCAACTTATTATATTATACATGAAATTGGACTTGTGGTGTTGTTACGGCAGACGGCGGTGAAATTAGAAAAATAATTTTAAAGTAGGCGACTATTTAGGAAAAAAGAAAGGAAATATGAAAATAAATAAGATTATTGAATTTAAATGTCAAAAATAAAATAAATATAAAATCAATAATATAATTTGAAAAATTTAATTAAAACAATAAGGGACTGAAAATGTAAGTTAACAAATTTAAAGTGTATAAATGAAATTGTAATAAATTGTATTGTATTTTAGCTTTAAAGCTCTTATGCCCGGTTGCAGAAAGGCTAATCAGCCTCTAATCAAAAAAATCACTGATTAATTTGACGTTGTTACCATGGCCACGTATTAAAAATACATTGCTGTCAAAAAATTAATCATTAATCAAAAATGATGAAGCTTTGTGCAACCCGGGCTTAGACTCTAAGACTTATAGTCACCCTAAATAAAGTGCTACAAAGACCAGTCGCTTATTATTTCAACAGGTGTTGTAAAATTATCTAACCAACCATTCTTAGCATGTAGTGATGATAGTTTTATCAAACCAGAAAACGGATTTGAACTTCTGGAAATAAAATGTCCTTATTCCTGCCAATACAAATTCATTGTAGATTTACAAAATAAGAAGTCAGCAGTAAATGATTTAGAATTCGATGAAAATAGTTACGTTAAACTCAAGAAGTCCGACAAATATTACACACAAGTCCACTTTTCAATTCACATATTTTATATCACCGATGAGAAGTTTCTATCTTCATTAATTCGAAACATTTTATTTTAAATATTTAATCCAGTTTGTTCTGAATAAGTTTTAATTGTACATTTATGTTATCAACGCATGAAATAATGGGTATTATAGTAATCAATTTTTGTGCATAGTAATCAATTTTTATGTATTTTAATCAAATATTTCATAACATTATTTTTAGTAATAAATATTATAAAAGCCCTACAGATTTACTGAATAATTTCTTTTAAAATAATTTAATATAAATTAATATTTCTGAATCTCTTCGTACTCTGGAGATTCAAATTTTTTTTCTTTTTACTTCGTACTGGTGATTTGGAAATAAATAAAAAATCAAATCACGATTAATTTTGTCAGTTTGGAAAAATCCAAGCACACAACATACTCTTACACCTCTCGTTTTTTCCAACAAATTCATTCATTTTAATATTTTACTTTTAAATGTTAACAATCAAATATTGCTGCTCATATGACTGCACGCTAACAAGTTTCGTTTGGCGCCGTATGGTGGCGTTCTCGGCGTTACAGGTTTGGCGTATATTTGTGCAAAAAAAAACATCCTTACAAAGTGATTGGTAATACAATAAATTCATAAAATAAAATATTAAGATTTAATACAGTACAAAATTTGACATTATTATACATTTAATATGAATGCTCTAAGATTTAGGGCAGAATTAACATAGTAGAATATGTCCGTTATTCTTTTCTTGGTTGGGTCTTTGTTGACATCATCTTCGTCCATGGGAGAAATATATTTTTTAATAAATTTGTCTCGGACGGGATTGTATACAGGACATTTAAAAAGGAAGTGATTCAGGCTGTCTTCTTCGTAGAGATTGCATATAGTGCAGATCACATCTGCTCCGAATTTGTGGCAATATCCATCGTAGTAGAGATCAAGTTTAAATACGTTCGCCGTCCGTAGTTGACCAAATAGTTTCAAAACTTTAAAAGGGATATTAAAGGTAAAATAGTTATGATGGAGTAAATATTTGTGAAAATGAGGGTTGGAAACGGAGTTAATGATTCTTGCAGTGTCTTCTTTGTGTAATATTTCATTTAATGATTTAACAATATTTTCCATTTCTGTTTGCTGTCAGGCAGCTCTGTTCTTCCCATACCCATCTAAAGTTGGTTTCAGAGAAAATTAATTCTAGTTTTGTTGCCCAATTATATTTCATTTGTTTGTCCGCCGATATATTAGTTGGTGGGTTACTATTTAACATTTGTAATTTGTTATGGCATAACTTAACTTATCGGGTTTCTGGCATGGTCCAAATTTTAATTAGATATTTAAGAGTTCTTTCAATAATTGAAACATATAAATTCCTAGAACCCGTTTCTCTTCGTACTATATAATTTGGTGTACATCTCTGCCAGTTTAAGATGGATTTAAAATGTTGAAGTAGACCTTTTTCTATATTGTCTTTTTGATAAAGGCCCTAAATCTCGGGACCATAAATTAATGCTGGTACTAATACTGAGCTCACTAATTTGGAGTGTGTTTCCCAAGAGTACATTTGTGCCTTCATCATGGTATTTGAGATAGTTCCAGTAATTCTTTTGCCAGCAATTAATTTTTGTTGCGTATTCTCATTGAATGAACCCGATGTAGTAAAAGTGACCCCTAAGTATGTGCATTTGTTCGTGAATTCTATTTCTCTATTTTGGCAGACGTGTTTTATAGTTCGTTTGAGTGTTCTTCCTAGATGAAAATGTATAATTTTTGTTTTATCGGCATTTATTTCGAGTTTATGGCTGTTACAAAATTCAGATAAGGCGTTAAATTTCCTCTGAATTCAGGTTGCGAGTATGCAAGCATGACATCATCAGCGTACTGTAGAGTGAGGATATCCGTTAGATTGTTTATGTAATATCTCTTTTCTTTAATCTTGTTCTCTAAATCTGCTATGTACAGGGCAAGAAGTAGTGCGCTAGTACACTCCCCCTGCAGTACACCACAGGTTATTTGTATTTCTTCAGACTCTTCATTGTTTATATTTATTCGTAATGTAGCACCATGGTAGATATTTTTCAGAAGTCTTGTTACTTTTCCACTGACTCTCAAGTAGTAAATTTTGTACCAAAGTAGATCATGGGGAACCGTATCAAACGCCTTTTTGAAGTCTATGAAAATTGCGGAAAAAGTGCATCTTTCTTGTTCATGAGCGACGAATGCACAATGGTGTTCAAGACGAATAACTTGTCTAGACAAGATCTCTTCCTTCTGAAACCTGCTTGTGCCTCGGGAAGGAGATTTTTACTTTCAGTCCAGATTTGGAGTCGTTCGTTCAAGATGTAGGTGAATAATTTTGTGATGACGTTAATTAGTGCAATTCCTCTATAATTATTTACATCTGTATGTTCTCCTTTCTTATGTAGAAGTGTTCATTTAATTTTTTTCAATTCCGGTGGTAAATCTTCAGTGTCTAGGAAAGTATTCATCAATTTTACGAGATAATTAAGCCATATTTCTGGTAGATTTTGTAGTTGTTCGTAGATTAGCCCGTCGGAGCCGGGAGATTTATTTTTCTTTAGCTGTTTAAGGGCAGTGACAGTTTCTCTTAATGTTATTGGTTCATCAAGATATGGATGAAATGCGTCGAAAAACGTGTGGTCATTTGGCAATGAGTAGTTTCTGTACCATGAGTGAAAATATTGGATCCATGTATCTAAATTTATTGGGTTTCGTGAGAATTTAGTTTTATGTAAATTCTTTACCGTGGTCCAAAATTCTTTGGGGTTTTATACGTTTTCTAATTTGTATTATAGTTCTTGTTTGTATTTTGCTTTCTCCATAGCTATTTGAATTTTATATATTTTTTTATTTTGTATATACCTAAGTATCAAGTTTATCTTTTGCGAAGTTTTGTTTTTTGCATTCTCTCAGACTTCGTCTGGTTCAAGTTTTTAGCGTTTTGCAAGCTTGAGTAAACCACAGGGCATGTAACCGAAAAAAATACTGGTTAACCGTTAACCCTTATAGAGAACGTTATAATAATAACGGTTTTAGTTCGAAAACCGGTTTTTAAAAATTGGAAACCGGTTTAAACCGGTTAATATATCGGTTATTTTCTTATCACCTGAACTGAAGAACTTTTTGAAATTGATAAATTCAAAGAATGATTAAAACAAATACATTTAGTTGCGAATTTTGCAGTCTTTTTAATTTCATTTATGGTACCCATTTGTTCTGAAATCATAATTGAACAACCATCTGTAGCAATTCCGACACAATTACCTAAATTAAGTCTTAAATCTAGCATTTTTTTACGACATGTCCTAGAATGTAACTTTAGGTTCTGTAATATTATTAAACACTTGACTGTGTACATCTACAAACGTTACAAAATCTTCATGTCTTTCATTGTCCCAAGCATAACTTAAACTTATACTTAATTGAGATATGAGAAATATCTGTTGTTTCATCAAAAATAACGCAATAATATTTACTACTTTTAATCCGCTCCATAATACATTCTAATATTTCTTCTCCGCAACTGTCAATTATTTGGTTTTGTGTAGTTTTGCTAATACACGTTGCTTTTGCATTACAGGAATTTAAATGATTTTCTACACATTTGTCACGACTATTTACGCGATACCGTAAAGTTTCCTGCATTCGCCGCCGGATTTTCAGTTCCTGTAAACAAATCTCCATCATCTAGGTGCCCTCGAAATGGAATATTTTGTTTTCCTAAAATAGTTATTTGTGCTGCTAGGTAGGAAAGTTGTTCTTTTCTGGTCCGAAGGATGTGTATACAGCCGAGACGCAGTCGAGGCTGGATACTTCTTGAGGACCAGAAAACAACTTTACTACCACGTAACACACACTAATTTTATCCTACACAATAAAACAACATAATAAAATAATATAAACATCTTCCGAACACTGAATAATTTGACATTTAACTTAACCTCAATGAAATATCTGAAATTGATTACCAACGTTAAAAATAGAATAAGAAAAAAACAAACATTTTATTTTTTATTTTGACATATAAATAAGTTTAACAATTCTGTTCTATTATTTATAGAATATATGATAAAAATACCTAGTATCTAACGTAAGTATCAAAATTATCTAAAGTTATAATATTTTAAAAGCATGTTGACGTATTTTATTCTGGTAATTATTTCTAACTCATTAAATGCCATCTGTTAGTCCCCATTGGCAAGAGCCAACAAAGTGTCTGACATCTGGTGGCAAAATAAAACATCTAAGACGTAGGGAAAACATTGTGCTGTCACGTAAGATTATAAGTAAACAACAACCAAAAATGACCAGCAAATCGAAGAGATATTGTTCTGTATTTATTTGCAAGTGTTGACATATCCGTTCATTATTTCCCAAAAAGAGAAATATTAAAAAATAAGTGGAACATCGCATTAAAAATCGGAAAGCACATATCACCGTTCTTGGACATTTATACATAATATTTTTTTCCTACGACCACTGTTAAAAATAGTATTTTTAACGGTTGCTTAGCAAGTTAAAAATAACAGTTTATAACACAGTAATAGTATATTACATGTGAGGTGGGAAATGTTTCATTACAGCAGAGGGCTTATTATATGACCGAGAGGCGAAGCCTCGAGGCTCAGATATAGCGCAAGGCTGTAATGAAACTCCCACCGAACTATGTATACTATTTTATTCACAATTATCCAAATTAACTTCTACTCGTATATCGCCTTTTTCCAATAAACTAAATTAATGTACGGTAGTAGTCTATGAAAACAAATGTTTAAATTTATTTTAATATGTTTGACAGCACTGATCACCGTACTTTTAGAGATTTATGGACAGTATTACTAGGCAACCATAGTAAACACTTCCCCCCCAAGGGATTATAAAGTATTTCCCACCCATGAGATTGTCATTGCAGTTAAAAATGACATACATTTCCAACCTTTGACAGGTTAGTAATTGACATATTACAATAGTGGTTGTGAATAAATACTTTTAAAACGTTGCCATTGACAACGTGTTAAAAGTAAAAAACAAATTTACTTTTAACACGTCTTATGTTCAGTTGTTCATAACAAATACATCATGACCTGTCATAAATGTCATTCTAATGCTTAGTTTTTATTTACTAATAGGTACATAACTGTGGTCGTAGGAAAAATAGTGTATGATATTTGTGTTAAAAGTGATTTTATTTCGTTCGTGGGGTTTGTTAAACTCGGCTTCGCGTCGTTTCAAACTTCCCCACTCACTCATAAAATGTCACTTTTAACACTTATATCATAAATAACTATTACCTAGCGATTTTATACCATGTAAGTATTTATAATAATTTATGCTTCAAAACATTATTAGGTTGTTTTGTAATCATTAAATGAAAAACATAAATTACCGCAAAGAAAATTCTACAGAATCTCTGTGTAGAGAAGAAAAATAGAGAGACGTTACATGTAAGTACTAATCATTATTCTTTAATATTATATACTTATTTTATTTTGAATTGTTTTTAGGAAAGATAGAGAAGAAGAAACGATAAAAATACCAGAAATTGAGCCACATCAGGAGAAAGACGTGCAAAACAAAGAACATGATGTACATGTTTATATTTATGTACGAATAAAATCTGTAACATTAAAAATGTTAAGAAATTTATAGGTATTATGAAATATAATTTTTTTATTCTATATGATGTATTTATATAAAAAAATAAATAAATATAATAACAAAGCAACGATTGCTTGCACTACTCTCCATCTGCTTTACAGATGCATACACATTTCTCCGAAGTGACAATTGTATTTAATGTTATTACGATTGATTCAAATTAAATATTTGAAGACACAGCTCAATTATTTTTATATTATTCCGTTTATCTACCTTGTAATCGCATAAACTAATGTCTAGCTAAAAATAATTAAATAAGTAGTTAACAAGCAGATAACCGCAATTGTAAATCTTATTTTTCTTTTAAAATATACTTTAACTTCGACCATAGAATGCACAGCATCATTTAAATAAATGTATATATCTGAAATTGCGATAAACAAATTTGAATCGAATTAAAAATTACAAAATATCCTCAAAACAAAGTATTAAAATAACAGTAGCACTTATGTAAAATACAATGTTTTCCCTATAAGTCAGTCAGTAGTGCTGCCATCTCTAGGAAGTGGCTCTCGCGGATATGAACTGTTCTTTTCTTCCCTAGGGAATAGTGAGGTTTTGTAGATCTGGACCGGCAAATGTCTACTTTCTTGCGCACGCACACGCCAGAAAATCTTATTTTCAATGTGTGTAAGATAAAAATATTATTGTTTCCACAATAGGTGTAACAAAAATCCTACCTAAATAAATAAATGTTGTATTTGTTTAAAGCATTGGAGAAATTGGCTAATGATGTTATTCAAAATTCCCATTTGGCTATTAAAAATGCATTGTTGTGAAAGTAAAAGTTAAAGTTAAAAGACCTTCGTTTTGGAAAGCCGTAGTGTCACCATGTCCATAAGCCAATTTCTCCAGTGATAGAGGGGGCATTTACAAAGCCCTTATATACCATGATATTTTTATTGTAAGGGATCGATTGTCGATTCTGCTGTCGTTAGTGTAAGTTCTGTCCTGTTAACATAGTAGAGTCAGTGCCGAAATATGTTATCTGGTAAGTTAAGTTTTTAATTATTATTGTTCCTAATTTGTTGTCACTTGTTGACTCTATATTTATATATATTTTCTGTTAAATAATTTATTGATTGTTCATGTTATTATCTATTTTTAATTTATTATATATATTCTTAAAGTTTCAAATATTTTGCATTTCATTCCTTCACTCTCCCGTAAGAGCCTATTTAAATTATCAATAATCCTTTTTGAATAAAAGTTCCATCTAAGTTTTAATTTTAATTGTTACATAGGTATTAATCTATTCACATTCTCGTCGATTTGCCTTTGTCTTTCTGAATTTATTTGATTAATTATTTTAAATTTACTATCGTTATATGATTTTTTAAAATTCTCGCTATTTATAATTGCATTTTTATGGTATATGTTTTTTTCATGTGTTATAAGATCACCATCTTACCCCAAAAGTTTCGCAAGGCTTGTTAAAGGAACTCTTACTAATTTATTGAGGGATACTTGTTTTTTGAACCACCCATTGCGGAAGGAAGAAATAATGCACAATATTTGCAGAAAAGACCTTTTTTGACGTCAGAATATACAACCCACGGGAATTCATCGAGATGAGATTGTTTAAGGTATCTTTTTTCTTCTTTTCCTTTTTTAATGTGTACTGAAAACGGCAATTTAAAATCGATTTCCGGTTTCCACGAATGTTTTCATTATTCAAATTTCATATTATCACTTATTAAATGAATGGTGTCTAAATAAAATCCTATGGCTCCTATTACGAGCTCACTTTTATAATGAAATCGCGATTTTAAAGCCCACTTTTACATCATAATCTTATGTAAAATTTAAAGTTAAAATCACGATATTATTATAAAAGTGAGCTAGTTCGCTTTTATATTACGGAGGCATAAAAATTAAACTTCAACCTTGTCAATCACGTCACAGAAGATGTCACTTTTCTGACGTTTGAAGAACAACATTTTTATTAAACAAAATGTGTGTATTCATCAATAAGCACAACTTTCTATTTCTTTCTCTGTTTCGGAATTAGAATATCATATTCCAGCACGCTTATTGATGTTAGAAGGAGCTTCATTCTTAAACGATTTTTGGTTATATTTTGTTATTTGAGATTGGCATGACTGCATTAAATACACTAAATATCTAGGCAACTGACAAAGTAATTCTAATTTATTTGGGAGGCCATGAAACAAATTGCTTGTGTTACAATGTATAAACAAACGAAACAGAAATCACTGTCACCAACCTAACTATTCTATCAAAAAAATCCCTTAATGAAAATTGTCAAATATTATTATAAAAAATAATGTAAATAAAAGCCGAAACAGAGAAAATAGTATAAAACATTGGTTATAGAAGGCAATTCAAGCACTCGTTCGTTCGGGCACTCGCTGCTTCGCGCTCGTTCCCGAAATTCAAACTCGTGCTTGAAAAGGTTGCCTTCTACAACTTATGTTTTAATATACTATTCTTTTTGATTAGATTTAAAATTCATATTACTTATTTCATAGCATAAAATATTCTGTGTCTTACATATAATTTTCTTAATAATCTAGTGGAAAATTTCACCAGTTGAATACCATTTTTTTTTAGTCGTATAAGCAATATCCTACACCTTTAATTAATACAAATCAGCTTTTCAATATTTATATAAAAAGTATTTTCTAAGCAAAATATATAATTATAAAAATATGTGTGTTGTTTAAAAATTTACAAACGCAGAATTCTCCAAATTATGATTTTTATAATGTATAAATATATTGTTGTCTAGTTCGAAATTTTGTTGAAAAAAAAGAGTGTTGAGGCAGGAAGATGTGAGTAAAGTTTGGGATTTGAAACGATGAGCCCTTTAAATTTGTTGGCTTTCCCCATCTCTCTCTAAATTTCGTTTCTCTGCCGTACTGTCGCTTCTGTATATAACTATTCTGTGACATAGGCGAGAGAAAGCAGGGGTGGGATTTTACATGAGTTTTCATTTTCTACATAGGACCGAGGGATCAGGGATAATAATAAGAATTGAAATACAGGGTAAAGAAACATTGAAAATCAAGAATTTCATAGTCTCGAAACTATCTTTAACCGTGTAGAAGCTACAGCGTGTTAAAATATTGTATATGGGGCTGCAGTAACATCTAGTTTTGTATTTCTCTTTTTTATTGCAGTCGTCAGAGCCACAAGGGCATTTTGTTCAAAGGGAAATAAGTGCAGCAAAAAATGTGTAAGTATAACTTAATAGACTATCTGTTTATAAATAAAATTAAAACTTACCAACACAATATCCTCAATATTACTGGCAATTTTATTATTACAAATAAAATAACAATTGCGGTAGATAGCGTTTTTAGAAGTATTATTGTTAAAATTATTATTTTTAATGACCCGTGAAAGGTAAAAAATATAGAGTTATGGCCGTATTTATTTGGGACATTTTAAGTAACCTGGGGTGGGATTCTGTAACTAAGTACGTTATGGTTTGAGTGCGTTATGTAGTTACAGAATCCTACCCCAGCTAAGTTAATTCTGTTTACTTGGCACGTTTGAAGTAACCCAGAACTGATCTCGAACTGACCCAACTCAGCCGCTATTTTGCTGGGTTGGTGAGTTGAACCTGTTTCCTATCTTTGTTTATACATTGCTTCTTTTTTTATATCTGTCAGAAGTTATATATTTTATACGTTAAAATGGAAAACTTAAGTAAATAATTTTAATAAATCACTTAAATTTACCATTTAAAATTTTCACAAACTATAAAATTTGGTTGTTTATTTGGTACCAACACGGGTACGTTTTGGATCAATTTAGGGTTGTTTCAAATTTTCCAAATAAATACGGCCATTATCGCAAGCCGATTATAATACAACGCGTGATGCAGAAACGACGCACTAAAATAATTAAATAAAGTACAAAAGGGCTCTACTTACTGAAACATTCGCCAACTCAACTTTGGTCCACACACTGTGAAAACAAAAACACAACTGCCCAAAAAATGTTGTTATCTGTCTATACAGGTTCGTGTAATCAACCAACATCAACGCGTAATCAAATTATAATTAATTAATTAGCTATATTATATTCAATTACATTTTACTTTTACAATTGGCAAGAGCCAACAAAGTGTGGTGTTATTCATATAAGGTTATAAGTTCTTCTTAGAGCACGAGTTCATGTTGAATCAGCGCATGTGACGCTCACATAAACAGTGACGTCATCGGCGAGGAACTCGCTGTCCTTGCACTCCACCACCCAGTCATACCAGTCATGGTAGGTTGTCGGGGGCGTGTAAGTGCGGGTGTGGCCCGCGCCCTCCAGGCGCACCTCGCAGCGGTACCCGGGCAGCTGGCGGCCCGCCACCGGGGCGAACACCGCCAGCTCGAACCAGTCCCTGGTGTACACGCACAGGCACAGCACGGCCCCCACCCGGAACCACGTGCCCCTTGTGCCGCGCGGGACGCGGTGGCCGGTGCCGGCCGGGACCCCCGAGACCCTCCTGCAGGCCTGGTAGTGTTGGGCCAGCGTGCCGGGCTGCAGGGCCGCGTCGCACACCTCGCACCGGCTGCGCTGCTCGCACCAGTAAAACCAGTGCTTGGCTGTCTTCCCGGGGAAGTCCTGCACACAGAGAACACGTTCGTATTCTTCTCCACAGAGCGTGTCACATCTGCGCTCTATTTATCACCTAACTATTGTTTTATATTTAATATTTACATCACTATTTCAATAAAAAGCCACAAATTAATACGGTTTCAATATAATTATACAGTCTGTCCGTTTTAAGAGGGTAAACATTGGAATGTGGCGAACCGTAAGAGATACGAAGTCGGTTAAATTGGGGCAAAGTTGCCGCATTAGTTGCTCATTTTAATCATGTATTTGTTTTCCCCAAAACATGCACAGCTCACTAGAAATGAGCAAAACATTTATTTTGGCCAATGTACTTTTTGGCTTATAACTTTCTTGTTTCAATTCATACAAGTTTCTAGTTTGCACATTCTACAAACACTTTTTTTCGAGAAATTGAGAGAAGTCCTCAAAATACTCGAATACTTCATACAAACTTTCAGTTTTTATATGGGTCTCAAATTTGTCTTTAGTACTGTTAAATATAGATTTTTTCTCTTTCCAACGATATAAAACATGCGTATTTAATGAAAATAAACGAAGAAATTAGAAAATTATTGATTTTATTCGTTTCAAGTGTGCATTGGCAAAAAATTGTTTTAAACAAATTTTTAACATTTCAGTTGAATATTCGCCTAAATTTGTACAAAACAGAAGCAAATACGTCGGGTGCGATTGTAGCCTTTCTGGATAACACTGAAGGTTTCTAAAGTATCTTATTTCGGTGAGCAGCATATTCAACTCCTAACTAATTGAATTGATTACTCAAAATTTTGTTACAATCAAATTATTTTCGATTTTGTTTCTAAAGAACACTTCACCAAAATGAATAAAATCAATCATTTTCCAATTTCTTAGTAATTTCAACCCAGTCTGTTTGTTTCATGTATTATTATACTTGTATATAAAACTGTAGGTTTTGACATTTATTTACTTCAGAAATCACACGATTTCACCCGACAAGATGACGTCATCAATCCTCTTTCTCCCCGCCATTTTGAATTACATACCTAGTTACAATGGGGTATATAACCATATTTTTTTCTTTCATTTTATAATTCTGCACAAAAAATAAAAATACCCGTTTTTTTAAACCGCTTATTTGTTGATAGTTCCGGAGAAAAACAATAAAAAAATTGTAGAGGGGATATGTGACGTCACGTAAGATAATTAAAGAATTTGAATTCATTCGAAAAAATCATCTATCATAAAATAATGTACATTTGGCAGATTAGCCAGGTTCCATTTTTAAAATTATTATATTATTATATTCCCATTTTAGCCTATCATTCTCGTACGTGACGTCAGAGTTATGGCGCCACTACAAAATTTTAATTTGAAATGCTAATTTCAGTGAAATTATAAGGTAATATACAGTTTTTGCGATTATTATTGGTAATTACAATGGTTCATTTTTAGTTTTTATGCTTTTTCTTTGAATACGACAGGGTCATATAGCCCATTGAGAACATGAAAATCAACTTAGTAATTAACGGTGCAGCATTCACGGCCAAACAGAGCTCCAGCCTCACCTGGAAGTCACAGCCGCTGTTGTCGCAGGTCTCCAGGGCCGGAGCGCAGGCCCCACACAGCCAGCCCTGGTACTTGTCCCGGTACAGGCGAGCCGTGGGGGCCCCACACCTGCCACACTCCTCCAGCGCGGCCTCCGCCTCGTGGCGCCGCACCTCCACGGCGAGCGTCGCGCCGTCCCAGCCGCCCAGCACGCCAAGCAGACTGCTGACGTTCATAGTTAACGCCGAGTGTTGCTCCAGCAGAAGGCGCTCCTGCGGCAGGACGGGGTGCGTGCGAGACACTGTGTCCTGTCCTCGGCGGACGGTGACGCTAAAGTCGTAGTCCGCCGCCGCCTGAGGCTCGCCCAGCAGCCTCACGCTGTAGTACAGGCTACTGGACGCCACGCACACCCGCGTCAGTACCAGGAAGAGCAGTTGATACGCCGAGACGATGTAGTTAACGCATTGGGATCGGCGGATATTGGGCGTTACGAGGGCGGTACAGGGCAGCACGCGGTCGGGGTGCTGCGCCTCGCAGTGCTGCAGCAGGGCATCGCGGCGGCCCGCCCAGTCGCAGCCCTCGGGGCCGAGCACCGGGCACGTGTACAGCCGGTACTGGCAGGCGGCCTCGTGGCCCGGCCCGTCGGCCCCGGCCGGCGTGAAGGGCACGCTGGCCGGGCAGCCCTCCTCGCGGTAGCGGCAAGGGAAGGCGAGGGCGCGTGCGGCCGCCTCGTACACGTGGCAGCGGAAGGCGGGCGGCGCGCCCTCCTGCTCCTGGCACGGGCTGCACGCCGCCCCGTCCTGCCGCTGGAACACGGGGCCCCGGCGCAGCTGCGAGCCGCACTGCCCGCACACCAGCTCCTCCAGGATGTCCTGCGCTGGCTCCATGCCTGCAACACACTCCACTCTTCAGCTGCTGCTAACGACCACACGCTCCCACTTACTTTGTTCCTGTTCAGCTGCTGCTTGCTCTATATTATTCTGTCTTCACGCTGGAATCCTGTAAAGGATAAACATCAGTTGTATACTAACATTATTGAGTGAATCAGTTAAATTACAATTTTTAATTTATAGAGGCTGTTCATTTTAAGAAGTACAATGGGGTATTCTAATGATAGCTTTAATTTTTTTTTTAAAGTCGCGTATTTTTTATTACAAATCTAAAAGTCCTATTTTATTAATTTGAGAGAGATATGAATTTTTTAAAATTCGGCAAAAATGTGAATTTTACTGGATGTGACGTTATGTGGGACTGACATTTAAATGATGGGGTAAGTTTACAAACACTACGCTTGGCGCGGCAGTCTATCTGTCGTAAGGCATCAACGGCGGAATAGCTGCTTCTTCTATGTGCTACAGTTTCCTACTCAATACTGAAACCATAGCAACAGATAAATAAATACCTAAAATATTTTTCCGTATCCATGGTATGTAATTGACAAATTGTTTACTTCATTTGAGGTTAACAATAAGTTAAGGCGGGATGATATGAACAGCTGTGGGTTTTAGCGGTGCAAGCATACGACGTGATATCTATCGATAAAATTTAAAGTAAAAATAATTTGATTTACAACAAAATACTTTTTAATTTAACTCTAAATTATTTAAAAAAATACAAATAGACGAATGTAATTACAATTGTTGCATAAATTTATTATAGATATAATCATTAATACCAAAATTAGACATTTATAAATTAAGGTTATATGTCAAAAAGTCTTGGAAAAAATATTTTAGGTATTTTGTTATCTGTTGCCATGGTTTCAGTATTGAGTAGGAAAATGGCATAGGTTTGTGTTTTACATTATAAACTTAATTTTTTTATTTAATACAATCTTCTAAAGGATACGGAAAAATACCTTGTGCCCTACGGGAATCTAACGGCATATTACATCCCTTGGCTTTTGTTTGTTTGTCAGAAATCTTCGGGATGTAATATGCCCATATCTTCCCTTATGACGCAATATACTATTTTCCAAGGCTTTTTGACATATAACCTTAATTTATAAATGTCTAATTTCGGTATTAATGATTATTTCTATAATAAATTTATGCGACAATTGTAATTACATTCGTCTATTTGTATTTTTAAAAATAATTTAGAGTTACCTTAAAAAGTATTTTGTTGTAAATCAAATTATTTTTACTTTAAATTTTATCGGTAGATGTCACGTCGTATGCTTGCACCGCTAAAACCCACAGCTGTTCATATCATCCCGCTTTCGCTTATTGTTAACCTCAAATGAAGTAAACAATTTGTCAATTACATACCATGGATATGGAAAAATAATTTTATTCACAATCATTATAGTAATATGCCGATTCCTAACTTTTTGGAGGTTCGGAAGTTAGTCATTCCTAACTGTATTGACAAATCTCTTGGGTTGGAAGTAAGAAATTGCACTTCCATATCTTGGGTTGGAAGTATTTATGTAGAGGTTGCGTAGTAACATTGTCATAAATCTCTACAATAAAATAAGTTAAAACAAATTATAATAGTTGTCAAAAAATACTTTACTTTATGTAACAATTAACTGTACGTCTGCTTTGTATTTTTGTTACTAATTAATTAATTTTGTTACTAATTTTGAAAGTAACTTCAAAATTCACTAAATGACATATAAAACACAATTTGTTTTCATATCCTACTATGCCAACTTAACTTTATTGAAACAAAAGCGATATTGAATCGCGCAATTTATTTTAATAATTATTTATTAAAAAAAGGATGATTGTGAATAAAATAGTATACATACCTCGCGCTATATAAGCCCTCGGCAGAAATGAAACATTTCCCACCTCGCATGTAAATAACTATTACATGCCTTGAAAGCTCAGATATTAGACATTCAGAGGAATCCATACCCCTTGTTCAATATGGTAAATACATGTTTTCGTTGGGGCCACAAAATTGCCTCTATTTTTGACCCGCTTTGCATAATTTTTTTTTTATTTGTAGCTAAAGGATAAATTTAGGTCTGTCTTGCGCCATTTTTTTGATTTTTTTTTCTAATAATTTTTATAGGATTCCAAAGTTAAGGTAGTTTTAGCTTTAAATAAAAAATAAACAGGTACGATATTCAAAAAACTAATACTGGACGCATCTGGCATGGACCTTTATCTACAAGATACAGAAAAAATCTTTGAAAATATTCATAAATAATGTCAATTTCGTGGCCCAAACCAAAACGCTTTTTTGGTATAAAATGCTGTTAGGAGCTAGCGCCGCCATGTAGCAAAGAGGATGAAACTTTTTTAGTACATTCTGAGACAAAATTAAACAATGTAACAGAAAGGGACACATTCAGATACTACAATAAAATCCCGTTAATCGTTTGTGTCTGTATTAAGTGGACTTTCCAAATCTCGTAAGGAAAACATTCCACAAAGGCATAAAAAAATATGTATTGAATCTTATGTTCATAATTATTTTAAACATAATTCCTATTACCAATTATAAAACAATATGTACATGTTTTCGTTGGACCCGCGATATTGATCAAGGAGTCAACAATTTTGTTTTCTTTCCATAATATTAATTCTAGGTATTGTTACTTAATTCATTTTATAAACTATATTTCGAATAGTATTTTATTTGCAAATCTTATCAAGGAATATAATATTATTCATAATTGGTTAGGTGTAGGTTTCTTATTAAAATTAAAGCTTTTATTAATGCAATTGTGCAATTGTTAGATCTAAATAATTTATGTTCTTCATTTAATTATTTTTAATTTAATGATGTTTACTGAAACTAATTTGTTTCTATTTCATTACTTGAATAATATTTGTTTGATTACATATTTTACAAAATTTGTTAATTTTGTACAAAACATTTACAAAATCAATGAGTCTTTGATTCAAATGGTAAACTATCCCACCCCAAATGAACTTAGATTTGTAATTTGTACCATAAGCTCATGCTTATCTTACAGGTAATATTCAAAATTTCTAGATAGTTCAAAGTAAAAGAATGTAAGTGCCTTTATAATCCCCAAATTTAAGTAAATTCGGCAAAACAAACCAGTTACTTTGTGCGTATTAGCTCAATGGGATACTGTATTTCAAAGAACAGAAGAGGAAAATAACAAAATAGGACGCTTTTTGGGTGACAATATACAAGAAAAATTAATTAATTTTCACTTAAATTGCAAAATAGTAGATTATAGGTATAAACGGAAAATGAATATATTATAAAACTAGAAAAATATGAATACTAAAAAATAAGTTATCTTATAAAATTTAAAAAAAAATGTACAACATGGAACAAAATTAGTATGAACTTCATGGCCACAGCAAAAATAAGAAATAGATTTGTTATATTCTACTTTTGCTATATGGAACAATGTTTTGTTATAAAATTTTAAAATTATGTTACAACTGATAGTAGTTTTAAATTAACTGCAAATATGAATTAACAGTTAAATTTATCCCATTCACAAGTTATATGAATAATTGGTAAGTCCACCCTTTTCTTATCTATATAATCCCGATAATTCTGAGAAAACTTGCACGAAATTGAAATGGCTTTAAATTCTCAGAAATTTTATGGTAAGTAACTATTTGTTATTATTATTGTTTAAAATATAGATAAAAAAATATGTATAACACCCATTTTATTAATAAATTATAATATTTTTAATAACATATTTCAAAATTAAACAATTACAAATTTAAATTAATTTCTTAAAATAACTTCGTATATTTAGTGATACCGTTAAACTGCTAAACACTGGCAGACAGCTTCTGCGTTGGGGGATGCAGAAAACTGCATTGGTAACAAGGAATGAATTGTCTTTCGGACTGTACACAGGGTTCAATGTCATAAATAAACTCTGCCTACTGCTCATTTCCCTTACACCCGACCCTTCCCGCAAAATATAGATAGTAAGGTGAGGATTGCCCTTAAATATAAAAATGACGTAAATCACCCATAAAATTGCAGTAACCATGGAATTGAGACAAAAATATCTGTTGACTACTTGATACAAATAATTATTACAGATGAGGGATCAAGAGTATGTTTAATAGTTTAATTATGTCAATACAGTTTATATGAATAAATATATGAAATGTACCGTTATCTTACAAACTACACAGAAGTACTTGCGGATGACAGTTGTTTAAATCGCGCGGTTATGGTTTATTCACTACAGCCACAATCTCAAACCGGAAATTATATTCAGGTTTTGTAATTCCCGCTCGATTATGCCGAAAGCACTTTTCTCACCAAATGCCCCTCTATTGGCAAACGTTTCAACTTCATGTAGCCCGAACACTCCACTTTTACCAAAACGGATTTATAATATTATGCTACAGTTTAAACTACTAATGGTTACATGCAGTGGCGCACCCAGGATTGTAAAAGGGGGGTGAGGGTGGGTTATATAAGAATTATTGTCTTACGAAACATATATTATTTTATATATTTATTTATCCGTGTGTGCACATACACATATTCGAAATAGCAATACTTCAAATTTTCACTATTTCAACTGTGAAATGTCAACTTTCAATTAAGAAATTAAGAATTTTATCGTGAATTACATTTTGAGTATTATTTATTTGGACTAATACATATTTCCTTTAAGCGCAGTCTATTAATGAGAAAGAATTATATTTAATGTCACTGACATCTCGAAATTTGACATATCTGAAATAGTGCTACTTCGGATGTGAGCATATGGGCCATTGTTTTTTAGCCAGCTCTTCTGATAATATTCCATGAGAACGATTCTGCAGTCATGTCGGTTATATAGTTGGAGCATATTCTATAAATGTTAAATAATTGTGAATATGACTCATATTTTCTTCAGTTGGGAGTTTAATGAAAAATCAATAAATTATCTTACAACATTATAATAGTTATTTATTTAAAATAAAAATATAATATCTATCATAATAATAAAAAAAATACATGTTCAGCACAACGAAACTACTAATAATAGTTATTTAATGACCAAGGATATTAATGCAACCGATTAATGATTGAGATATTTTAACGCTCGAGCGAAGCGAGGGCGTTTATATTTGAGATCATTAATCGCTTATTAACATCCGAGGTAATTACAATACTTTTCCGTCCAGCGTTTCTTGTTAAATTCCAATTTTATTCATTGATAATTTTTTTACGTTAGGGTAAGTAACACATTTGACATTTGACTGACCTACCTTGATACGTCAAAAATCAACAAATTTGTCAATTGTTTTCAGTGAATGCGTTGAGTTTACTGAACGCTACGTAGCACAAATACTTTTTTAATTTTATTTGACAAGTATTATGGGTTCAAATTAATTTTAAATGTATGTTACGTGAATATACCTAGCTAGTAATTGTAAAAATCATATCTTTTAATTTTATCTAGCATTTTCGGCAACTATATTCCGTGTATCGAACGCACCAAAAATTGGTCATTAATAAAAATCGGCATTAATGGATGTTATTAATGACCAATTTTTGGTACGTTCGAGGCACGTAATATAACCTATTAATAACCGGTGGGCAGAAATTTTTTTTAAATTAAAGTACAAAATTTAGTCTTCGTACACCTCTTGCAATATTGAAATGACTTCATCTGGTTCCACATGAATTTCTCTATGGATATTCAGATGAGCAAGACCATTTAATCTATTTACTGTCATCGTATTTTTTAAGTATGGGTCGGAGGGTTGAAAACGATCTTTCTTCTGTACTGGTGCTAACAGGTAATGTACAAAATATTTTTAGTAACATAAACACATTAGGATACAATGTATCACTGTACATATTTATTGCGTTAATAGAGTTTTTCGGCAATATTTTTGAAGAATTACAAAAAAATTGGTGCTATATTTCACACTCTGATGACAATGCAGTGGAGCTAAATTAATCTATGTCTTCTTGGTAAATTTCAGCAAGCCTCAAAATTTGTTTTTGTTTGTTGTTGTGTATTTTTCTTCCCAATAGGCAGAAGACATGTAAAATTTTTTAAGAATTATTTGTTTTAAAAATTTGTCCGATAAATTATTTATAAAAATTGTTAAATATGCGACCAAATTCTTCTGCAGCATAATCTCGAATTGTAGTTATAATGTTCATTATTTCAACAGCATCGATTATAGCTGCTACTAGATCCGCATCACTTGTTTGTAAAATTTTGCTTAATGACAATGTATAAGTTAATAGTTTTTCTGATGATAATAGAGATATAATAAATTCAAATTGCATTATTGCCCCCAACAGGATTTTTGCATCCGACGAATATTCTTTGTCGTTCCACGTTTTTATTTCTTCTAAAGCTAAAGTAGTAACTGGAACATTATCAGAACAGCATAATGTCTTTCCACGCATCTTGTTGGACATAACTTTTTTAATTTAGTTTGATGTACTTATTCTAAATTTTGTATTTTACTTTGAAAAATATTCTGTCACTTTGATGTATGAAAAAAAGCATATATTTTTTCAATAGTGCCGAAACAATTTCGAATTTGTGCTAATTTGATATAGCTAGATTTAAACTGTGCGATACACAGTGGACATACAGCGTAGTGGGGTACTTCTCATTGATGTAAGCTTGAGTGCCTCTAAGTTTAGTACTTTTGTAGGATATATTTCTTTTTTGACTCATTTTTTTAAACAGAAATGATACTAAGGTTTGATGTTAGGTTACATATAGCACGCAGTGTACCCAGAACAACTACGCATAACCACTTGATAGTTAATACCAACAAATTCGCACTAAACACTACTATGTCCTCGTGGTACATGCCTAGTACTATATTTCAACTGCTTCAATTGAAATATAAAAGAAAAATCATAAGAAAATATAAAAGACGTAAACCAATAACTTTGCTAGTTCTAAGATTACACATAATATTCAGAATGTTTCATGTAAAAATTTGAAAAAAGTCCAGTGCTCTGGGGGGGGGGGGGGGTTTCAAGCCCCACGAGTCCTCCCCTTGGGTGCGCCCCTGGTTACATGTAAAAAGAAAAAATTACTTACTAATTAGAAGAACTACTTTCAAGGCGAGTCCTAATCTATTCCTTTGATCTATACTCACTGAATGCACGATACTGACTGCATGTGTCGCCTTGCGACGTTCAAAAATTCACTTCAGCCCCCCCCCCCCCCCATTTGTGATATGAAATTCGTCACTGTTTTCTGATTGGGTGTAGCCACTGATAACAGATGCATTGAATTGGGAATAGTAGGAAAAACTCTGGATTTCGCTACATCTCACACCATTAGTTTATAGTATATATTTTGATATATTTAATATTTGCTGTTCTCTGTCTAAAATAAAAATAATTGGTTTTAAGGTGAAAGATAGATGTTACGTAAATATGTCGGAGATGCAGGATTTGACGCGAGCAGAGGGACCTTAGGAGAAGCCATTGTTGTAATCATTATTTTAAAACAATACTAATTACATACTCTAATATTCAAAATCACTACCAACTAAAACGCTTAATTAAAAATATACAAAAACTAATATAAAAAACTGATGTGTCCAACACATTACCTCCCGCCACTGGATTAATATATCCTATATATATATATATATATATATATATATATATATATATATATATATATATATATATATAAAATATCCTTCATGAAATTTGTATGACCAATATGACAGCTATTTTTGACGCTACTAAAACCGGAACTGAACTTACCTTGATTCATGCATGCAAATACATTTCTTATATATTTCTTCCACTATTTTTAATTTTAGAACAAAACTGCTTCATATAAACTTAATTTTTCTTTTAAACTCATTACATTATATTTGACATCTTATGTCAAATTTTGTGAAGATATGAATAACTCATCTATTTTATAAAAATTCCTTAGCCTAAATGATACATAAAATTAATAATGATTTATATATTTTTTTCTATCTAGCTAGAAGTTATATATAAACGTAATTATGCAGATCAGTAGAAAATTATAAAATCTTTATATTTAATAATAACGTAGTCTGCGAAAAAAAAATGGTATTTACAGGCATTTTTTAGAAAAAACGGTTTAAAGCTTCAAGTAAAGTATTACTTCCGGTTAACCAATTGTAGTCAAAATCTAAAATTAGTACGAAACCTATGTATGGTGTATATAGTATTATTAGGTTGCATGTCAGGGCAAATAATGGAAAAATTATGGCAACCCTATTGCTATAATTTGATTGTTATTGCTACAGTTGCCAGTTCCTTTCAAAAGCAAATGAAGTCACTAGTCAAACGTTAAATCAATTGTTTTATTACTAGAATCAATAGATTGCATAAGTTTTAGTTAATATTTAAATACATATTCAAATTGTTTATCAATACAAGGCTCTGAACATCAGTACTGTACTGACAAAATCATTCATTTGAGGTACATTGAATGTTTTGGAAATTACTTTATATGAAATGTTTGTTTTTTATTTAAATTAAAAAAAATGCATTACTGAAGTTTTTGGTGTAGCCAATATATTTGATTCTTTTTGTATACACATTTCTGAATATGATTCGTTTTTCAAATGTTCGTCTTTGAATGTAGCGATATTTCAGATCTCAAATAACTATTGTATGTGTGTGGAAAATAAATATTGTAATGATCCTAAAGGTGGCAGTGTTTAGAATCAAAACTTCTATTAAATATTTTTAGGTTTATATGTTAAATAAAAGGTAACCTACCGTGTCTGTTGGGATAAAGTGCGGTCTTTATCGTCGCTCTGTGAATGTAAATATTTTGAAGGGTAGTTTTTAATATGAAGACTTTAAATGGTTTTAAAGTGTTTATTATAATTATTTAATATTAATAATAAATGAATATAATTATTTATAAGAAATTATTTAAGTGCATTTAAATTATATTATTTATGGAATTAAGTTGGAATTCGGTTTAATATAACGAATATACGAGATTTGGAAGAGATTTTAGTACCGAGTTCCAAGTCACACTGAATTGAATAAAGAAAATGACTAATTTAGTGGGGTTTATAGCAATCTTGCAGTTCACACAGGAAGCAAAACTGCTAACTCGGAGACAGAGTTCAAACTTATTCCATATGAAAACAAGTGGCCGGACGTGCCGAATCTTGCTTAAACATAAAACAATCACGTCATGCCACTACAGATATGAGAATAATATCATGAAATATTTAAACAAAGAGAAAATATATAAAATATACGATAAAATACAATGTAAAATATAAGGGTTTATAACAATATTATAATTTAGAATGAAGCATATTGGAATTGGGGAACATTCAGAATTAAGTATTTCATATTACTTTAATTGGGATAAAATGTTCTTCGATTTTAGTCCTAAGTTCTAAAATATTATTTTCAGTAACAACTTTATTGAAATATTTTTCTAATTTATTAGTATTATTTCTCAAAATAATTTCATTTTGATTTAAACTTTGAATAGTCGAATTAAAATTATGAATAGTTGTTTGTACGACATATGATTGTTCCTTAAGTAATTTTATTAAGTTTCTTTCATCGTTTGATAATTTATTAATTTTGTCATTATAACAATGAGCATCATCATTGTCTAGTGTTCCGAATAATATCTTTGCTCCTGTTGTGTTCCGATGAAATCGAACCATCCTCGTCTAAAACGTTTAGTGTTTTTAATTGAAACTTCATGACCTAGAGATTGTGAATGTTACGTTGAGAATTTAGCTGACTTAGCTTTTGTTCAAGTAACATGACTTCAGTCTTACACAGAGTTGTATTCACAAATTTTACAATTTGTTTAGAGGTACATAATCGAACTGTTTTTTCAAAATTTAAATTTACTTGACCCAATTTTTGATCTAATATAGACAAATCTAAGTACGATATAAGGTTAAATTGATCATTAAATATTCTTAAATTACCTAAATTTTCATAATGAAGTCCCGGAGAAAATTCATAATTTGTTATGTTGTACGGACTTGTATCCGACGAACAACGGACGACGCCATAACTGGTTGTCAATAAAATGACTAGTAAAAATCTGTAACAATAAAATTTGAATAAAAATTTTGAAATTAGAATTATTATTTATAAGCGTATTTTAATCTATTCGCGTGTACTTTTACATGTTTCCTTTTTATTTTAATTGTATAATTGACTGGTGAATCTTTACTAATAATTAGATATGGACCGTTATAATGAGAACTTAATTTCTTGCTTTTATTTAATTTTGTTTGTTCATTTAGTAAGTATACATAATCTCCTGGTTTAAAATCTTGGAAGTTACTTTTTTATCATATATCTCTTTACTATTTTCTTTTGCTTTTACTATATTATCTCTCGCTAATTTGTTAGACATTTGTAATTTTAACTTAAGATCACTAACATAGTCATCATAGGTATATTTAAATTCTGGCTCTTTACTTAATGCTGTTGGAATTTCGGGTTTTCTTCCAAAAATAAGTTCGTAAGGAGTAAATTTCGTTGTAGTATGAGGTGTAGTATTATAAGAAAATATTGCAAAAGGTATCCACTTGTCCCAATCAGTTTGCGTTTCTGACACGTAATGTTTGAGATAATCCGCTAAACCTTGATGCGTTCTTTCTAGACTTGCATTTGACTCAGGCTGAAAAGCTGTAGTTTGTACCTTTTTAATTTGGAATAATTTTGCGATTTCATGAATTAAATTACTTGTAAAATTTCTACCTTGATCGGTCAAAATGCATTTTGGAATACCAAAGTTGCAAATAAATTTTGTAGTAAGTACATTCGCTACCGTCTCAGTTTCTTGATTTTTTATAGGGTATCTTGTAAAGTTAAGATGTATTTATTTCCAAAATCTGATAATGGTAATGAACCTACAATGTCTAATGTAATTTTATCAAATGGGTTTTCGGAAGTAGTAGTGATTTCCATTGGCATTTTTGTTTTGACTCTTACTAATTTATTCTTTTGACATTTAACACATTTATTTATAAATTCTTTTACATCTCTTTTTAAATTATTCCATTTATATTTTTGTTTTATTTTCTTAATAGTTCCTTGGTGACCTCCAGTAGGAGTTACATGATATGCTTCGATTACCTTTTGAATTGTCTCTCAATCTGGTTCTAATATTCTATTATGACAAATAGTGATTTTAATATTCGAATTTTGAAAAACATATCTTATCATTGTTCTTACTTTATGCCATTTTAATCTATCTAAACCACAACCAAGTTTAGGAATCGCTACGGAATTTATTTTCATTTTAATTAAAGTTTGTTTAAATTTTTGAAGTGTTACATAAAAATCTTCATAAGTGGGGAAATAATTCTTTTTCGTTATTAAGTAGAATATTTTAAAATCTTTGTAATTTATATAACAATTTTCTGTAACCACTTTTTTTTGAGATTTCAGGAATTCCACCTGACCAAATTTATTTTTAAAATCAAGAGCTATGCCCTGCGACATTTCGAAATCTTCTGAAACACAGTGTGCGTAATTATCTTTAATTTCAAATAAAGAGTTATCAATTTCAGTAATATTATTATTCACAATAATATTTTTCGAGATGTGTTCTAAGAATTCTTTATACGTTATGAATGAATTTTCTTGACTTTGTAAATCGTTTTTACTAGAGTTGACTGATAAAACAATGCGACGTAATGCATCTGCATTTGAATTTTGTTTGCCTTGTTTATATTTAATTTCGTAATCAAATTCTTCCATTTTCAATGTCCAATTAAATAATTTATAATTATTATCTTTCAATTTAAAAATCCATGTTAAAGGTTTATGATCTGTATATACTGTTAATTTTCTTCCATACAAATAAGGACGAAAGTGGTTAGAAGCCCAGACTATAGCCAAAAATTCTCTTTCTGTTGTAGAGTATCTAGTTTCAGCTTGGTTTAATGTTCTACTTGCCAACGCGATAGGTTTATCTTTGCCGACGCCTCCTTGTGAGAGCACAGCGCCAATAGCAAAGTCGCTGGCGTCGGTAGTTAGTATTGTATTTCCAATACAACGCCTTTTTAAAATATATATTCTGCATATCAATTTTGGTCGTGAGTATATTGTAATAAAACTAAAATAATATGTAATTGTTGAAAACTTTATTTAAAAATTGAAATTAAAATTTTATTTAAATGACCTTGTGACGTCATTCCCCTGATCAGTGTTGCCAACTATAAGTATATAAGTTTTAATTTCACCGGTTCGCAACACTGCCCCCGATAACTAGCTTCATGTGATAAAATGACAGTGCAACACGTATAAAACAATACTTAACAATAATAGCCACAAAGAAAATTGCAAATATAAAAGCAGCGATAGCAAGAAAATCTTAATAATATTCATTCATAACTAAAATAAAATACTTTATGTATAAGTACATTCTTTTTTCATTAAATATTATTATAAATTCAGTACCTGATATTTATATCCTGCCTGGATTTCAAAATATATGAGAACACACACACGTGGTAACTGGTAAATGCAACTATCGAAAGCATGAATCACGAAAGCAGGTTTTGTTTATATTCAATGTGTGAATTTAAGCGGTACTCGTAGCCTAACTTCACTTCAGTTTTTTAGCTACTTATAGTTCTATCTCATAGCGCACATGGACTATCTTTTTCTAGTCAGGGGAATGACGTCACATCCATTGTCCGTAAACTTTATTAATTTTTTTTCTCGGATACTATCAACTTTTTGGAAAAATAAAAAAATATGGGTCCAATATATTGTTTTAAAGTTTATCATATAAAAAAATCAAAAAATCTTGGAAACCCCTATTACAGAATCAATCATAGGAATATATATTGTTCTTCTGAGATATTCTTCAATATTTGTAAAAGGGACATTAGTTCTATTTTTTTGCATTCTACATATTCTCGGTATTTCAAGATTGACACCTATTTTTTCTAGGACAATTTTAATTTTTTCAAATATTGTAGAAAATTCATTACAGCAATTACTTCGAATATTTCTTATTATAGTTAATAAAGATTGTGAAAGAAGACCAGTAGCAGAAAAATGTAATGCAGTAACGAATTGAATATCTCTAATAGCTTTTAGTAACATTTCGGCTTTAGACGAAGATGAAATATCATTCCACTTTCTTATAGTTTCTAAAGCAAGTATAATTTTTTCTAAATTCTCTAAAAATTGTTGTAAAGACTCTGACCGTTCTACCCAACGAGTATTACAAATGTTCTTTAATTTTGCTTCTACAGTATTCATCAAAACAAAATTTCTTTCTGCTGAAGCATTGAAAAAGGAAACTACACGATCAATTGTTCCAATTGAATTTCTTATCACCTGAACTGAAGAACTTTTTGAAATTGATAAATTCAAAGAATGATTAAATGAAATACATTTAGTTGCGAATTTTGCAGTCTTTTTAATTTCATTTATGGTACCCATTTGTTCTGAAATCATAATTGAACAACCATCTGTAGCAATTCCGACACAATTACCCAAATTAAGTCTTAATTCTAGCTTTTTTACGACATGTTGTCCTAGAATGTAACTTTAGCTTCTTCTGTAATATTATTAAACACTTGACTGTGTACATGTACAAACGTTACAAAATCTTCATGTCTTTCATTGTCCCAAGCATAACTTAAACTTATACTTAATTGAGATATATGAGAAATATCTGTTGTTTCATCAAAAATAACGCAATTATATTTACTACTTTTAATCCGCTCCATAATACATTCTAATATTTCTTCTCCGCAACTCTCAATTATTTGGTTTTGTGTAGTTTTGCTAATACACGTTGCTTTTGCATTACAGGAATTTAAATGATTTTCTACACATTTGTCACGACTATTTACGCGATACCGTAAAAGTTTCCTGCATTCGTTCCTGTAATTTGTTTTCCTAAAATAGTTATTTGTGTTGCTAGGTAGGAAAGTTGTTCTTTTCTGAGTCGAGGCTGGATACTTCTTGAGGACCAGAAAACAACTTTACTACCAAGTAACACACACTAATTTTTATCCTACACAACAAAACAACATAATAAAATAATATAAACATCTTCCGAACACTGAATAATTTGACATTTAACTTAACCTCAATGAAATATCTGAAATTGATTACCAACGTTAAAAATAGAATAAGAAAAAAACAAACATTATATTTTTTATTTTGACATATAAATAAGTTTAACAATTCTGTTCTATTATATATAGAATATATAATAAAAATACCTAGTATCTAACGTAAGTATCAAAATTATCTAAAGTTATAATATTTTAAAAGCATGTTGACGTACTTTATTCTGGTAATTATTTCTAACGCATTAAACACCATCTGTTAGTCCCCATATGAACTGTTCTTTTCTTCCCTAGGGAATAGTGAGGTTTTGTAGGTCTAGACCGGCAAATGTCTACTTTCTTGCGCACGCACACGCAGGAAAATCTTATTTTCAATGTGTGTAGGATAAAAATATTATTGTTTCCACAATAGGTATTAATCTATTCACATTCTCGTCGATTTGCCTTTGTCTTTCTGAATTTATTTGATTAATTATTTTAAATTTACTATCGTTATATGATTTTTAAAAATTCTCGCTATTTATAGTTGCATTTTTATGGTATATGTTTTTTTCATGTGTTATAAGATCACTATCTTACCCCAAACTCTTACTAATTTATTGAGGGATACTTGTTTTTTGAACCATCCATTGCGGAAGGAAGAAATAATGCACAATATTTGCAGAAAAGACCTTTTTTGACGTCAGAATATACAACCCACGGGAATTCATCGAGATGAGATTGTTTAAGGTATCTTTTTTCTTCTTTTCCTTTTTTAATGTGTACTGAAAACGGCAATTTAAAATCGATTTCCGGTTTCCACGAATGTTTTCATTATTCAAATTTCATATTATCACTTATTAAATGAATGGTGTCTAAATAAAATCCTATGGCTCGTATTACGAGCTCACTTTTATAATGAAATCGCGATTTTAAAGCCCACTTTTACATCATAATCTTATGTAAAATTTAAAGTTAAAATCACGATATTATTATAAAAGTGAGCTAGTTCGCTTTTATATTACGGAGGCATAAAAATTAAACTTCAACCTTGTCAATCACGTCACAGAAGATGTCACTTTTCTGACGTTTGAAGAACAACATTTTTATTAAACAAAATGTGTGTATTTTACAAGTTCATCAATAAGCACAACTTTCTATTTCTTTCTCTGTTTCGGAATTAGAATATCATATTCCAGCACGCTTATTGATGTTAGAAGGAGCTTCATTCTTAAACGATTTTTGGTTATATTTTGTTATTTGAGATTGGCATGACTGCATTAAATACACTAAATATCTAGGCAACTGACAAAGTAATTCTAATTTATTTGGGAGGCCATGAAACAAATTGCATGTGTTACAATGTATAAACAAATGAAACAGAAATCACTGTCACCAACCTAACTATTCTATCAAAAAAATCCCTTAATGGAAATTGTCAAATATTATTATAAAAAATAATGTAAATAAAAGCCGAAACAGAGAAAATAGTATAAAACATTCGTTATAGAAGGCAATTCAAGCACTCGTTCGTTCGGGAACGAGCGCGAAGCAGCAAACTTGTGCTTGAAAAGGTTGCCTTCTACAACTTATGTTTTAATATACTATTCTTTTTGATTAGATTTAAAATTCATATTACTTATTTCATAGCATAAAATATTCTGTGTCTTACATATAATTTTCTTAATAATCTAGTGGAAAATTTCACCAGTTGAATACCATTTTTTTTTTAGTCGTATAAGCAATATCCTACACCTTTAATTAATACAAATCAGCTTTTCAATATTTATATAAAAAGTATTTTCTAAGCAAAATATATAATTATAAAAATGTGTGTTGTTTAAAAATTTACAAACGCAGAATTCTCCAAATTAAGGTATGATTTTTATAATGTATAAATATATTGTTGTCTAGTTCGAAATTTTGTTGAAAAAAAAGAGAGTGTTGAGGCAGGAAGATGTGAGTAAAGTTTGGGATTTGAAACGATGAGCCCTTTAAATTTGTTGGCTTTCCCCATCTCTCTCTAAATTTCGTTTCTCTGCCGTACTGTCGCTTCTGTATATAACTATTCTGTGACATAGGCGAGAGAAAGCAGGGGTGGGATTTTACATGAGTTTTCATTTTCTACATAGGACCGAGGGACCAGGGATAATAATAAGAATTGAAATACAGGGTAAAGAAACATTGAAAATCAAGAATTTCATAGTCTCGAAACTATCTTTAACCGTGTAGAAGCTACAGCGTGTTAAAATTTTGTATATGGGGCTGCAGTAACATCTAGTTTTGTATTTCTCTTTTTTATTGCAGTCGTCAGAGCCACAAGGGCATTTTGTTCAAAGGGAAATAAGTGCAGCAAAAAATGTGTAGGTATAACTTAATAGACTATCTGTTTATAAATAAAATTAAAACTTACCAACACAATATCCTCAATATTACTGGCAATTTTATTATTACAAATAAAATAACAATTGCGGTAGATAGCCTTTTTGGAAGTATTAATATTACAATTTTTATTTTTAGTAACCCGTAAAAGGTAAAAAAATATAGAGTTATGGTCGTATTTATTTGGGACATTTTAAGTAACCTGGGGTGGGATTCTGTAACTAAGTACGTTATGGTTTGAGTGCGTTATGTAGTTACAGAATCCCACCCCAGCTAAGTTAATTCTGTTTACTTGGCACGTTTGAAGTAACCCAGAACTGATTTCGAACTGACCCAACTCACCCAGCTATTTTGCTGGGTTGGTGAGTTGAACCTGTTTCCTATCTTTGTTTATACATTGCTTCTTTTTCTATATCTGTCAGAAGTTATATATTTTATAGGTTAAAATGGAAAACTTAAATAAATAATTTTAATAAATCACTTAAATTTACCATTTAAAATTTTCACAAACTATAAAATTTGGTTGTTTATTTGGTACCAACACGGGTACGTTTTGGATCAGTTTAGGGTTGTTTCAAATTTCTCAAATAAATACGGCCATTATCGCAAGCCGATTATAATACAACGCGTGATGCAGAAACGACGCACTAAAATAACTAAATAAAGTACAAAAGGGCTCTAGTTACTGAAACATTCGCCAACTCAACTTTGGTCCACACACTGTGAAAACAAAACACAACTGCTCAAAAAATGTTGTTATCTGTCTATACAGGTTCGTGTAATCAACAAATATCAACGCATAATCAAATTTTAATTAATTAATTAGCTATATTATACTCAATTACATTTTACTTTTACAACTGGCAAGAGCCAACAAAGTGGTGTTATTCATAAAAGGTTATAAGTTCTTGTTAGAGCACGAGCTCATGTTGAAACAGCGCGTGTGACGCTCACATACACAGTGACGTCACCGACGAGGAACTCGCTGTCCTTGCACTCCACCTCCCAGTCATACCAGTCATGGTAGTCTGGCGGGGGCGTGTAGGTGCGGGTGTGGCCCGCGCACTCCAGGCGCACCTCGCAGCGATACCCGGGCAGCTGGCGGCCCGCCACCGGGGCGTGCACCCGCAGCCCGAACCTGTCCCCGATGTACATGCACCTGCACAGCACGTCCCCCACCCGGAACCACGTCCACCTTGTGCCGCGCGGGACGCGGTGGCCGGCGCCGGCCGGGACCCCCGAGACCCTCCTGCAGGCCTGATAGTGTCGGGCCAGCGTGCCGGGCTGCAGGGCCGCCCTGCACGCATAGCACTGACTGCGCTGCTCGCACCAGTACTTGCTGTGCTTGTCTCTCTTCCCGGGGAAGTCCTGCACACAGAGAACACTTTCATACTCTTCTCCACACAGCGTGTCCCATCTGCACTCTATTTATCACTTTCATCTGTTATAATCCATACAATAAATTATTGTTTTATATTTAATATTTACATAGCTATTCCAAGAAGAAGCTACAAATTAATAAGGTTTCAATATAATTATACAGGCTGTCCGTTTTAAGAGGGTAAACATTGGGATGTGGAGATACGAAGTTGGTTAAATTGGGGCATGAGCAAAACATTTATTTTGGCCAATATACTTTTTGGCTTATAACTTTCTTGTTTCAATTCATACAAGTTTCTAGTTTGCACATTCTACAAACACTTTTTTTCGAGAAATTGAGAGAAGTCCTCAAAATACTCGAATACTTTGTACAAACTTTCAATTTTTATATGGGGCTCAAATTTGTCTTTCGTACTGTTTTTTCTCTTCCAAAGATATAAAACATACGTATTTAATGAAAATAAACGAAGAAATTAAAAAATTATTGATTTTATTCGTTTCAAGTGTGCATTGGCAAAAAATTGTTTTAAACAAATTTTTAACATTTCAGTTGAATATTCGCCTAAATTTGTACAAAACAGAAGCAAATACGTCGGGTGCGGTTGTAGCCTTTCTGGATAACGCTGAAGGTTTCTAAAGTATCTTATTTCGGTGAGCAGCATATTCAACTCCAACTAATTGAATTGATTACTCAAAATTTTGTTTTAATCAAATTATTTTCGATTTTGTTGCTAAAGAACACGTGACCAAAATGAATAAAATCCATCATTTTCCAATTTCTTAGTAATTTTAACCCTGTCTGTATGTTTCATCTATTATTATATTTGACAAGATGACGTCATCTATCCTCTTTCTCCCCACCATTTTGAATTACATACCTAGTTACAATGAGGTATATGACCATATTTTTTTCATTCATTTTATGATTCTGTACAAAAAATAAAAATACTGGTTTTTTAAACCGCTGAATAGTTGATAGTTCCGGAGAAAATCAATAAAAAAATTGTAGAGGGAATATGTGACGCCACGTAAAAGAATTAGAGAATTTGAATTCATTCGATAAAAATCATCTATCATAGAATAATGTACATTTGGCAGATTAGCAAAGTTCCATTTTTAAAAAGAAGTATGTAAACACTAAACAGCCTTGGAAAATCATATGACACTGCCAAAGTTGACAGTTGACATTTCAATGCCAACCAAATTTATATTAAAACAAGCTGTTGTGAAATATCTAAATATTTTTATTTTATTCTATGAATTGTCTATATTGATATCTTATACATTGTTTCATTAATAGACTAATTCATCGCTAGCAACATTTATTCGATACCAATAATTAAAAAAAATAGATTAATTATATTCCTACTTTTAGCCTCTCATTCTTGTACGTGACGTCGGAGTTATGGCGCCGCTACATAAATTTGAAATGCTAATTACAGTGAAATTATAAGGTAATATACAGTTTTTACCATTATTATTGGTAGTTACAATGGTTCATTTTTAGTTTTTATGCTTATTTTCTTTCAATTCGACAGTGGTCATGTAGCCCATTGAGGACGTGGAAATCAACTTCATGGCAATCACGAACAAACAGAGCTCCAGCCTCACCTGGAAGTTACAGCCCCTGTTGTCGCAAGTCTCCAAAGCCGGAGCGCAGGCCTCACACAGCCAGCCCTGGTCCTCGGCCCAGTACAGGCGAGCCGTGGGGGCCCTACACCTGCCACACTCCTCCAGCGCGGCCTCCGCCCCGTGGCGCCGCACCTCCACGGCGAGCGTCGCGCCGTCACAGCCGCCCAGCACGCCAAGCAGACTGCTGACGTTCACAGTCAAGGCTGAGTGCTGCTTCAGCAGCAGGTGCTCCTGTGGCAAAACGGGGTGAAAATACGTGGTGCCGCGCTGTCCCCGGCGGACGGCGACGCTGAAAGTAAAGTTTGAGGCGTTGCGCGGCTCGCCCAGCAGCCTTACGCTGTAGAACAGGCTGCCGGACGCCACGCATACCCGCGTCAGTACTAAGAATAGCAGTTGATACGCCGAGACGAGGTAGTTGGCGCTTTGGGATCGGCGGATATCGGGCGTTACGAGAGCGGGGGAGGGCCGCACGCGGTCGGGGTGCTGCGCCTCGCAGTGCTGCAGCACGGCGTCGCGGCGGCCCGCCCAGTCGCAGCCCTCGGGGCCGAGCACCGGGCACGTGTACAGCCGGTACTCGCAGGCGGCCTCGTGGCCCGGCCCGTCGGCCCCGGCCGGCGTGAAGGGCACGCTGGCCGGGCAGCCCTCCTCGCGGTAGCGGCAAGGGAAGGCGAGGGCGCGTGAGGCCGCCTCGTACACGTGGCAGCGGAAGGCGGGCGGCGCGCCCTCCTGCTCCTGGCACGGGCTGCACGCCGCCCCGTCCTGCCGCTGGAACACGGGGCCCCGGCGCAGCTGCGAGCCGCACTGCACGCACACCAGCTCCTCCAGGATGTCCTGCGCTGGCTCCATGCCTGCAACACACTCCACTCTTCAGCTGCTGCTAACGACCACACGCTCCCACTTACTTTGTTACTGTTCAGCTGCTGCTTGCTCTATATTATTCTGTCTTCACGCTGGAATCCTGTAAAGGATAAACATCAGTTGTATACTAACATTATTGAGTGAATCAGTTAAATTACAATTTTTATTTTATACAGGCTGTTCATTTAAAGAGGTACAATGGGGTATTTTAATAATTGTTTTTTTTTTCTGAAAGTCACGTAATTTTTATTACAAATCTAAAATTGAGTCCTGTTTTATTTAATTTGAGAGATATGAATTTTTTAAAATTCGGTGAAAATGTGAATTTTACCGGATGTGACGTATGTGCGACTCATGACATTTAAATGATGGGGGTAAGTTTACAAACACAACGCTTGGCGCGACAGTCTATCTGACGTAAGGCATCAACGGCGGAATAGCTGCTTCTTCTATGTGCTACAGTTTCTACAAAAAATTTAGATATGTCATGAGTCCCACATACGTCATAACCCACGTGGTACCAGCGCCAAAATAAATTAAAACTTATGTTAGGAATAACTTTTTTGAGATTTTTTCATAATCCTGTCATTTTATAGCGTAATCCACAATGTTATAACATTTTAACCTTAAATTTTACTACATTAGAATACCCCATTTTACTATCTTGTGAACTATAAGAGATACAGAATTGTTTAAATTAACAAATAATTTCTAAATATTTTACAAAACTATTTTATTTTAACACGTGAAATCATATTTTCTTAATTTCCTGCTTCCTCAATTATTTTAAGTAAAAAAGCTTCAAAGAACAGTTGAAAAGAATAAAATTCTGCATCTGAATCAATAACCAAATAGTATATTGCGCTGTAGTTGAAGATATGGGCATATTACATCCCGAAGATTTCTGATGCACGAGCGAACGTAGTGAGCGAGGGCAACAAAAGCCAAGGGATGTAATATGCCGTTAGATTCCCGTAGGGCACAAGGTATTTTTCTGTATCCTTGAGAAGATTGTATTAAATGAAAAAAATAATTTTATAATGTAAAGCACAAACCTATGTCATTTTCCTACTCAATACTGAAACCATGGTAACAGATAAATAAATACCTAAAATATTTTTTCCAATACTTTTTGACATATAACCTTAATTTATAAATGTCTAATTTTGGTATTAATGATTATTTCTATAATAAATTTATGCGACAATTGTAATTACATTCGTCTATTTGTTTTTTTAAAAATAATTTAGAGTTAACTTAAAAAGTATTTTGTTGTAAATCAAATTATTTTTACTTTAAATTTTATCGGTAGATGTCACGTTGTATGCTTGCACCGCTAAAACCCACAACTGTTCATATAATCCCGCGTTAACTTATTGTTAACCTTAAATGAAGTAAACAATTTGTCAATTACATACCATGGATACGGAAAATTAATTTTACATGCCTTGTAAGCTCAGATATAGTCAAACCGGAGAAGGAGAAGACTCACGTCATCAAATAATATTACTAAAGTAATGACGTCATGTACTACTATGAATATATAGGATACTATTTTTTTTAGAATAAAAGTGCAGTGCATGTTGCATAACTTACTATAACCTATTTCTTCATGTGACAGTTGACAAATTAATAACCACAACCTCTCGAAGTCTGTCGGCGTCATCACAGTTAATTTGTGACGGAAACGATAGTGAATAAGTGCATTTAGTAAATTGAAGGACATTAGCTGTTCTCTAAAAGTACATAATTCAATTAAATTTAAAAAAAAAAATAGAAAAAAATCCCTCTCGTACGGTTTTCAATGGAATTAATGGACCAACGTTGTCCAGTTCCAGTTCAAAATAATGCACTACATTCATTGTCAGTTTTTTTTACTGCTTTGATAAAGCTTTAAGCATGATTTGTCAGTAACATAAAAAAAACTGACACGATACTTTCTGACTGACACTGACAATCGAATGACAAGATCAATATGCGATCGGTGATAGCTCTATAAAAATCAAAATTCAATAAATTTGAATTTAGTGGTCTATGCTCATTTAGATATTCCTACCTATGTAGTGGTTTGTGGATACCTATACCTATTTAATAATTGAATATTGTGACGTTATGTTAATATTTTGTGATTGTGACTATTGTGACTTGTGACAGTGTCATAATTTTATTCATAAATAAGATTAATAATATTGAAGAAAGAAGCACTTAAAATGTATCAAGTAAGTAGTACAGTTTTCATTCAATATTCCCATGTCTTTAAACTGGACTTCAATCTGTTGGCCAGATTATATTAAAATAAAAATTTAATTCAATTTCTTATTGTCATTTTCAGTCAACTAAAATATGTGTGGTATGTCCTAATCCCCATGGACGATCATTTTATTTTCCAAAACAGGAAATATTGAGAAATATCTGGCTGGAGAGACTCAACAGAACGGATTTGGCTAATTTAGCACAGAACAATTTAAAACCAATTTTAGAGTATGCGAAATACATTGTGAAAATGATCATTTTGTATATATTTAAAGCAAGTATAAATAAAAATATTATAATAACAAATGTTACATTGTTTCATTTAATTTCTGTATATTATTATAATTATGGAAATATACGTTTAAGCATTTATACATGTATTTCCATAATTATAATAATAAGAAATACTTTTTTTTAAATATAAAATAAAATGTATTTAAAATTCCCGCCATTATCGAGCTTGTCAAATTTAGTTCCCGAAGCCGATCTTAAGGGGCGCTAAAATTTGTTTTCACAGATGATAAGGTAGATATCCAATCTTCTACAAATATATTTCCTTAATCTATGATTCGATCGGTATAAAATATAATATAAACAAGATCATTTTTATTATTGCCAATGTATGGTATGAAAATCAACCACAATTATTTCAAATAATTTTATATTCTCTAAGAGGAATACGGATTGACTTTAGAAATAATTGTAAATTCATTAATATATACGTTTCTTAATGCAAATATTTTTTTTCTTCTTTTCTTAAAAATAAATAACACCCAATAATCTTAACAAGTTATATTTCATTTTATAAAGTTTTTTTCAGGTTGATGACGTGAGTCTTCTCCTTCTCCGGTTTGACTATATTACACATTAAATATAAAAATGACGTAAATCGCCCATAAAATAGCAATAACCATGGAATTGAGACAAAGATATCTGTTGTCTACTTGATACAAATAATGATTAGAGATCAAGAGTACTTGGGAGAGAACAAATATATGTATAATTATGTCAATACAGTTTATATGAATGTGTTATAATAATAAATATATGAAATATACCGTTATCTTACAAACTACACAGAAGTACTTGCGGATGAGAGTTGTTTAAATCGCGCGGTTATGGTTTATTCACTACAGCCACAATCTCAAACCGGAAATTATATTCAAGTTTTGTAATTCCCGCTCGATTATGCCGAAAGCACTTTTCTCACCAAATGCCCCTCTACTGGCAAACGTTTCAACTTCATGTAGCCCGAACACTCCACTTTTACCAAAATGGAATATAAATATTATGCTACAGTTTAAACTACTAATGGTTACATGTAAAAGAAAAGGTTACTTACTAATTAGAAGAACTACTTTCAAGGCGAGTCCTGATCTATTCCTTTGATGTTTACTCACTGAATGCACGATACTGACTGCGTGTGTCGCCTTGCGACGTTCAAAAATTCACTTCAGCCCCCCACCCCTTCGAGATATGAAATTCGTCACTGTTTTCTGATTGGGTGTCGCCACTGATAACAGATGCACTGAAATGTGAATAGTAGGGAAAACTCTGGATTTCGCTACATCTCACACCATTAGTTAATAGACTTTATCAATTTAATATTATTACCGTCAATTTTAATGAGATGTAGCATGTAAAATATGTTTATTATATTAAGAGATATACATAAATTTATTTAAATAGTGCTGTGTGGGCTATGGTTGAATTTATTCTACAACTTAAACTATTAGTTTTTTGCAAATCATTCATTGTACAATCTAAAATTACTGTAACATTCTTAAATTTTTAAAAACATTTTGATATATTTAATATTTGCTGTTGCTGTTCTCTGTCTAAAATAAAAATAATTGGTTTTAATATGAAAGATAAACATTGCAATGTTACATAAATATGTTGGAGATGCTGTATTTGACGCGAGCAGAGGGACCTTAGGAGAAGTCATTGTTGTAATCATTATTTTAAAACAATACAAATTACATACTCTAATATTCAAAATCACTACCAACTAAAACACTGATGTGTCCAACACATTATCTCCCGCCACTGTAGAAATATATTCTATATAAGTTTTTCAGTACACTTAATTTGTAGTTTTAAAATTAGTTTGTTATTGCAGTTGAGAATACTTTTAGTTCATTTCATACCTAAAATTTCCTTTATAAGATTTGTATGACCAATATGACAGCTATTTTTGACGCTACTAAAACCGGAACCGAACTTACCTTGATTCATGCATACAAATACATTTCTTATATATTTCTTCCACCATTTTTAATTTTAGAACAAAACTGCTTCATATATACTTATTTTTTCTTTTAAACTCATTTACATTATATTTGACATCTTATGTCAAATTTTGTGAACATATGAATAACTCATCTATTTTATAAAAATTTCTCAGCCTAAATGATACGTAAAATTATTATAATTTATATATTTTTTTCTAACTAGCTAGAAGTTATATATAAACGTAATTATGCAGATCGGTAGAAAATTATAAAATCTTTATATTTAATAATAACGTAATTTGCGAAAAAGAATGGTATTTAGAAGTATTTTTTAGAAAAAACAGTTTAAAGCTTCAAATTTAGTATTACTCCCGGTTAACCAATTGTAGTCAAAATCTAAAATTTCATGTCAGGGCAAATAATGGAAAAATTATGGCAACCCTATTGCTACAATTTGATTGTTTTTGCTACAGTTGCCAGTTCCTTTCAAAAGCAGATCAAGTCACTAGTTAAACGTTAAATCAATTGTTTTATTACTAGCATCAATAGATTGCATAAATTTTAGTTAATATTTAAATACCAATTCAAATTGTCTATCAATACAAGGCTCTGAATATCAGTACTACACTGACAAAATAATTCATTTAAGGTACATTGAATATTTTGGAAATTACTTTATATGAATTGTTTGTTTTCAATTTAAATTAAAAAAAAATGCCTTATTGAAGTTTTTGGTGTAGCCAATATATTAGATTCTTTTTGTAGACACATTTCTAAATGCGATATTTCAGATATTAAATAACTATTGTATGTATATTGAAAATATATATTATAATTCAGAATGAAGTATATTGGAATTGGAGAACATTCAAAATTAAGTATTTCATATTACTTTAATTGGGATACACAGACTATTTTTTTTTAATAAATATGTAAATTATAAATAATAGATATTTAAATAAAAACTTTAATATTTTCACCTGAGAAATAAGATGGGAGACATATGTACTTTACGATTTACTAATCTCTGTATTTGACAACTCATAATCCTAATCCTAATTCTAGAAAATATTATAAGCTATTTAGCAAATCATATCATTGTTCTCTTTCGAAGAAGGACAAATCAATGTTTTCCAAATCCCTGCCTTCTTGTTACACAAAACGTTTTGAAATTTTACCGTTGTTCTGTTTTCGTTGTCCCGTTTATAGTTTTACATATTTTGTTACTTGTAATATACAAAAATCTGCGGTAAATTCAAAATTTTACTTAGAAAGTCGCACTCATATGTACGAGTGCCGTGTGCTCAGACAATTGTTCTTAGACATTTAACAGGTTTTGGTAAATAAAAACTATTTGTCTATCTACATATATTCTTACATCTTATTTAATAGATATTAGTTTGAAAGTATATATGCAGTGGGTGCAATGAAACGCAGAACATAGGACTTTACCATGAAAATTCAAAACATTGTGGGTACCCTCTCTCCTGATAGATTTAGAGTAAAACTACAACAATACAAAGTTGTTCAACATTAAATTCTACATCAGATAAGATTTAATAATTGATTTAATAGCACGCCTGCAGTACGAGATTTATTAAATATAAAATGTAACAGTTTCGTTAAAAATCTGACAACCATGGAAATAAAATGAAATATGTATGTGACTGTTTAGTGAAGTATCACAGATGTCTCGCCAAACTATTCAAAGTGATTGTTAGATAGTGATAGATTATTCATTGTATATTATGTTGTTAAGCCATACTACACTTCATGTTGTTTTAATTACGTATATTTGATATGTTTTTACAGAATTTCATTATTTTTATTTTTGTTAAATTTTAGCTCAATATGTTTTCTTTTTATTTTTTGGAAATGAATTTGAGACATATTGTAAAGTAGATTATAAATAAGTTGAGACGGGGAAAGAGAGAGGTGGGTGATGTTGCCTCCCCCTAAGTCGGAATTAATATTAACTATTTTATATGACCCTTGCGCCCTTTATGCGCTTGTGTGCACCACCTTTACTTTTTTATGCGCTATGGTTTTTATTTTTTAAATAGGGCGGCAAACTTAATGTGTAATTGTCACTGTTTGTATTTTTATATGTTTAAAGAAAATACTTTTTAACTTTCTTACTTTAATTTTGAATAGTTAATGTTATTAGACTGTACAGTGTTTAAGGAAAATGAGTCTATTTACGAAATAATCTTAGGAGTAAAAAGAATATAGTTTGGTTCACTATTTCTACAATGCGTCATGTTAAATATATACTATTTCTGAGATGCCGCACGGCGTTAAACGACAAATAGTGATTTTACAGCCTTTTATTGCTTAACACAATAAAGAAAGGTTCAGAAATTGTGTGTAGGGGATTTATTCCCAAGAAGATTTCTTAGCACATAGGCGTGTATAAATTTTCTTACTGGCAATAGAATATTTTTATACAGTGTCTGTTTTAAGAAGGTAACCATTGGGTGTGGAGAACTGTAATTAAAATGAAAATATACTAAGAAATTAGAAAATTATTGATTTTATTTAATTTTAGTCAAATGATCAAATGTGCTTTGGAAACAAAATAAAAAATCTATTGTTTCAAACCAATTTTTAATATTAAATTCAATCTGAATTCAATATTCGCCTAAATTTGTACAAAACAGAAGCAAGTATTTCGGATGTGGTTGTAGCCTTTCGGGATAAAACTAAAGATATATTTTAGTAATCTGTTTATTTTGGTGAACAGCTCAAACTCCTTAATAATTTAATTAATTTATCATTGTAAAAACTAAAACTGTAAAAATTGTGAAAAAAAATATATAAACGCCCTCTTGTTCCTTCAGACAAAAAAGTAAAATGAACTATTAAACATTACTCTCAAAATATAGATTAATAATTTTTTGATCAATTATTGGTTGAATCCGTTGTATCAATAATGATTTTTATACTGTATCAGAATAAAATGTTGAAAGAATTATTCAACAATTTTGACTAATATAAGCCTTATTAGTACTCTTCTTAACGTAGCACTTTAGTATAGCTAGCGCCATCTCTTATCAGTCTTTTGAGCTAACCATAAAGCGCGTAGTACTACACTAGCCTGTTTGCACAAATGCCTTCCTACGCGTCTTTTTATAAGTAAATAGTCCTAGAAAATATTTTTAAATATGAAAATACTGTTTTAAATAAAACACTGAGTAACAAACTTTATAAAAATCATTCTTAAATTTGACCACTTATTTTTAAACTATACAATTGTAAAATATTGTTGCAATGAATTGTTTTATGAATTCAAAACGGAATAAATTTGGTTTTAGTGTCTAATCTGTTTTATAAATCTGGGAATTTATGTTTACTATATTAAGAAATAAAAAATCATAGAAAACGCAATTAGATATATATTTAACATTTATTACAATACATACAGATATTATGAAAATATTATTTTACTGTATAACATATATTTGAAGAATATATAATTAAACATTTTATACATATATATTTTTACATATAACATCTAACAATATCATTTAAATATAGTATTTAGTCACAAACAGTCTTGAAAACCCTGTATAAAATCAAAAATAGGTAGATAGTGTAAAGAGGCCTTTAGAAATCAGTCAAGATATTTTTGTATAGTTGGTCGTTCATAAAAAAAATACTTTTAAAGGCTTACATTGAACAATACATATAAACGGTTTATTACAACTTTGTTTATTTTATATATAGAACAGTTTCCAACGGTTTTGAATCCTTCTTAACTGAAATGACTTACTACTAAACACACCTAAATTAATTTAAAATTGGCGGGCAAAGTTTAGCAAATGACCCATGTGGGAAGAAAAAATTAAAATTAAGTGAATTCACAATGGCGCATTCGTTTCTAGAACACATGAGAGAAATGAAATTTTTGGTATGTAAAAATTGACAATTATGGTCAACTTTAAAGAACAAAATGTCCGTATCAATTACATCTTTGCATGCGTCATACACAGTTGTTTATATTGGAATCCTCCATCATCAGTAGCAGATTAGGAAATTGATTACTTACAGTCAATCCAGACATCAACAAAGTTTAAAAGAAGTTATTCGTTTTTGTGCTCTTAACAACTTACGTCACAATATTACACCTTTCTGTCTAACACATATACTCTGTTCCAAATTCTTGCTACTTCCAATCCTACCGTTGGGCAGATGTTATATTTCACTATTAATATACAGGGTGTAAATGAAACTAAGGAACGCGATTTTTCTTGGAAGTTATAAGAGATACAAAAAAATCTTTCAAATAAAATTGTTAGTGTTTTTAGTTAGCTACATAAATTAGTGCAAATCAGAAAAAAAAATATTTGAATTGTCGGAGATATACCTATTTTTGCCTTTTTTTAAATGGTACGCCCTGTATATTTTTATACTATTTAGTACGAAATAATTTTTGCTTTAAAAAAATTTCATAAGTTGTACCTTCTAAATTTCATAGAATTCGAGATATTGAAGAAAATATTAAAATAGTTTTACTCGAAATTAAAGCTGGCTATGAAAACAAAATTATTGAATTACGACACATTTTAATTTACCAATGTACTTCAAATTCTTCACATTCTCGTTAATTGAGTATTCTTTCTTTTTACAACAAATAATAGTGTAAGTTATCACTCTTTTTCACAAACTTATAACAATAAACTAATACAAATGTCAAATTTTGTTTCCATAGCCAGCTTTATTTTCCAATAATAGTTATTTTTTATACAAGACGATAAAATAATATTTTATCGACAAGCGGAAAGTGTTAATTCACGAGCGATATAATCGCGAGTAAATTATTTTTCGTACTCATGCATTGAAATGTGTTGTTTCGCATTGCCTAAGCAACGCCTGGAACGTCAATTTCCCAGGTCTCCACCAGATAGGTGACCGGGAAATTTTGGAAAAAACACTCCTACTTCTACAGCATTTATTAAAAAACTATATTTATAATAAAATAGTATAATGTTTTAAACATTCTTTTACCTAATAATATTAAAAGAAAATAGGGGATTATTGAACGAAATTTAATGTAGAAAAAGTAAATTTAGTGCATTTGATAAACAATGTTGGCAACAACTGCTGTCATGTTGACAGATTGACAGCACTTGTTAGTACTGAAACACATAACCACAAATCATTTTGTATATACAATAAATAAAAATATTTGTACAAATAGAAAATTAGTTATTGATTTTATGATTTTCGTACGAAAAATATTGTACAAACCTCTTGCGTGAACTGGGTTTCCGGAATCGTTCTATGGCAGCGCTCGCGAGCTCGCGCCGCCAAACACTCCTCCGGAAACCAGTCGTTCCCGCATTTGGTATGTAAATAACTATTTCGCGAGTCGATAATTTAATTTTATCGTCGTGTATAAAATTCTATTTTTTTCTATAGCAGGTTTTAAAGAGAATAGGATTAGAAAAATTAAATTATTATTTAAGAACAATTTTAAAATGTCAGTAGTGTGCGTTGTCATGGAAATGTACTTCTAATAAACAAAAGTTAAAGTACTTTATCTACCCTTGCTGTTAAAGTGTTACTTTATCTACCCTTGCGGTTAAAGTGCTACTTTATCCACTATTTTGAGTTGATAAAATTGCACTTTAACATCTGCTATAGAAAAAAATTATTTTAATATTTTTTTCAATATCTCGAATACTATTAAGTTTAGAAGGTATAACTTATGGAACTTTTTTAAAGCAAAAATTATTTCGTACTAAATAGTATAAAAATATACAGGATGTACCATTAAAAAAAAGGCAAAAATAGGTATATCTCCGAAAATTAAAATATATTTTTTCTGATTTACATTAATTTATGTAGCTTACTAAAAACACTAACAATTTTATTTGAAAGATTTTTTTGTATCTCTTATATCTTTCGAGAAAAATCGCGTTCCCTTGTTTCATTTAAACCCTGTATAGCTAGCTGTTAATTAAATACAAAATACAAAGCGTATTTCATCTAAATTTAGAAAAAATAGTTTTAAATACTGTGCGATCAGGAACATTTGTAAAAAAAATATAGACAATATGGAAATGAAAGAGATGTTGAATGACATAGGCAGCAAAATCATGCCAGTGCCTGTCAAAACTCAGACTATCATATTCCTAATCATTTATAAATTATTTTATTAAAATGCCACTGTTTGAACCAGGGCATGTAACCGGTTAAAAAAACCGGTTAATAAAAACCGGTAACCGATATTTTGAACGAAAATTGCGAACTTTAACCGTAATTTCAACCGATATTTTTCAGGCCGAAAATACCGGTAACCGTTAACCAAAAAAAAAATAAACCGGTTTTAGCGAACATTAACCTTTATTTTAATATCATTTAGCGAGAAAAAAAAATTATATTTTTTTATATCTGTGTTTTCTATTTGTATTTAAACATGAGTCATGGCAGTTTTTACAATTAACATTTTACTGGAGAGTCATAAATGTAGGTAGTCTCTTTGGCCGTTAAGGTTACTTAAAAAGTCCCAAATAAATACGGCCTTTGTCAACACAGGCAAGTTTAAAATTGTAAAGTGACCTGCGTTTTTCTGAAGATATTACGGGAATTTTTGTGAATATTCATTAATTAAATTGCTTTTTTTTAATTGTTATATTTTTCTCAGATGGTAATTTTTTTTAATTAATTATTCTGTATGTTTTTTAATCAAATTTTTATAATTAATTTGTTTTAATTAATTAATTTTAATTATTTTTCTAACCGATATATTAACCGGTTTAAACCGGTTTCCAATTTTCAAAAACCGGTTTTCGAACTAAAACCGTTATTATTATAACGTTCTCTATAAGGGTTCACCGTTAACCAGTATTTTTCTCGGTTACATGCCCTGGTTTGAACCGAATTACCATAACATCTACGTTACAGAACACTTAAAAAATATTACGGCTTAACAAATAACAAAAGACTTTCTGAAAAAATTCATTCCTTATGTTTAATTTAAAATGAGACAAGCAAGTATACATGGCTGCCAATCAAATATCAAGTCGTAACCAGGGATATAATAAATCCCCATATTTCACGTTAAACAATATTCACGGTATAAAACGCACGCAAAAAATGTACGACAGCGAATTTAATGAAGAAAAACTAGTATCAGATGTAGAAGAAGAAGCGTCTCACGCATTAAATAAGTTACTCCCTCAAAAATCGCGAATAAATAACAATGACTGAAAAATACAAGTTGTGGTTCTATTCCTAAAATAGATGTTCTGGTAACGTTGATTGTAAAATTGAAATTGTAATTAACACAAACCCTCAAAATGTGTGATGTATTTTTTAAGAAATAAAAATTAAAGTTCTTTATCTACCCTGGCGGTTGAAATGCTACTTTATCTACTATTTTGAGTTGAATGAAGCACACTTTAACATTTGCTATAGAAAAAAATAACTATTATCTTTAGAAACAGGCCGAAAAAAGTCGTCAGATATATTTTATACAACAAAAGTAGTAACTAAGGAAAACTTATTGCTGTTTTTTTTTCAAATTAAGACTAAAAATAGATTCAGATTTTTAGGAAACGTTTGAAATATTGTAAAACCAAAATGTTTTCAAAAATTAGAAACGTAACAAAAATCAAAATCTTCTACAGAGATAAACATTTCTTTGTTTCGTACACAGGTAAAGGAATTGAATTTTATTTTAAATTTGTGTGGCTTTGTTTATTTTCTGACTGCAAGAAATGAGTAAGACAAACGGTCATGTATGGAGTCACTTTTATTCTTATTTTTAATTAAATTTTCCTTTTATTCTATTTTATAACTTAATATTCTTGGAAGAGTAATGTACGGACGTTTTTGTATTAATATAATGACTGCACTGAGATATTGAACGTTACATTTTTTATGTCTTAGTTATTTTGCTTTACTAAAACGAGTAGCCCTGTATAGTTAATGTTTAAACGCCACAATTTTTCCCGGGTGTTCTTATTTTAAATTTCGCCACCAGATGTCAGCTGCTTTGTTGGTTCATCCCAACGACTAAATATAACTAGACAAAACATTTCCTATCCTTCCGTATTGAATGTTTTGTTTTCGGTAAACCAGAAAGAGAAACCTAGAGAGATATATAATGAAAGTATTGTTCGAGCATTGCTCGCTAGAGGCGTCACTGTAGTTGTCATTATTTTTTGTTATTTATCATTATTTACGTTTTTGATTTGTCAATGACGCGTTAGATTTGATTATATTTGAAACACATAAATTTAAAACTTCCAATTCTAATGTTAATCATAAAAGCACGGGCGCCTCTGGTGAGCAATGCTCGAACAATACTTTCATTTTATATCTATCTCTAGGTTTCTCTTTCTGGCTTACCGAAAACATAACAAACCAAGAGAAGTTTTGTCTAGTTATATTTTGTCGTTGGTTCATCCCAATTAAATTGATATTTCCGTCCACTGTGAATTCACTGTTTACAGATTGACACTGTTGAGTTTAATCGCTTAATGTGTCTTCTGTTAAATGATGCCAGTACTCTTGCCTGTGGTCGGGGTATCTGATCATGTCTAACCAATGCTTAAGTCTTCTTCCTTTCGAACCAGCACCGCCTATGATTAAACCTCCTAAATAGTCATTACTTTTGCCTAAAAACAAATGTCCATTGTTAATTCATATCACATGTTTTACAATAACATTAAATAATTATTTGTATATCAACGGACTAATATAGTTATTTGTGTATCAAGGTTCTAAAAGTAATCTTTTTGGGCCGAAACCGAAGTTTGCAGCCGAGGCTACAAATCAGATGAGGCCCAAAAAGAACTTTTAACCGAGGTGCACACAACATTTTTTAGGCGATTACAATAATAAATTATGAATTTTCATTCAAAATCAATTTTTGACATCTGTCAAAATTTACTTTACGACCGCATTTACTTTACGGCCGCATTTACCTTACGGCCGCATTTACCTTACGGCCGCTATTTTTACTCGCAAATTCATTACTTTTTCATTAATATTTGTAAAGGAATAGTTAATATTTTACTTACATTTGTTATTATATTCTAAAATAATTAATCACATTAATATAAACTATGTAAATCAATAATGAACAAACTAGCGTCCAAAAATTTTGACTTTGACAGATGTCAAATAAAAATTGATACTTTAAAGTTGCCAGCAGATACGAAAAACAACAATTTATGTACCAGCCGCCTAAAAAATATTATTATACAAGTTTTAAAAGACGGTATATTATTCCATGAGTTGTTTTGGGTCCAAATACACGAATGGAACAATACGTCGTATATAACGAATATAATATAATCTTTTTTATACTTTGCTTCACTTATTTAATAAAATAACTGATTGTAATCTAGGGATATATAAATGTGAAATATGGTAACTCTGTTATTTATAAATCTGTACATTATGAGTTATGAAATTTTAATATATCCTTTTAAATTAGTTTTTTTATTCGGTTTTCATACTCAGAAATAATATAAATTGTATTAAAAAAATATTTGAGGTTATCAATTTGACATTTAAAGTGGGGTGCAGTTGTTACAAGTACCAATTTTACAAGAACAAAAGTACCAAAAACAGTTTAACAATATTTTATATTATTAAATTGTTTTCGATATAACAATAGGGCAATTGTTAACGTAAGTGATTTATATGTCACGCCGATAATACATAATAAATTAAGAAAATGCAGAAAAAATGTGTATAATTGAACAGGCGTACAAGGAAGTCATGTGACGTCCACATCAAATTTTTATATTTTCTTAAAAATCAAACGAATATGAAAATGTGAAAATCCGAATTATCTTTACAGTTTTTTAAACTTACCATAGTCCTTATCCCAAACTGTAATGTATAAACTTTGAGTTGATAATTCATTCGGTCTTGTTTCAAAAGGAAACTCTTCATTGTAGTACGGGTTCAAATTCTTCCATTTAATACTGGTTTTATGTTTTTTGTGGTGCGGATCAGGTTTCAAATGCCTTCAAGAAAATTTGTTAAAATCAAATCTTAAAAGGTTGCGAAATGATGCGAGGAAGACTAAATTAAGAACTTGAGTACAAAAAAGTTTTCAGTTTTTGAAAATTAAGTAGTATTTATTTATACAGGGTGTCCATTTTAAGTGGTACACTATTGCTATCTCGGGAACTATAAGAGCTACGAGGTCGGTTAAATTAGCAAACAATTTCTATTTTACAAGACTATTAAAATGAGACAAACAAATTTTGTTTTAAACCAGTGGTTCTCAAGATATGGGGCCCAACTTTCTTATTTTAAATGGAACAACATATATATTTTTACATATTTGAAATCTACATCAAATTACAAATCCAATGGTATGGTTGAAGTTAAATTTTAGTTAAAAAAGAAAATCCCGATGTAGGCATTAAATTTCTATGCTTATATCTGAAAATAGCAGTTGCCATGAATAAATAAAAAAATAAACGTCAAATTCTGTGTTCATATTACACTAATTCTATTTCTGAATTAAAAATTCTCGGTAAAAGAACGCAAAATTTAACGTTTGTTTCCTATTTATTCATGGCAACTGCTATTTTCAGATATAAACATAGAAACTTAATGCCTATATACGGATTTTCTTTTTTAACTAAAATTTAACTTCAACCATACCATTGGATTTGTAATTTGATGTAGATTTCAAATATGTAAAAATATATATGTTGTTCCATTTAAAATAAGAAAGTTAGGCCCCATATCTTGAGAACCACTGGTTTAAAACAAAATTTGTTTGTCTCATTTTAATAGTCTTGTAAAATAGAAATTGTTTGCTAATTTACCCGACCTCGTAGCTCTTATAGTTCCCGAGATAGCAATAGTGTACCACTTAAAATGGACACCCTGTATATTTCCACATCCTTTGGCAATTTTTAATCAAAATTGATACAGGGGTTAAAAAGTCTGTCAGGATTATGAATTTCATTGTCTCAAGGCTGTATTTAAATTTTTAACACATGTTCACAGACCGACATTATTACGTAATTTCCGAACCCCTTACTGAATTTCAACAAAAATTAATGTACAATGTAAAGAAACCATGCAAAAATCTAAAATCTTAGTCTTGAGGTTATATTTTTAACCATGTAAAAATTAAGGCATTCCAGATGTTTCAAAGTAACATAAACTTTTCTGTAAAGTTCCCAATTTATTTTTCCTCGTGTCCAAATTCGTTATGTAATTATAACAAAAATTGATACATGGGATGTAGAAACTCTAATAATTCAGAATTTTGAGGTGTCAAGACTCTATCTTTAACGGAATAGGAACTACAACCTTCCAAACTTCACTAAAATTAAAATGCAACATATGTTCACAGAGCGACTTTATTATATAATTTTTAAATCTCTTGTGTAACTGTTAAAGTTTATAATTAAAATCAAACTTCCCATGACAAAAATATACATAATTTAATTATCGCACCACCTGTTAAAAAATAATATTCAATTATTAGTTTATTGTGATATACTGTCATATATTTATATCCTGTATTGGTGTAACGTGTTGTATTTATGTTAAGCCTTGTGTTCCATTTAGTGTTAATATAGTGTTCTTAGTTCAGTTCGTTTTGTGTTTTTTTTTTCATTTGCGCTAACAGTAACTTTAAAAAAAAAGATAAACGGGGTGTAAAAACCCGGAGTATTCAGGATTTTGAAGTCTCGAAGCTGAATCTTTAACTGTGTAGAAGCTACAAACCTTCAAATTTTACTAAAATTAAAAAGCAACACATTCACAGACCGACTTTATTATGTAATTTCCAAATCCCTTGTGTAATTTAACAAAACTTGATACACGGAGCAAAGAAATTCTGCAGAATCCAAAAATTATAGTCCCGAAGCATTATTTTTAACTGTGTAGGAGTTACGAACCAGTTTATAGGTATATACTTACATTTTTACAAAAGGATCTGAGAAACCATTATTATCCATAGGTAGGAGATTTGTACAGCGTACTATTAAAACTAGTAGCGCTTTTTTCTTAGTACTGTAACATAAGGATATTAAGATTTGTCCTCTGGAACACGGATCCTCAAACCAAGGGGCCAGGTTCGATTCTGGGGTCTGAACGTCGTCTGGTAATAGTTTATCTAAAGGTACTGTTATCTGAAACGATTTAAGTTATTTTAATCTCTTCTCAACGGTCTTAGTTTATTTTATAAGGGCCTACACTGTCTCAAATACTGAAAACATTTTTAAAAAAAATGATATAGGATTATCTGAAATGTTTTAAATTAAAATGGCCGAAAATTGTCTAAATATTTTGTAATTGAGAATCTAGGAGAGAAAATTTGTCTCAATAATTAAAATCTATTTTGAATTAATTTAAAACAATCTGACATATTTTAAATCCTCTTCAACTATCTAAATATAATCCTAATTCAATTAAAATTTATACGATAAATAATACATACATTTACACATTTTTGGACCCTTAATCCAGCTAGACTGACTTTTGCCTCTCCTAAATAGTCCTGTCCAAACCTGTCGTCGTCCAAAACCACCACCAAAAGGGCCTTACGGAGTAGATCACTCTCAGAAACCTAAACAACAAAAAAATAGAACTTATATAATAAGCAGAATGTTTACAAATCTTTAATAACAAAGTGCACAAATTTCTTCTACTGCGTTAAAGATAACAAGCTACAAGACCTTTTGCATTACATGTACTATCACAAGCTACAAGACTCTTCGCATTACATATCCTCTCTACGAGCGTGTCCATGGGTCTCCAGGTGTTCCACATGTGTTTGTATAATGTTGTAAGTCTCCAGATTCCAAATATTCTACCCTCGAGACTCTATCTCTACTAGATCACAAGCTACAAGACTTTTCGCATTACATGTCCTCTCTGCGAGCGTGTCCATGGGTCTCCAGGCGTTCCACGTGGGTGTATATAATGTTGTAAGTCTCCAGATTCCAAATATTCTACCCTCGACACTGTATCTCTACTAGATCACAAGCTACAAGACTTTTCGCATTACATTTCCTCTCTGCGAGCATGTCCATGGGTCTCCAAGTGTTCTACGTGGGTTTATATAATGTTGTAAGTCTCCAGATTCCAAATATTCTACCCTCGAGACTCTATCTCTACTAGATCACAAGCTACAAGACTTTTCGCATTACATGTCCTCTCTGCGAGCGTGTCCATGGGTCTCCAGGCGTTCCACGTGGGTGTATATAATGTTGTAAGTCTCCAGATTCCAAATATTCTACCCTCGACACTGTATCTCTACTAGATCACAAGCTACAAGACTTTTCGCATTACATATCCTCTCTCCGAGCGTGTCCATTAGTCTCCAGGTGTTCCACGTGGGTTTATATAATGTTGTAAGTCTCCAGATTCCAAATATTCTACCCTCGACACTGTATCTCTACTAGATCACAAGCTACAAGACTTTTCGCATTACATTTCCTCTCTGCGAGCATGTCCATGGGTCTCCAGGTGTTCTACGTGGGTTTATATAATGTTGTAAGTCTCCAGATTCCAAATATTCTACCCTCGAGACTGTATCTCTACTAGATCACAAGCTACAAGACTTTTCGCATTACATATCCTCTCTGCGAGCGTGTCCATGGGTCTCCAGGTGTTCCACGTGGGTTTATATAATGTTGTAAGTCTCCAGATTCCAAATATTCTACCCTCGACACTGTATCTCTACTAGATCACAAGCTACAAGACTTTTCGCATTACATGTCCTCTCTGCGAGCGTGTCCATGGGTCTCCAAGTGTTCCACGTGGGTTTATATAATGTTGTAAGTCTCCAGATTCCAAATATTCTACCCTCGAGACTGTATCTCTACTAGATCACAATCTACAAGACTTTTCGCATTACATGTCCTCTCTGCGAGCGTGTCCATGGGTCTCCAGGTGTTCCACGTGGGTTTATATAATGTTGTAAGTCTCCAGATTCCAAATATTCTACTCTCAAAACTGTATCTCTACTAGATCACAAGCTACAAGACTTTTCGCATTACATGTCCTCTCTGCGAGCGTGTCCATGGGTCTCCAGGTGTTCCACGTGGGTTTATATAATGTTGTAAATCTCCAGATTTGAAATATTCTACCCTCGAGACCGTATCTCTACTAGATCACAAGCTGCAAGACTTTTCGCATTACATATCCTCTCTGCGAGCGTGTCCATGGGTCTCCAAGTGTTCCACGTGGGTTTATATAATGTTGTAAGTCTCCAGATTCCAAATATTCTACCCTCGAGACTGTATCTCTACTAGATCACAATCTACAAGACTTTTCGCATTACATGTCCTCTCTGCGAGCGTGTCCATGGGTCTCCAGGTGTTTTACGTGGGTTTATATAATGTTGTAAGTCTCCAGATTCCAAATATTCTACCCTCGACACTGTATCTCTACTAGATCACAAGCTACAAGACTTTTCGCATTACATTTCCTCTCTGCGAGCATGTCCATGGGTCTCCAGGTGTTCCACGTGGGTTTATATAATGTTGTAAGTCTCCAGATTCCAAATATTCTACCGTCGAGACTGTATCTCTACTAGATCACAATCTACAAGACTTTTCGCATTACATATCCTCTCTGCGAGCGTGTCCATGGGTCTCCAGGTGTTCCACGTGGGTTTATATAATGTTGTAGATCTCCAGATTCCAAATATTCTACTCTCAAAACTGTATCTCTACTAGATCACAAGCTACAAGACTTTTCGCATTACATATCCTCTCTGCGAGCGTGTTCATGGGTCTCCAGGTGTTTCACGTGGGTTTATATAATGTTGTAAGTCTCCAGATTTGAAATATTCTACCCTCGAGACTGTATCTCTACTAGATCACAAGCTACAAGACTTTTCGCATTACATGTCCTCTCTGCGAGCGTGTCCATAGGTCTCCAGGTGTTCCACGTGGGTGTATATAATGTTGTAAGTCTCCAGATTCCAAATATTCTACCCTCGAGACTGTATCTCTACTAGATCACAAGCTACAAGACTTTTCGCATTACATGTCCTCTCTGCGAGCGTGTCCATGGGTCTCCAGGTGTTCCACGTGGGTTTATATAATGTTGTAAGTCTCCAGATTCTAAATATTCTACCCTCGACACTGTATCTCTACTATATCACAAGCTACAAGACTTTTCGCATTACATGTCCTCTCTGCGAGCGTGTCCATGGGTCTCCAGGTGTTCCACGTGGGTGTATATAATGTTGTAAGTCTCCAGATTCCAAATATTCTACCCTCGACACTGTATCTCTACTAGATCACAAGCTACAAGACTTTTCGCATTACATGTCCTCTCTGCGAGCGTGTCCATGGGTCTCCAGGTGTTCCACGTGGGTGTATATAATGTTGTAAGTCTCCAGATTCCAAATATTCTACCCTCGACACTGTATCTCTACTAGATCACAAGCTACAAGACTTTTCGCATTACATTTCCTCTCTGCGAGCATGTCCATGGGTCTCCAGGTGTTCCACGTGGGTGTATATAATGTTGTATGTCTCCAGATTCCAAATATTCTACCCTCGAGACTGTATCTCTACTAGATCACAAGCTACAAGACTTTTCGCATTACATGTCCTCTCTGCGAGCGTGTCCATGGGTCTCCAGGTGTTCCACGTGGGTGTATATAATGTTGTAAGTCTCCAGATTCCAAATATTCTACTCTCGAGACTGTATCTCTACTAGATCACAATCTACAAGACTTTTCGCATTACATGTCCTCTCTGCGAGCGTGTCCATGGGTCTCCAGGTGTTTCACGTGGGTTTATATAATGTTGTAAGTCTCCAGATTCCAAATATTCTACCCTCGAGACTGTATCTCTACTAGATCACAAGCTACAAGACTTTTCGCATTACATATCCTCTCTGCGAGCGTGTCCATGGGTCTCCAAGTGTTCCACGTGGGTTTATATAATGTTGTAAGTCTCCAGATTCCAAATATTCTACCCTCAAAACTGTATCTCTACTAGATCACAAGCTACAAGACTTTTCGCATTACATGTCCTCTCTGCGAGCATGTCCATGGGTCTCCAGGTGTTCCACGTGGGTTTATATAATGTTGTAAGTCTCCAGATTCCAAATATTCTTAGCTCGAGACTGTATCTCTACTAGATCACAAGCTACAAGACTTTTCGCATTACATTTCCTCTCTGCGAGCATGTCCATGGGTCTCCAGGTGTTCCACGTGGGTGTATATAATGTTGTAAATCTCCAGATTTGAAATATTCTACCCTCGAGACTGTATCTCTACTAGATCACAAGCTACAAGACTTTTTGCATTACATGTCCTCTCTGCGAGCGTGTCCATGGGTCTCCAGGTGTTCTACGTGGGTTTATATAATGTTGTAAGTCTCCAGATTCCAAATATTCTACCCTCGAGACTGTATCTCTACTAGATCACAATCTGCAAGACTTTTCGCATTACATATCCTCTCTGCGAGCGTGTTCATGGGTCTCCAGGTGTTCCACGTGGGTTTATATAATGTTGTAAGTCTCCAGATTCCAAATATTCTACCCTCGAGACTGTATCTCTACTAGATCACAATCTACAAGACTTTTCGCATTACATGTCCTCTCTGCGAGCGTGTCCATGGGTCTCCAGGTGTTCCACGTGGGTTTATATAATGTTGTAAGTCTCCAGATTCCAAATATTCTACCCTCGAGACTCTATCTCTACTAGATCACAAGCTACAAGACTTTTCGCATTACATATTATCTCTGCGAGCGTGTCCATGGGTCTCCAGGTGTTCCACGTGGGTTTATATAATGTTGTAAATCTCCAGATTTGAAATATTCTACCCTCGAGACTCTATCTCTACTAGATCACAAGCTACAAGACTTTTCGCATTACATATTATCTCTGCGAGCGTGTCCATGGGTCTCCAGGTGTTCCACGTGGGTTTATATAATGTTGTAAATCTCCAGATTTGAAATATTCTACCCTCGAGACTCTATCTCTACTAGATCACAAGCTACAAGACTTTTCGCATTACATATTATCTCTGCGAGCGTGTCCATGGGTCTCCAGGTGTTCCACGTGGGTTTATATAATGTTGTAAGTCTCCAGATTCCAAATATTCTACCCTCGAGACTGTATCTCTACTAGATCACAATCTACAAGACTTTTCGCATTACATGTCCTCTCTGCGAGCGTGTCCATGGGTCTCCAGGTGTTCCACGTGGGTTTATATAATGTTGTAAGTCTCCAGATTCCAAATATTCTACCCTCGAGACTGTATCTCTACTAGATCACAAGCTACAAGACTTTTCGCATTACATATTATCTCTGCGAGCGTGTCCATGTGATACACGTGCTTTTTTGCAATGTCTCTGAATAGTGATATACAGACGCGACAATCCGTGTCGATATCTTTGATGTTACCCTACTCAGTTCTATGACCTTGGAGCATTGTGTAGACCATTAAATTTGTTTGATTTACGCACTACATTTAAATTTTTGTTTGAATGATAAAATAATTATTAGAATGTAAAAATACTAAAATTATAAATTTATCAATATAATAAAAGCAAATTAGATGAAATAAATAAGTACATAATTATATTTCGTAAACATTTTTATTAAACAAAATGTCTGTATTATATATATATATATATAACACAATCTTCTATTTTTTTCTTTTTGATTAAATTTAAACTTCATATTATTTATTTCATAGCATAAAATAATCTGTGTCTTACATATAATTTTCTTAATAATTTAGTGGAGAATTTCCTACAACTTAAATTAACACAATATTTATATAAAAAGTGTTTTTTATATAAAATATGTAATTATAAAAATATTCGTGTGTTGTTTTACAATTTACAAACTCAGAATTCTCCAAATGATGATTTTTACGAAACATTCCACGCGGTATAATCCCACGCCGTATAAATGTCAAGTCGTATAAATGTTCGCCCCTCCACTGTTAGTTCCACCCGGAATAAATGCCATGTCGTATAAACGCTATCCCCACCACTCCAGTGCCACGCCGTATAATGGGGTGCGAATTGGAACGTATTGAAATATTTTGGTAGCGTCAAGTAAGAAATACAGTTCTCTGTAAATATTCACGTAAACATACTTGTATATTGACTAGAGAAGAGTAGATGGCGCAGTTCAAACAATACTAGTACACATATAACATATTTCTTACTTAATTAAATGTCAAAAAAAGCAAGACTTGCATACAGTGGTATGATTAAGAGTAGTGTAATAAGTAATATAACATGTACACATTTATTGCAAATAGGAAGTAATAAAATTAAATAGAAGAAGGATTGGTAATATGAATACTTTACTATAAAATAAATTTAGATAAAACAGTTTTTCCTTCAATGAAACATACTTATTTTAGTTCCACATGAATAATAATGGAATCTTCTTGGAGTTATCTGAAAAATCATCATCTCTAAAAAAAATAGTTCAATCAAAATTTATGGTATTTAATTTAAAATTGCAAACAGTTTTCCGATTTTAGGAATATAAAAAATAAGCAAAATATCATCAGTCCCATGGCACTTTGTAACTTGTTATGAATTATGAACATTATTTTGTATTTTTTTTATAAATATATTTTTTTTAAATAATACTACCTATATTTTTACACCTCACCTATCTTATTAAAAGAGATATTTTCATGTTTTCATCTTGCAAAAAGTCAGACAATGAGATTTGCGACATGGAAAAGTGAAGTTGGCAGCAGATTCGATATTGCGATGTATATGTGAACAAACCAACAAACCACGCGATGTGGATAAAGGAGTTATATCAGGGCTAACTTAAATTATATACACATCTTAAATATATGATATATTGCTTTTATATACAAATATTACGTAAAAATGTATGTGCTTATGTAAAGTATACATTAGTGACATAAATAACAATTTTGACTGTAACTTTTACGCGCCAAATATAAATTTGTATCAATACATTAAGTTATAACTATTGATAATAACAACTATTATGTGCCTGTAGTTCATATTTCATACATGTTATACTGTTAAGTAGTAATTATTTATTTTTATTTGTTATCTACTTTACCGACACTCTATCTACATATTTTTTTTGTTAATAATCTAGATACATGATATAAAATTTGTCAATTTCTTGTTACTGTTTTCTAATAAATGTAGCAACGAAGAAAGACGAAAATTTAGTCAGAATTACTGTCGAATGAATTACTTGTAATATTATATTGTAAACCTGCACATAAAAGGTAAATATTGTTTGTATGTCGTGCAAGAATATTTATTCTTTTCGGCCGTCTAAATTCAAAATATTCTCTTTTCTTTTAGGTACCTTTTATGTATCTGGTTATAATCCACATTTGGATAATCATTTGTAACTGCGTACTGCTTGCATTTATTAAATCATTTGAAAGTTAGTTGTTTATTGTGTCAGGAATACGTCAATAACTCAACAGGTTATGGGCCCAGAACTGCTTGTTGTCGAATATTCCTGAATAAAAAGCACAAACAAGTCAGCGTAACCTAGATCGCACAAATTTAAAAGACCAGATACAAGTCAGTCAGAGAGGTGCATCGAAGCTAGTCAAAACGCATCAAAGTCAGTCAATACATTAGTCATTAAAGAATTTAGAAATCAGTCAACACGCAAGTCATCAAAAATCAGCTGAATCGTGACAGCTGTCATCGCCCTGTCATTGTCAGTCAAAATTTGTCAGAAAAGTCTTCTAATATGGATACGATTAAGACCCAACTAGAACTATTGTCCGAAACCGCACAAAAAGAAGTAAACTACACATCGTGGCGCTTCAAAATAAATTTAATTCTTAAATCAAAAGGGACATTTGCAGTTGCGACAGGTGCACAAGAAAAACCCGAAGGGGAAGAAACGGCAGCCAATGTAAGAGCATGGATTAAGCAAGATCTAGACTCGCAAGCATTGATAGGGTTAAATGTCGATAGTAATATAGCACGTAAGATAGCAAATTGTACGACGGCAAAACAAATGCTAGATAAGCTTGAAATGTTCTATGGTAAAAAGTCCGATATCACGATTGAAGGTCTTCAAAGACGCTTTTTTGGTTTCAAATATGATACCAATCTGTCAGCCATTGAAAATTGTATGAAAATTAAACAATTAGCTGAAGATCTTGAAGCAGAAGGTGAGGAAGTAAAAGAAAGCTGGATCTTGACAAGAATCATCGGTGTGTTGCCGCCTAAGCTACACCACTTTCGCACTGCATGGGATAACGTCAACGTTAATGAAAAGAATTTTAATCAACTTGTTGAAAAACTACGATTAGAAGAAGATAGACTGAACGAGAACGAACCATCGAACCAAAACGCCTTTATTTCTAGACAATCAGCTAAGGCAAACTCTTCTGAAGGTACTGGAGTCGAGTGTTTTAAATGCGGCAAGAGAGGACATGTCAAAAAGTACTGTAAAAACAAACCGTGCCCTAAATACTTGAATTACTGCAAAAATAAATATCCATGCAACAACTGTAAGCGTGTAGGGCATTTTGCAAAAGAGTGCCCAGAAAGTAATATAAATAGTCAGAAATCCAATAAGGATCAGTCTAAGAATTCAAGTCGACGAGCGTTTATCACCGTTGGACTCTCCACCGTCAAAATTAACGGCATTAGCTGTCAGCAGAATAGTGACGACTTGTGGTACCAGGATTGTGCTGCCACGCAGCACATGACTTTTCGACGAGACTGGATGACCAACTTCTCAGAACTAAAGGTACCCACAATAGTCATGATAGGAGACGCTACCGAACTGAATGGAGTAGGAATAGGAGATGTGGAACTCGAAGCGTATAATGGAGAAAGTTGGGAAAAAGTGATACTTGAAAAAGTTCTGTTAGTTCCAGAAATGACCTTCAATTTATTCTCCGTTACGCAGATGCTGGACAAGGGATATATACAGTCAGCCCACGCAACTGAATCAATCTTTAAGACCGAAGATAATCAAGAAAAAGTTGCCATAGCCAAGCGTGTTGGTAAGCTATTTCAAATGATGTTTCGTCAAGAAAAGTCCGAAAAGTGTCTGGTAACAACTTCCTTGAAAACATGGCATACTAGACTGGCACACCAAAACGTCAACCATGTTAGAAAAATTCTAGACAGGAAAGGTATCAAGTACACGGACGACTGGGGAAACCATGTGTGCGAAGGATGTACTTACGGTAAACATCATTGTATTTCCCATCCTACAAATCCAAAGACTGCTGAGGCTGTCTTGGATCTGATTCACGTTGATCTGGGTGAAATGAACATTTCATCTTTAGGAGGAGCTCACTACTTCTTGCTGTTCAGGGACGATTACTCACGCTATCGCACGATCTATTTCTTGAAAACGAAAAATGAAGTAGTTGCAAAGCTAAACACCTTTACCAAGATGGTAGAAAATCAGTTTGACAAGAAAATCAAATGTCTGATGTCAGATAACGGTACTGAAATCAAGAACGCCAGAACAAAAGACCTACTTGAGAAACTTGGAATCTTCCACATGAAGTCAAACGCCTACAGTCCTCAACAGAACGGTCGAATTGAGAGAGACATGCGCACCGTAGTCGAGTTAGCTCGTACTGTTATACACGATCGAAACCTAAATGAAAATCTGTGGGCTGAAGCATTGAACTACGCTGTGTTCACACTTAACCAGACTGGAACCAGTTCTCTTACAGATAAAAGTCCTGCAGATCTATGGTTTGGACGCCAAATGAAATTGGATCGACTGCGAAGCTTCGGCTGTACATGTTATGTAATGATTCCAGAAAATAAGCGGAGAAAGATGGATCGAAAATCTCAGAAGGGCATATTTGTAGGCTACGACCCAGATACACCATGCTATCGAATTTATATGCCTGAAGAACAAAATGTCGTGTGCTCTGACAATGTCATCTTCGATGGAGAAACCGAAGATACAGAGATTTACACGAATCTGCTAAATTATAATCAAGACTCAGAAGTCTCGGAGAATTCTGAAAAGACTAACACCAACGAAGAACCAAGGATCATCTCTTCTACACACGATAACGACGGAACTCGAGATGAAGGAGCACACAGTGGGAAACGAAAGCTTCGAGATCGAAGTACATTGAAAGAACCTGTCAGATATTCAAGCTACGTTACAGACTCTATTCGTGGAGGACGTCAAGATAATTTTGCAATGATCGGAGAAACAGAAGACATAACAGTGGAAGAAGCCCTGAAGCACGAAGGATGGCGCGCAGCTATGTATGATGAATTTAATTCACTTATAAAAATGGGAACATGGGAACTCGTGGAACCTCCAAAATCTGCCAAGTCACTAACAAGTCGGTGGGTATTAAGAGAAAAACAAGACGGTCGTTTAAAAGCACGTCTTGTAGCAAGAGGCTTCGAGCAACGACAAGGAATAGATTACACAGAGACGTTCAGTCCAGTTGCACGTCATGCATCGATAAGATTAATTCTCAGCATCGCAGCCTCTGAAAAATTAAAACTCATAACGTTCGATGTCAAGACTGCATTCCTATACGGAGATTTAGCGGAAGAAATATATATGTTCCAGCCTGAAGGTTTTCATGACGGTTCCAGACGTGTTTGCAAGTTGAAGAAGAGCTTATATGGCTTGAAACAAGCTCCCAAAAAGTGGAACGAAAAAGTATCCGCTTGTCTGAAAATTTTAAGTTTTATAAATACAGATGATGATCCCTGTATTTACTATAGTGAAGATCAAACCATAATCATCGCTCTGTTTGTAGATGATGGTCTCATTGTTGGAAGAAATAACGAAGAAATACTTCAAGTACTCAACAAATTGAATCGCCAATTTGAGCTTACATATGATGAGAACTTTCCTAAACAAATGGAGTATCTTGGTATGAAAATCGATGTAGAACAACAAGGAATTTTTATTAGTCAGCCCAAATACACCCAGAAAATAATCAATCGATTCAACTTTGAGTCCAACAACATATCATCAACACCCATTGAAAAAGGGATGGTCACAAGCAAAGACAACTATTTAAATGACCGACCTCTTTCGAAAGCCGAACCCTACCGTGAAGCCATTGGCAGCTTGTTATATCTAGCAACAATCTCTCGACCAGACATATGCTTCGCTGTCAATTACCTAAGTAGATTCTGCAATAAACCAATGAACAGCCACTGGAAAATGACCAAACGAGTATTCGAATACTTGAAAGGATCTCCAAGGTTTGGAATTTCCATCGACGGAGATAACACAATATACGGATACACTGATTCAGACTACGGAGGAGACAGAGAATCTGGACATTCAACCAGTGGAATCCTGATTGTACGAGGTGGGCCAGTTGTCTGGTATACACAGAAGCAACGGTTAGTAGCTACATCGACGGCCGAAGCTGAATACCGAGCCGCTGTCTCTTCAATCGATGACATCAGTTGGATTCGACGACTCGCCAGCGAACTCGGATTCTTAGAGTTGAACCAACCAACTGTACTGTGTATTGACAATCAGTCGGCTATTTTGGTGCTGAAAAATGCACATGAAGGCAAGACAACCAAGGGGAAGAAACATATAGAAATACCGAGAAAATTTATTCAACAACACATTGGTGTCACCGTGGAGTTGAAACATGTTAAGAGTCAGAACCAATTGGCGGATATTCTGACGAAGCCCCTAAACCATAAGATCTTTACTGATCTAAGAAGAAAAATAATTAAGGAGGAGTGTTAAGTAGTAATTATTTATTTTTATTTGTTATCTACTTTACCGACACTCTATCTACATATTTTTTTTGTTAATAATCTAGATACATGATATAAAATTTGTCAATTTCTTGTTACTGTTTTCTAATAAATGTAGCAACGAAGAAAGACGAAAATTTAGTCAGAATTACTGTCGAATGAATTACTTGTAATATTATATTGTAAACCTGCACATAAAAGGTAAATATTGTTTGTATGTCGTGCAAGAATATTTATTCTTTTCGGCCGTCTAAATTCAAAATATTCTCTTTTCTTTTAGGTACCTTTTATGTATCTGGTTATAATCCACATTTGGATAATCATTTGTAACTGCGTACTGCTTGCATTTATTAAATCATTTGAAAGTTAGTTGTTTATTGTGTCAGGAATACGTCAATAACTCAACATATACACATTAGAATGCAAACATATCCTGGGTATTATAACGAACAGAGATTCTTCAAGACAATAAAAAATATTGAAGTTTAAATTATCATTAACATTTTTACGTTTGTCAACCGAAATTAGGATGTTATTTGAAAATCTTAAAATATTTTTTGGCATTCTCAAATACTAATGATCGTTTGCCCCCATATTACATAAATTTTAAGTTTCCTTTAAATCGACAATATCACATGGGAATAAAATGTTAAATGAACTATTTAACATTGGTGTCAAAATTTCGATTTGCATTTTTTTATTAAGTGTTTGTGCACTTAGACTTAAGTCTTAAAATTAAAGAACAGCGATCCCAATTAATATAGGTAAATGGTAAAACAGAGGACTACCTAAGTAAAAAACTATTAAACTTGGTATTTAATAGTAACACATAGCACATTATGAAAATACTTTGGTATAGTTTTTGGATTTTAAAATTATTGAATAGAAACAACTTGTTTATACATAAAGTATGTAAATTTATTGTTAAACATTTATAAAAAAAATGTTGATACATAATACATCATCAATTACTTTATATGAGTACTAAATACAAAAAATTAACGTACACGTAAGATTTTAAATTTGTTTCTTGATCTCGAAAAATTCAAACCATCTGCAAATTCGTAATAGAATAATCTAAACTTCCAAAGTTTCTTTTTGAAAAAATATGTAACCAAACACATAAGTAACCACGTAATATGTTTTTAATTCTACCGATATCTTTTCAAATTCAAATAAATCTGCTTGGATGCTGAAAGAACCGAAGATTTCGTTTAAAGAATTGAATTCCGTTGTCCATCGCTTTACAAAAAATCCCTTTTCTGTAATGAAGTATGAACTTACCGTTATTTATTCATTTAAAGGTGTAAATATGTAGTAGGTACTCATATAAAGTAATTGAAGATGTATTATGTATCAACATTTTTTTTATAAATGTTTAACAATAAATTTACATACTTTATGTATATACAAGTTGTTTCTATTCAATAACTTCAAAATCCAAAAACTATACCAAAGTATTTTCATAATGTGCTATGTGTTACTATTAAATACCAAGTTTAATAGTTTTTTACTTAGGTAGTCCTCTGTTTTACCATTTACCTATATTAATTGGGATCGCTGTTCTTTAATTTTAAGACTTAAGTCTAAGTGCACAAACACTTAATAAAAAAATGCAAATCGAAATTTTGACACCAATGTTAAATAGTTCATTTAACATTTTATTCCCATGTGATATTGTCGATTTAAAGGAAACTTAAAATTTATGTAATATGGGGGCAAACGATCATTAGTATTTGAGAATGCCAAAAAATATTTTAAGATTTTCAAATAACATCCTAATTTCGGTTGACAAACGTAAAAATGTTAATGATAATTTAAACTTCAATATTTTTTATTGTCTTGAAGAATCTCTGTTCGTTATAATACCCAGGATATGTTTGCATTCTAATGTGTATAACATGTATGAAATATGAACTACAGGCACATAATAGTTGTTATTATCAATAGTTATAACTTAATGTATTGATACAAATTTATATTTGGCGCGTAAAAGTTACAGTCAAAATTGTTATTTATGTCACTAATGTATACTTTACATAAGCACATACATTTTTACGTAATATTTGTATATAAAAGCAATATATCATATATTTAAGATGTGTATATAATTTAAGTTAGCCCTGATATAACTCCTTTATCCACATCGCGTGGTTTGTTGGTTTGTTCACATATACATCGCAATATCGAATCTGCTGCCAACTTCACTTTTCCATGTCGCAAATCTCATTGTCTGACTTTTTGCAAGATGAAAACATGAAAATATCTCTTTTAATAAGATAGGTGAGGTGTAAAAATATAGGTAGTATTATTTAAAAAATATATATTTATAAAAAAAAATACAAAATAATGTTCATAATTCATAACAAGTTACCAAGTGCCATGGGACTGATGATATTTTGCTTATTTTTTATATTCCTAAAATCGGAAAACTGTTTGCAATTTTAAATTAAATACCATAAATTTTGATTGAACTACTTTTTTTAGAGATGATGATTTTTCAGATAACTCCAAGAAGATTCCATTATTATTCATGTGGAACTAAAATAAGTATGTTTCATTGAAGGAAAAACTGTTTTCCCATTCATCTTCGTCCGTGGTATACGTACATGCATCTTTTTATCTAAATTTATTTTATAGTAAAGTATTCATATTACCAATCCTTCTTCTATTTAATTTTATTACTTCCTATTTGCAATAAATGTGTACATGTTATATTACTTATTACACTACTCTTAATCATACAACTGTATGCAAGACTTGCTTTTTTTGACATTTAATTAAGTAAGAAATATGTTATATGTGTACTAGTATTGTTTGAACTGCGCCATCTACTCTTCTCTAGTCAATATACAAGTATGTTTACATGAATATTTACAGAGAACTGTATTTCTTACTTGACGCTACCAAAATATTTCAATACGTTCCAATTCGCACCCCATTATACGGCGTGGCACTGGAGTGGTGGGGATAGCGTTTATACGACATGGCATTTATTCCGGGTGGAACTAACAGTGGAAGGGCGAACATTTATACGACATGACATTTATACGGCGTGGGATTATACCGCGTGGCACGCACTCGATTTTTATAATGTATAAATATATTGTTGCCTAATTCAAAATTTTGTTGAAAAAAGTCTCACAAGCTTCACATTTGTGTATTTTTAAACAATCATTTAAAAAGTACAAGTTGGAATGAGCCAATATCGTATACAACGACGTGGGCAAAGCGTGGAAAGCTGATACAGCTTCTTCCACTTTGAAGTATGTGAAATGTAATAATTTATTTTTGATAATTATTTTCCTAACTTTTATCAAAGTGATAACATATTTGTTGCTTGTGTGAAATGGATTTGTGTATTTTTATATTTTTATGATTGTTCCCTTATTGTAAATGTTGTAGGCGCGTTAATGGTTGATAAAGAGATAGTGTCGAGGCAGGAAGATGTGAGGAAACTTTAAATTTGTTGGCTTTCCCCATCTCTCTCTAATTTTCGTTTCTCTGTCTTACGGTCGCTTCTGTATACAGTGTGTTCATCGAAATTCAGAACATAGGGATTTAACATGGGAAAACAGTTTTTTAACGCGCGTAGCTTCCCATTTTACTTTATAGCAATGTTTTATACACCAAAATTTGAAGAATAAAATCTTGCATTTTTTTGTACTAAAATTTATTATTTTGTGTCCTCCGATGTAGAATATACTTAATTTGAATTTTTCTTAAACAAGAATACAGAAAGTGTAAATGTGAAAATAATAATATCAGATAAGTTGTCATTATGACACTTTAGCGCATGTGTCAGTTTAATTTATTTTTGAATTGAGTTCAAAACCCAAGTTTCTGTAAGATATGATACGTTTATAATCATCGTGAATAATTACAGACATGAACTCAATTAAAAAATAAATTAAACTGACACATGCGCTAAAGTGTCATAATGACAGCTTTTCTGATATTCATATTTTCAAATTTACACTTACTGGATTTTTGTTTAATACATACTCAAATTAAGTTTTTTAGACAACCAAGGATACAAAATAATAAATTTTTATACCGAAAAATGATTTTTTTCACGACATGCATAGAAAGCTCTACTTTCTTCTCGCGATATAGAGAGGAAAGTTACTTTTCCCTCTCTAGAGAGGAAAATGTACAGTGTTACCAACAGTATAGTACGTAATATTGGAAAAATTCATAGTTATATTAAATTTTTTTATTTAATAATGATATTCTTTAATAAAATTATGGCAATTATGTCTTGTTCTTTTCTTTTTTCACATTATTTCGCAATTTAACAACTTAAATTGACATATTGGAAATAAACAACTGCATCGGTAAAGGTCAAAGTTTACAGTACAGTTATAACTTAACTTATCATATTGCTGCGCCTATTCATTCAAATAAATGGATTTTTGAAATATGTCGTGAAAAAAATGTTGTGTCTAACACGAAAGGAAAGCACTTTTTCCATTCTCACTCGAATGCCTCACACGAGCTCGAGTGGTAAAAAGATACGCTTTCCTCTCTAGTTTGACAAATAACTATAATTCTTTAAATTTTAGTGTATAAAACATTGCTATAAAGTATAATGGAAAGCAACGCGCGTTAAGAAACTGTTTTCCCATGTTAAATCCCTATGTTCTGAATTTCGATGAACACACTGTATAACTATTCTGTGACAATGTTTTAAGTCTCCAGATTCCAAATATTACACCCTTGAGACTATAACTCTATTACATCACAAGCTATTGCTATAGCAATTTTTGCTAAACCTTTATCCGCGATTTTTTTTATAAAATACATACTATATCTATACTCCGTTTTTTAACTATAGACAGCACTAGACGAAGTCACATTTACACCACAGCTTTAGTGAAATACTAGTAGTTCTGAAAACAACTGGTTTTAATCGTGAAATATCACAAAAAGAGAAATAAAACTAGAAACACGTGCAAAGTCAGCAACTGATTTGACAATTACTGAGAGTTTGACGTTTCAATTACGTTTGAGAAGGTTAACTTGAAATTTTGTTTGGTTAAATACGGCTTCATGAAATAGCGCAGCAGCCAATCACAGGCTTTGATTTTCTACTTCCTTGTACGAAGTAAAGGAAGTATTGTAATCGCGAAAATTTTCGAATTTCAGATTCCAACGGAAATACACGTTTTGACTATCCCTGAATCCATATTGACTATACTCTGTTTTTAAACTATAGACAGTAACTAGGAATCCTAGTGAGAAAATCAAAGCCTGTGATTGGCTGCTGCGCCATTTCATCAAGCCGCATTTAACCAGACGAAATTTCAGGATAACCTTCTCAAACGTAATTGAAACGTCAAACTCTCGGAAGTTGTCAAATCAATTATTGAATTTGCACGTGTTTTTCGTTTCATTGATCTTTTTGTGACATTTCATGAATAAAACTCAGTTCACTAACGCTGTGTAAGTAGATTATCTATCATAGTTTTGGATGATGAAAATATAGCCTGGAAAATATAAATTCTGACGTGACCTTCATTTTGACATTTCATTTCTCCCGCCAAATAAATTAGTGATTTTTTTGGCAACTTCTAGCGGTGTAAATGTGAGTTCGTCTAGTGCTGTCTATAGTTTAAAAACGGAGTATAGTTTCGGCGTGACGTCTGTATGTACGTATGTATGTATCTCGCATAACTCAAAAATGACTGGCCGGAAAATTTTGAAATTTTGTATATGGGGCTGCTATAACATCTAGATGTGCACCTCGCATTTGTGTTGCAATCGGCAGTGCCAAAAGGGCACTTTGCTCGTAGTGTTTTTTTGATTTTTTCTCATATCTCAAAAACTATTAGTCGTAGAATGTGGAAATTTTGTTTATGGAATTGCTATAACATCTAGTTATAAACCTCCATTTTTTGTTCCAATCGGCCTTTCCAAAAATGCAGTATAATTTTGGCAAAATCAAGCTGGAATAGTATATTAAAACATAAGTTGTAGAAGGCAACCTTTTCAAGCAAGAGTTTGAATTTCGGGAACGAGCGCGAAGCAGCGAGTGCCCGAACGAACGAGTGCTTGAATTGCCTTCTATAACGAATGTTTTATACTATTTTCTCTGTTTCGGCTTTTATTTACATTATTTTTTATAATAATATTTGACAGTTTCCATTAAGGGATTTTTTTGATAGAATAGTTAGGTTGGTGACAGTGATTTCTGTTTCGTCTGTTGCCTAGGTAAATTAGAATTACTTTGTCAGTTGCCTAGATATTTAGTGTATTTAATGCAATCATGCCAATCTCAAATAACAAAATATAACCAAAAATCGTTTAAGAATGAAGCTCCTTCTAACATCAATAAGCGTGCTGGAATATGATATTCTAATTCCGAAACAGAGAAAAATATATTCCTGAGAATTATGTACGAAGTAAACGAAAATAACATCTCTTTCTTTACGAGATTTCTAGCGATTATAATAATTTTGTGCAGTGCAATAAGGAATAGTGATAAACATTTTAATATATTCTTTTTAAAAATGATCAATTTCGAAGTGAAGTTCGAAGATATGTAACGAATGGAAGTTGAAGTGCACTTTCAAACGAATAAGTTAAATTGAAATGCAGTAAAAAATGTTTATAATTTAGCGTACAAGGAAGTCATTTGGTGTCCACATCAGATTTTTTACTATACTTCGTTTTTAAACTATAGACAGCACTAGACGAAGTCACATTTACACCGCTAGAAGTTGCCAAAAAAATCACTAATTTATTTGGCGGGAGAAATGAAATGTCAAAATGAAGGTCACGTCAGAATTTATATTTTCCAGGCTATATTTTCATCATCCAAAACTATGATAGATAATCTACTTACACAGCGTTAGTGAACTGAGTTTTATTCATGAAATGTCACAAAAAGATCAATGAAACGAAAAACACGTGCAAATTCAACAATTGATTTGACAACTTCCGAGAGTTTGACGTTTCAATTACGTTTGAGAAGGTTAACCTGAAATTTCGTCTGGTTAAATGCGGCTTCAAGAAATGGCGCAGCAGCCAATCACAGGCTTTGATTTTCTAACTAGGATTCCTAGTTACTGTCTATAGTTTAAAAACAGAGTATAGAATTTCTAGTTACTGTTTATAGTTTAAAAACAGAGTATAGATCTTACCTCATAGAATGTGAGTTGTTCATCAAATTCAGGGTTTCTAGTTTTGTGTACCGTTCTAGTTCTCAATCTTGAACAGGGCTTGCTTTCTGGTACTAGGGACAGTTTACAGAATGGGTCGGTCAAGCCGTTGATGTCCATAGCTGGGAGGTTCTTGGCTCTGTGTAGAGTGAGATGTAAGGTGGAGGTTATGCTGTCGTACGACAGAGTTAGCGAGATACTTGGAGTGGGAGAGTTTGACGGAGATGTTGCCTGAAAACACCACAGATAAAACTATGAAAAACAAGTCTTTCAAATAACGATACAACTATTAAACAAAAACTTATTTAAATTTAAAAATTCTACCTTCTATACAATGTGTTCATCGAAATTCAGAACATATAGGCCCGTATTACGAGCTCACTTTTATAATAAAATCGCGATTTTAACGCACTTTTACATCAAAATCTTTTGTAAAATTGAAAGTTAAAATCACGATATTATTATAAAAGTGAACTATTTCGCTTTTATAATAAAATCGCGATTTTACGTTCGTTTTTACAAAAGATTTTGATGTAAAAGTGAGCGTTAAAATCGCGATTTTATTATAAAAGTGAGCTCGTAATACGGGCCCATGTCTTTTTCACGAAAATGTGATCGTACGTCATACCTAGTAATAAAATTGTAGCCAAAACAGCATTCTTACTATCCCTAGCATATACCCAGTAAAATACACGAAACTTAGTGTTTTTTACTAATAAATGGTTGGTAATCCTGTACAACGTTGCCATTCTCGAAGTATCAAAAAATAATATTATTTTTGAAAGATGTCAAAAAATCGAGCAAAAAATTTAGGAAGTTGTGCACAGAATATGGTGAATTCTGTAATAAGGTATTTCGAACAAGAACATGACAAACGAAGATACAGAGGGGGATGCTGAATAAATTTAATTTATTTTATGTAAATAATTCACAATATGATATACAGGGTGGTGACCGCGACCCCGGAACATAAGACATTCACATGTAAAATCATACTTTCTTAATTTCCTACTTCCCTAATTATTTTAGGTATAAAACCTTTAAATAAAAGTTGTAGAGCATAAAATTCTACATCAGAATAAATAAACAGAATTAATTTTAGATATCCTATAACGTTTTATCTGTCAGAAGAATATAATTTAAAATCGAATGTTAGTGATAATAAAACGTCAATCTTTTCTTTACAATTTTGTTTCATTTCCACGGCTATCCCTATTTTTGAGTTAATTTTCAGTATTTTCATATTTAATTTCTGCCGTTATATGACATGTAAATTTAATTCTTTTTATTGATTCTGGTGTAGAATTTTATGCTCTGCAACTTTTATTTGAAGTTTTTTTACCTAAAATAATTAGGGAAGCAGGAAATTAAGAAAGTATGATTTTACATGTGAAAGTCTTATGTTCCGGGGTCGCGGTCACCAGCCTGTATACACACATGGTATACTACGCAACCATCAACACTTGAATGTACCCTACAAATACTTGGCAACGTTGCATCAGGGAACATTATGACGTACCATCACATTTTCGTGAAAAAGACTATAGGGATTTAACATGGGAAACCAGTTTTTTTATGTGCGTTGCTTCCCATTTTAATTTATAGCAATATTTTATACATCAAAATTTAAAGAATTGAATCCTGCATTTTTCGGTATAAAAAATTATTATTTTGTACCCTTGGCAGTCGAAAAACCTTAACTTGAATATGTATTACACAAGAAGCCAGTAAGTGTAAATATGAAAATAAGAATAACAGATAAGCTGTCATTATAACACTTTAGCGCAATTATTTATGATTATTATAAACGTATCATATTTTATAGAAACTTAGGTTTTGAACTCGATTCAAAAATAAATCAGACTGTCATATGCGCTAAAGTGTCATAATGACAACTTATCTAATATTATTTTCACATTTACACTTACTGGATTCTTATTTAAGAAATATTCAAATTAAGTATATTCTACTTCTGAGGACACAAAATAACAAATTTACGTACCAAAAAATGCAGGATTTTATTCTTTAAATTTTGATGTATAAAACATTGCTATTAAATAAAATGGGAATCATCGCGCGTTAAAAAACTGTTTTCCCATGTTAAATCCCTATGTTCTGAATTTCAATGAACACACTGTATATACAGGGTGTTCCATTTAAAAGTGCCACCATTGCTATCTCGAAAACTATAAGAACTACGAGGTTGGTTAAATTAGCAAAGAACCACCATTTTACAAGACTATTACAATGAGCAAAAAAAATATTTTTTTCGACCAGTGGTTCTCAAAATACGGGACACAACTTTCTTATTTTAAATGGGAACATATGTTTATTTTTAGGTTATTCGATAGAGTATTTTTTTCTGAATTCAACGATATGAACATATCATATATTAATATAACAAAATAACTGAGAAAAATGCATGTTCCATTTATTTGTATTTTATTTATATCTGGCTGAAATAAGAGTGCTTTGGATAGAAAACAATTCATTTTCTTCTTCAAACTGACAGTTTAAGAAAATAAAATTTAACAAAAAATAATCAAACAATGATAGACAGAACATTATGTCTATGTTTTTTAACCATAACACTCTTGTTTCAGCCAGATATAAATAAAATACTTAGAAATCTAACATGCATTTTTCTCAAATATTTTGTTATATTATTATATGATATGTTCCTATCGTTGAATTCAGAAAAAAATACTCTATCGAATAACCTAAAAATAAATATATGTTCCCATTTAAAATAAGAAAGTTGTGTCCCGTATTTTGAGAACCACTGATCGAAAAAAATATTATTTTGCTCATTGTAATAGTCTCGTAAAATGGTGGTTCTTTGCTAATTTAACCAACCTCGTAGCTCTTATAGTTCTCAAGATAGCAATGGTGGCACTTTTAAATGGAACACCCTGCATAGATAGGTAAGCTTATGAGAAAATTCGTTTCACCTACATAACTGTGTGTCTGGTTGCATTTGGGTTAATAACAGCCGTTTCTGTCAAATATTATAAAAAAAGAGCAAACGTCAAATAATTAATAATACAAATTAGTTCTGTTTTAAAATATACCAATAAATTATTGACATAACCATTTTAATAGACACCAAAAAATTCAGTAAATATATAAAACATCTTTATTTCTCTAATATTTTTGTCCGTTTAATTCCGCAAAGTAGTTGATGGAATCATGAACGAGATGGCTCTGTCGAATCTGATTCCAAAACAGCGGTACGCAAAAACATACAAGAGCGCCTATCTATATATTTTTCAATCAACGTTTGTACCCTTTAAAATCCAAATTTTATAGTTTCAAGCTTGTATCTATAACCGTATTAGAAATTAGCCATTTAAATTTTTAAAAGCAATACATGTTCACAGACCGAACGTATTAAGTAGTTTCCACAAAAATTAATGTAAGAGGTGAAGAAACCTTGCAAAAATCTAAAAAGGATAGTCGTGAGGCTATATTTTTAACCGTGCAGTAATTGCGGTAGCTCAAACTTTTCTTTAAAAAGTTCCTAATTTAGTTTTCTTCGTGTGAGTTCCAAACGCATTAATTCTCAATTTCCCTAATTCATTCCTTTATAGTTCAAACCTTTTAGAATCCAAATTTCATAATTTTAAGTTTACATTTTTTGACACATGTTTACAGACCGACTTTGTTATGTTCTTTCCCAATTCCTTATGTAATTTTTTAGACGACCACATATGAAAGTAGACATATTTACATTGTAATTAACACCAGAAAATATAACATAGCACACGGCGTGTGTTATAATAATACACTAGTGTGTTATATAACCGGATATGACGATTAGTGGTCAATAGATGGAACTTTGATAATGAAATGTAAGAAAATTAATGAAAATTTGCTTAAAACTACGATTTTAAAATTAATAGTGAATTAATAACAAAAATAAAGAGTCAAAATGTATTGATAGTTTTATTAATTGTTCAAATAATACGTACTAGACTTCCAAATCAGTTTCCGCTTAACTAGTGATACTTAACCTCAAACCCAAACGTGAATGCTTTCGTGAGTTGTGTTTGACATTGACACTTTTGTATAAACCCTGTTTTTATTATAATATTTTGTGGTCGTCTGAAAAATAGTGTACATAACTCGCTTGAAAGTGCAGAGCAACGTTCGTGTATTAAATCACTCGGCGCTACACGCCTCGTTCTTCAATCTCTACACACGCTTGCTATTTACCACTTCCACGCTTGTTATGTAAATAACTATTAACAAAATTGACACACGGGGTGTAAAAACCTTGAGAACTAAGACATTAGAGGTCCCGAAACTATATCTTTAACCATACAAGAGCTACAGATTCTAAACTTTACTAAAATTAAAAAAGCAACACATGTTCACAGACCGACCCTGTTCTGTAATTTCCAAACTACTTATGCAATTTTAACAAAAATTGCTACACGGGGTGTAGAAACCCTGCAGAATCTAAAAATCATAGTCCCGAGTCTTTATCTTTAACCGTGTAGGAGTTACACTCAGTTTCATACATACATGTTATGATTGTTTGAAATCATCACCTTGTATCCGAGATGAACTAGACTGGTGACACTTCCAACAGAGCTTGTGACGTCATCAGGCCAGTCCTGAGCCTGGCCCTGGGTCGCGCAGGACCCAATGGACCCAACCAGGGACCCAGCAATCGACCCGGCCGTTGAAATCCGACTGATGATGGAGTCTCTGCGTGGTACGTCCGACATTATGAACTGATGTTGAGGGTTCATCGTTGTGTAAGGGTAGTTCCCACTCTGAGGGCTGAAATAGTTATTTATGTGAAGTGGATCCCGTCCAGTATTTGTAATATTGGAAGTTGATTGTCGGATTGTGGACCAAAGCGAATTTAATGAAACAAATTCTTAATTCCTCAACGTTTCGATTAAAATTTTAATCATTATCAAGAGCTAAATAGTTATTTATGATATAAGTGTTAAAAGTGACATTTTATGAGTGAGTGGGGAAGTTTGAAACGAGGCGAAGCCCAGTGTAACAAACCTCACGAACGAAATAAAATCACTTTTAACACAAATATCATACACTATTTTTCCTACGACCCTAATTATGTATTAGTAAATAAAAACTAAGCATTATAGAATGACATTTTTGACAGGTAACTAGATTTAGTTCCTTTTTAACACAAGTGTTAAAAGTAAATTTGTTTTTTACTTTTAACACGTTGTCAATGACAACGATTTAAAAGTATTCACTGTGTTATAAATTGTTATTTTTAACTTGCTAAGCAACCATTAAAAAGACTACTTTTAACAGTGGTCGTAGGAAAAATATATTACAGTTTCAATTACAATGCAATAAAACAATAATTATTATAAAAATATGTCAATAAGTGTCAATTTTACATGAAAATTAAAAGTTATATTGAAATGTATGAATATGAAAAACATTAAATTTTTGTATTTGATTACTGACCTTTTCTGTTTTTAATGTTCATGTATTTCAATATAACTTTTAATTTTCATGTAAAATTGACACTTATTAACATATTTTTATAATAATTATTGTTTTATTGCATTGTAATTGAAACTGTAATATATTTTTAGCTCTTGATAATGATTAAAATTTTAATCAAAACGTTGAGGAATTAAGAATTTGTTTCATTAAATTCCCTTTGGTCCACAATCCGACAATCAACTTCCAATATAGTTATTTATTTCCACCTTCTATATAATTGCCACTTTACAGGCTTCTTGGTAGCTAAGTAAATAAACAATTACAGTAACTAACATGGAAAAAATTACAAGGCTAGCCTTGGAAAATCTTACAAAACTCATCATAAAAAATAATAGAAAATAATAATAGTATATTGTGTTATTAAGAGTAAAAGTGATACTTTGTGTGGCGATCATGGAAGTTTGCACGACGAGCGAAGCGAGTCGGACAATTTCATGCGAGGCACACAAAGACACTTTTACTCTGAATAACACATGCTATTTTTTCTTCAAACGTAGAAATTTTAAAAATTAATTACTATTTGACGTTTAATATGTAGGTTACCTGTCAGTTATTCATAATTTTAATAACTTTATTCTTAGGTTATCTAGTTTTTATAGTGAAATTTAGGTCGATATTACAGATTTCTATTGTACAAATTACGTCTTATTGGCTGATCCTATATACGGCGGCGAAGAAATTAAACGGCGGCTAGAATAAAAAATTATATTACGCCGGCGTTGAAATTAAACTTTAACCTTGTCAATCATGTCACAGAAGATGTCACTTTTATGACGTTTGATGAAAAAGTTTTTTATGCATTCTATTATAAATATTACAAATTTAATTTAATTAGGTTTATGTGAGTAATTATAAACATTTATAGTACATTTTGATTCACTGGCGAAACTCATTTGACATTTAACATCGTCTAGCTATAAATTGTTCTACCACCGCCTACTACCTTTGATTCCAAAATAGAGTAAATATTTTTTGAAGAATAAAGTAAATTAATAAAAAAAAACGCTATGAAGGTGGAAATAAAATTTTGTACGCGGCACGCGTGCGATTAAACTTTACTTATCTCACTGGATTATGAGAGCTCGCCCTGTAAAGATTTACTTACACCGCTGGCCACCTGAATAACTATTACGTGGCCAGCGGTATAATTTAATCTTTATAGAACAAGTTGGAAATTTGTGAGGCGAGCGACAAAGGACGAGCTCTCATAATCCAGTGAACCCAGTAAACATTAAATGCATTTTATTTCTATCTTCATAGCGTTTTTATTTTATTAAGTTACTTTGTTGTTTCAAAAATAGTTATTTGTGTATCAAGGTTGTAAAAGTAATCTTTTTGGGCCGAAACCGAAGTTTGCAGCCGAGGCAAAGCCGAGGCTACAAATCAGATGAGGCCCAAAAAGAACTTTTATCCGAGGTGCACACAACATTTTTTAGGCGATTACAACAAGAAATTATGATTTTTCATTCAAAATCAATTTTTGACATCTGTCAAAATTTACTTTACGGCCGCATTTACTTTACGGCCGCATTTACCTTACGGCCGCATTTACTTTACGGCCGCTATTTTTACTCGCAAATTCATTACTTTTTCATTAATATTTGTAAAGGAATAGTTAAAATTTTACTTACATTTGTTATTATATTCTGAAATAATTAATCACATTAATATGAACTATGTAAATCAATAATGAACAAACTAGCGGCCAAAAATTTTGACTTTGACAGATGTCAAATAAAAATTGATACTTTAAGGTTGCCAGCAGATACGAAAAACAACAATTTATGTACCAGCCGCCTAAAAAAGATTTATTTTGGAATCAAAGGTAGTTGGCGGTCGTAAAACAATTTATAGCCACCCGGGTGAAACTTGTATAGGGAAATTGGCAGCATAAAGTAGGCTGGGAATAACTCTACCCTTTACAGGTTAGATGGCATTAGTAGTTCTCAGAATATGGGGGAAAAATTTGGTACTTTTGGTTTTAATAAATAAATTCCGCCGAGAGAACATCAATTCTACAAAATTCGCTCAGAGAACACCTCTTCCATGAATATCGCTGAAGAATCATCTTATATATTTCTCCGAGACAACATCTACTCATTTCGTCAAGAGAATATCACTTTTACCAAATTCGCCGACAGAACATCTCTTCCGGTTTCTGCACTAATCGTATTAATTTATTTTAAATGACTTGAATAATTTTGTAATACCTATGCAGGCAATAAATTTCATGAAAATTAATTTATATCTTTTATTTAAAATTAAAATATCTAGTAGTAAATAAACAAATGAATATTGACAGCTACATTTGACGTTTATGTGACATATACCAAATTTAATGATCAAGAAGGATGTGAGTAACTCTACCCTTTACACGTCAGATGGCAGCAACTCCGTGCTGCCCACTTGATCCATTGAGTTTCGCTTCTCGTTATGTTAATGTTTTGTGTTTATAGCTAGACCTTGTCAAATGAGTTTTTCCAGTGAATTAAAAAGGTACTATAAATGTATATAATTACTCACATAAACCTAATTAAATTAAATTTGTAATATTTATAATAAAATGTATAAAAAAACTTTCATTATTTTCTATTATTTTTATGAACAAGGCTAGCCTTGTAAATTTTTACAGGTTAGTTACTGTAATTGTTTATTTACTTAGCTACCAAGAAGCCTGTAAAGTGACAATTATGTAGAAGATGGAAATAAATATTATTGTGGGTTTGTTTCAACCCCTAACGCATACATAACCGAAGCTAATATATCAAAAGGGGTTTTGGTGCAAAGAAAACTTTTAAATTTGAACTGTTTGACAGCCTAAAAGTCATTGGATGGTATTCATTTGGTTTTACTAAAGTCTGTATTAACACTTGTATTAGCTAAAGCAGTGTTTAACCTTAAAACATACTTTTTCAGTATCCATGGTATGTAATTGACAAATTGTTTACTTCATTTGAGGTTAACAATGGCGGGTAAATATAAGAAGCGGGATGATATGAACAGCTGTGGATTTTAACGGTGCAAGCATACGACGTGACATCTATCAACAAAATTTAAAATTAAAATACAAATACGACAAAATACTGTTTAAGTTAACTTTAAATTACATTATACTTTTAATTATTTTTCCGTATCCATGGTATGTAATTGACATATTGTTTACCTGGTTTGAGGTTAACAATGAAGGGTAAATATGAAAGGCGGGATGATATGAACAGCTGTGGGTTTTAGCGGTGCAAGCATACGACGTGACATCTACTGATATAATATAAAATTAAAATTATTTGATTACAACAAATACTGTTGACGTTAACTCTAAATTACATGATGATTTTAATTATTTTTAAAAATAAAAAGATGTACTAATGAAATTTAAATTTTCCCATAAATTTATTATAGAAAATGTCATTAATGACATTTTTAATTTGGGGTTATGTCAAATTGCAGACATTATTTAGCATAGAAAACTCACTAACCTTTATAATACACGTATGTAGCTGCATTTTTCTTTTTCAATATTTCCGATTTGTATGTCAAAATAACGTTTTCTGAGATTTTCTTTCTTCCATTTGCGGAATACGTCATAATGATGATGATGACTTTAATTTGGAAGGTAATAAATTATTAAATGCTGAATTTGCTATTTCTAACAATTCCAGTAGAGTATTCGAAAGATTACTATCACTTTCCATAATTATGTTTCATATTAATTATTGTCAAAACCATAACTGTCAGAATTCCAAATTATTTATTAGGTATTTTGTTCTCTGTTGCCATGGTTTCAGTAGTGAATAGAAAAGCGATACCTTAGTACATAGGTTTGTGTTTTACATTATAAAATTAACTTTTATATTTAATACAGTCTTCTCAAGGATACGGAAAAATAGTTTGTACCCTACGGGAATCTAACGACATATTACATCCCTCGGCTTTTGTTGCCCTCGCTCACTACGTTTGCTCGTGCACAAGAAATCTTCGGGATGTAATATGCCCATATCTTCCCTTATGACGCAATATAGTATAAAGGGGGGGGGCGTCTTCACAGACGAAAAAATATTGCATCGAAATAGTAAATAACGTATATTTTTGACAATTTACACCAGTTTTTCGATGCGATATTTTTTTGTTAACCGATGGTTAAGGTAACCGGTACTATAACCAGAAATGGAAAAACCGACCCTTAATGTAATAATATAACACAATTTTATTTCTTGAAATATAATTTTGATTTGGGGTGAAGTTATCCACGCATGGAAGGGGCATGGTGGCTTGTTTGAAAGTTGGTAAAGTGGACAGTGCGTGATTGAAAACATTGTAAGGCTTTTGTGTGCCACTATATGCAGCACAAGATTATTCTATAAGTCAGTTTGGAAGGTAAAACATTATATTTGACATTTGAAACGAAGTGAAGTTGGGCAAGAACCCGGATATGTCACTTGACAAAAGGGGAAGTGGGGAATTTCAGCCGCGTTTTCACGCACATCATTTTTAATTGCAGTTTTTTTATTATTAAAGATTAATTTGAGGAAAAATAAAAAATACGGGTCTAATATTTTTCATTATTTTATCGATTAAAGATCAAAAATAAAAACCGTGCAAGACCTCATTACCGTAGCAATAAATACAAGTGTATTAAAATAAGTGAGAAAAACAGGTTAAAATAAGAATTAGATATTTTATCCAACACCGTGTAATTATAACGATATAAGTATGCTGTTTTTAGATAAATAAAGTAGGTCATAAGTCACTAGTGAGCTAAATATATTAGCTCACAGTTTTTTGGTTCGTATCATAGTAACTACCGTTATAAAACCTTCTCTACACTATTTTGTTCCTAAATGTCATTTCGAAATTCCAACTGTCAAAAATCTTATATGTATTTTATATCAATGATTAAAATGTGTTGGATAAAATGTTGTATGGCACACGTGTGTTAATTACCTAAGTCACTTGAAAAAATACCACTCCCGGCCTAACGGCCTCGTGAGCTAAACTTTTCCCACGTGACTTATCTGTAATGTAACACACTTGTACCATAAATAACTATAATACAAGTGTTAATACAACCCTTAAAACACGCTAATACAACCCACTGAATACAACCCATTAAATGTGTGATTAAAAATATATTACCCATTGTTACCAAAACTCTCTTCCCAATTCGTCCCCTGCTGTATAGCCCCATGCCCGTAGTAAGGAGAGTGGACGTCTGCTAGGGTCTGGCACGAAACAGCAGGGTACGGGATGGACATGGACGACTTCTGACTGGACGAGGTGGATGAAGACGTTTGTCTGCTGTACTGACCTGGACTTATGTCTTGGTTTGGGGACGCTGAAAATTAGTTATTATAGCTCGTCCAAAATAGAAATGAACCTGCGCGAAAGTCGTATTTTCGTTCATATTTTGAGCAACCAATGGGAGAAGGTACACCCCATTGCGTTTTTTACCAGTGGCGTACTTAGTTCCTAGTTCATATGGGGACACTATATTAGGAAATTATTATATAATATTTAGGAAATTCGAAATTAAGATTTAAAGAACATATAACTGCAATAAACAGAAAACAGCACAAAATTTGCCGACGATTATATTAGCAGGTAATAATCATTTATGGAAAGGGTGATTGGTAAACTTGTATGTAGCAGAAAAAGGATTTACAATAATTTGGCTTGAAAATCTAGAGATTAAAGAAGCTGTTATTTCAAAGAAAAATATAGACAATGACCAAACCGATGTAATCCATTCACGTGTACATTTTAATCTAGAGATTAAAGAAGCTGTTATTTCAAAGAAAAATATTGATAATGATCAAACCGATATAAACCATTCTCCTCTACTTAATTAGAAAAATAGTATATATACTGTTAATTTGTACATCAATGCACAGTCAGACGGTATCCGAGAAGACGTTGATGATGTTCATAAATGTTGTTGTTTTAAAATATAACTATTTACAAAAATTCCGTTTGTATTAAAATAATCGCACGCCACTGGTAGATTGCTTTCCCATTTATGGTTTACGCCCCTACTTTATTGGATCAGTGCAGTTTTGAACTTCGTTTATATGGGGTAGGTATAACTACTATAACCCAGTACAGCACAGGGCCACTGGTAGGCCAGGCATAGGTCTACGATGCGTATAGTATGTACTGTGCGGCACATTGAACACTATTAGAAAAAAACTATATTTATGTTGCCGTCTCTTTCAACTTGTTTGTTGCATTATATGCGCGAGAATGATTGACAGGTACTTTTCTATTTTGGATGAGCTATAATAGGTTTGTTCCTACTGCAAATCCCTGACGAGTTCCTGACAGTTTCGTACGTTTTCATTACGCGCATGTGCAAGTTAAGGACTGTTTTGAACTGTCGGTGATTGTTTGTTGGAACCAGTGACCTCTATTATAAAAATAATGAATAAACATAAACAAAATAATAAATACACGAGACACTTTAATTGTCATTATTTTATTTAAAAAAATACAAATATGTACATCATGCACTCATTAAACATTTGAAAATAAAATTAGTTTCGTCAATTTGGATCTTACAGTGGCCTTATTTAATTTTTTAATAAGTAAAATGATTAAAACTAGTAAATAACATAACCTAGAACTTACCTATGAAATTTTAGTTTTTTGCACATTCCGTAAGTATTACTGCATCCTATACAATACACTTCGTCACCATGTTAAATATTATGAATATAAATAATAACACATTGAAATATTTCAACTTATCACACACAAGGTACAAATAAGGAATGATTTAACCCAAGGAAAGTATCCTACTCGACGCCTTTGGTCGCCGATCATGCGCAGTTGTCACATTAGAAAGAGACAGCATGTGAAATGAAACAAGGATGAACTCTCTGCCATGACAATTCGTAGGAGCCAGCCCCTTATGTGTTGAAAATATACGGCTTTCCCGTCCATAATATACTAGAGGTCACTGGTTGGAACACATGATCAGTAGTCAGAAGCATATACCTATTAGTAATTACTAATAGGTAGGTATATGGTCAAAAGAACCACGCGCCATTTTTAACAAACAAACGTTAAATATATCGGTTAAAATTATAATATGGACGGTAGGTAGAAATTATTTTTTTCGTCTTTAATTGGCCACTTAATTATTTGATGTAATAAATTATTGGCATAATTTATCAATCAAAGTAAACTGCTTGTAGTAATATCAAATCTATCAGCTACACTTTCAATTTCAATTTCTGCTGCGTACAATTTTGAATGCGCATGCGTGGATTTCAAATTTGAGGAAAGTACAGAAACTTTTGTGACTGTCAGCAAACTGTCATGTGGTGCTGTAGGAACAGGGGATTTTTAATCAGGGACTAGTCACGGATTTTCCACAACCGCTGTTGGAACACCTATAATTCAACTGCGCAGACTCCTGACAGTCACAGACAGTTTCGTACTGCTGTAGGAACAAATAGTTTCTACAACCTAGAAAGTACCGCAATACGTGTAGACCATTTACTAGACAGAGAAGTACATTTGGAATCAATGCACACATTGTCACAGATCGACTTTTTTGTATCATGGTCGAACCTCGTGTTCAGTTTTAATAAAAAATACTACACAGGGTGTAAAAAATTGAGAATTAAGAATTTCGTGTTCTCCAGGCTGTATCGTTAACCGTGTAGGAGTGACAGACCTTTAAACTTAAATATATTACGAACACACTGTCACAGATCGACTTTTTTGTACAATTTCCGAACTTCTTATTCAATTCTAGCAAAAAGTACTACATAGGATGTAAAAACTCGAAGAATTAAGAATTTCGTGATTTCCAGGCTGTATTTTTAACCGTGCAGGAGCTACATCCTTCCAAACTTAACTAAATTTTCTTGTAATTTCACGATTTCGTTTTCCTGACAATTTCCGATCCCCTTATATAATTTCAACAAAAATTGGTACGCAAGATAAAGACAGTACGAGAATTTAAAGTCAGGGTGTCTATTCTGTAACTTATATCACTAGTGATACGCGTTCAAAAGTGCTATAATCTGACTGCCATCTAGCGGTTTTTGAGTGCAACAGGGAATATGACGTCACTTTTTTCGTAAACGATTCACTAGCGCGAAGGGTAGTGTTATATTCATTTCACTAGTAGGCGTTTTCGTTTATTGTCTCGGAAAACTCCGAACGGTCGTAAGCGTTCGTTTATTATCTCGGAGCGTACCTATCTGCGTTCGTATTTTGTCTCGTATGTCTCCGAGAAGAACGCTCCGAGAGTCTTTAAGCGCTCTGACAAATCTGTAGGGTTAGTGCATGAAATGCGCGGGAATGTGCCACATTCATCTTAACCCTAAACATTCATAGCGTTGATAAGAGCATCACCAGCTGTACTAGTTATCATTCAAAAAATACAAACGAAAATAATCACATAAAAATATGTTATATTATTGGGAACAAATAGTTCAAAAATATTAAAAAAAAAATTAATATCATAAAATTTTATACTTTTTTTTATACTTGTTTTAATGATGTTTTCGGTTCCAATTCGCACGATCCAATTTTGTATTTGGGTTATGATTAATAAACCAAAATCTATCGGCAAATTTTACTACTACTATATTTTCAAATAAATATTTATATTATAGTTTCATTTTCTTAAAGCTGATACACACATCGGAAAACCTAATATTTCGTCTGAAACGGGATTTAAAATCTGAAATATTTTATTTGTAACTGTAAATACATTGTAAACAGAAATTTTATATTTATAGCATTACCGTCCACATTATAATTTGAAACAATTTTTTCTATGTAATCATTTATTTTAATATATTTGACTCTATTTATTTTAATAGAATCATTTACAATTTGTTTTAAAATCATTTCTCCCATTTCATCATCTTGAAAAAATAATTTATTTACAATTAAAAGTAACAAGTCGTTGGTTTTATTTGAAAAAGGTATGATTCCCACTTTTGACACGCTCTTAACCGTTCTTATACACAAACACTCTGGACAATCTGAACCATCTGATGACGTGACCAGAGATCTCTGACTAACCTCTCAGAGAGAATAAACGAAAACGCCTAGTGTTATACTGACGTTTGGTTTGAAATTTGAGTAGTGACATTTTGTAAAAATTACTAAAGAGAATCTTGAAATTATGAAATGTGCGCAATTGACAATAAACATAATTTTGCACAATTTGATAGTTGTGGCAGGGAGTAGTGCCAACTTAAAAAATATTTTACTAAAACAAAAGTTACAGAATTGGCACCCTGGGTACCTATTCTGTTACATTTCAACGATTTGAAGTGTTATATTCATTGACGTCTCGTGTCAAATGTACAATGTTGTAATCTTAGGAACTTTTGTATTTAAAAGTTTTAGTAAAATAATTTTTAAGTTGGCACTACTCCCTGGCACAACTATCAAATTGTGCAAAATTTTGTTTATTGTTAATTGCATAAATTTGCATAATTTCAAGATTCTCTTTAGTAATTTGTTTGTTAATACCTAATTTGTTCTTTCAATACCGCCAAGCGAACAAACCAAATGTCTGTATAGGGCACGAGAGCAGCACCGTCGACTTTGCCCAAGCCTCTCATCTCATTTCACAGCATTCCAGTGGCGGAAATTTAAATAAAAGTCAAAATGTACTCTTCCAGCGAAAACAAGTTGTATTTATACAGATTTAATGGTCACTGACATTGTTATACTATTTTACGTTTAATAAATCTTTTAAAACTTACTAATAAAATTTGTTTTCGAATGTCGATCTTGTCCATCTTATCTCACTTCAGACCATTCTATGATTGTCTCATTTCACATCATTCCATGATTGCCATACTTCACAACAATCAAGGCGGAAGATAAAAAGTGGCGGAAATTTAAATCGACGGCTTTGGCTCAACTCAACAATAATAATATAATCAACAACAACAAATACTGACACGAGGAACACTAAAAGAGCACAATGGATAAATTACGCATAGAGATCGTAGAATGGAATGAATGATTTAAATTTCCGCCACTTGTTCTCTTCCGCCTGGAATAGTGTGAACTGAGACAATCATAGAATGGTGTGAAATGAGCTGAGAGGCTTGGGCACAGGTCGACGGTGCTGCTCTCGTGCCCTATTGGGAGCATGGAGTTACTGATGGAGAGTACACTAGCGCCACTTTGTAGGCGAGGGGGATGTCTGCGAGAGCGGCGGGGGAAGGTTACGCATCCGCCATCTTTGTGTGTTCCATTATTACATTGCGCCTTATCACTGCATTTATCTATTTATTTTTTTCTAAAGAATTAATGGGAAACATAATAAAATATTATAAGATTGATTTAATAACAATATATAGATAACTATTAGAGTAAATTATAATTGTATAATTTATTTCAATTTAGCAGAAACTAACAAAGAAAAAAGTATTACTAAATTTCTTCACAAGAAATAGCAAGTTATGTAGGCACATGATAATATGAATATGATTTAATTATAAAACCCTTCGTGAAATAAAACGCAACATATATGAAACGAAATTGTTATTTATACAATACTTTCTTAATCATAAATAATAAAAAAATCCTTTTTTATTATACCTGCATCATAACTCTTCTCTAATAAACTAAAAAGAGTGCGAAAACACAAGATTAAAACACGCCGTGCGCTTTAAAGTTACTATGCAAATAACAATCAAAATCAAAGTAATGTGAACAACAAATGCTAATCAATCTCCAGATCTCCAGATAATTAGTTATTTATGATATAAGTGTTAAAAGTGACATTTTATGAGTGAGTGGGGAAGTTTGAAACGAGGCGAAGCCGAGTGTAACAAACCCCACGAACGAAATAAAATCACTTTTAACACAAATATCATACACTATTTTTCCTACGACCCTAGTTATGGATTAGTAAGTAAAAACTAATAATTATAGAATGACATTTATGACAGGTAACTAGATTTAATTCTTTTTTAACACAAGTGTTAAAAGTAAATTTGTTTTTTACTTTTAATTCTTTGTCAATGACAACGATTTAAAAGTATTCACTGTGTTATAAACTGTTATTTTTAACTTGTTAAGCAACTGTTAAAAAGACTATTTTTAACAGTAGTCGTAAGAAAATGTCAAATCACACAAAATTATGAAACGTCAAAATCAAATTTCAATTCCTATTTTCCAGCTTATTTTGCAGTTATAATAAAAAATAGCGTATGATACACGTGAATAATTGACATTAACCCACTTGTGATTTTAATAGCCGATTTATACACTTGTATCATTATATATTATTATTGCACTATTTGTGCAAAGATTAAAATCCTTAAAATAATACAAGTTTGTTATATATATGTCTGCGAGACTGACTTTTATCGGAAGAATTTTTAGATATAAAATGTAATCTATTCTTGCAATAATTATCGACAACAGCTTTAGTTAGAAGTATTTGATGATTGTCTAATGGGGCTAGATTTAAACTATGAGAATTTAAACTGCCAAGAAAAATCTTGTCGATGATAGAGATGTTTTGTCAAAATCTTGTTCTTTGAAATGCAAAGAACAAATTCGACTTGTAGTACTTGGTTTCCAATTTTCACGTCGAATTGCTTTTATCCACAGTGCTTTTCTTTCTGGATCTTTTGGAAAACTATTTACAAAAATGTATTTGCTATATTTACTACTCACATCAAATATATAATATACTATACCTGTGGAAACTAATATGTAAACCTGTGGTTTCAGCAGATTGTTGATTTTTTGATTTTCGCCCTGACCGATTTCCGCAGCCAAATGCCGCACAAACAGGCATTTCAAATGAACTTATAAAAATTTAAAGCGCACAAAATAAAAACTACTCACTGTGCATAAAAGGAAAGAAAGCAACTCAATAAGTAAACTTAAATCGTAGTACACATGCGAATAACAAAAATATTATTAAAATGATAATAAAGACTAAAACAATAAGTAAAAACTATTAATTTAAACACTTCCGCCGTTTTACATAAGAAAATATACTGGAGGGTTATTCTAATTCAGATAGCGGTAGCGAAGCTTCGCTATGCGACTTGAAGCCATATATTGGTCTTGAAAGGAACATCGCATATGACCTCATAGGTTAGCGGGATGTCGCTAGTCATAGCGAAAGCCACAGAGGTCCCGCTACGAGCATAACGCTTCGCTATCGTTCATTTTTGTGATTTTATGTTATTGTTTTGAACATGTTTTGACAGAAGCTAATTTTTAATTTTCATATTTATACGGAAGTGAGAGAATATGATTTAATTAATTTTATAAACAGTAGTTTAATGATAAGAATAGTTTGTATATGGTTTGGAAATCGATAATATCGATTATTATCGATTTCCTTCTAGTTTTTCTTCTTCTTCAAGCATCTATACGGCCAAATACAGCATCGAAATGATGAGCCATACTCTAAAATAATTATGAAATAAAAGATAGTATCATAAACAATTCTTATCATTAAACTAGTGTTTATAAAATTAATTAAATCGTATACTCTCACTTCCGTATAATATCATAAAATCACAAAAATGGCCGATAGCGAAGCGTTATGCTCATAGCGGGACCTATGTAGCTTTCGCTATGCCTAGCGACATCCCGCTAAACTATGACGTCATATGCGATGTTCCTTTCAAGACAAATAGATGGCTTCAAGTCGCATAGCGAAGCTTCGCTACCGCTATCTGAATTAGAATAACCCTCCTGGTGGCAAAAAATAGTAGGGAAAACATTGTAGCTGTCGCATATTCATCGACCTTATACACTAGTGTAATAAGGTCGATGCGCATAGTAAAAGCATACGAGTCTGTATATTTTCTTCAAAATTTAACTAGTATAATTCTTTTGTACCACTGTGCGATAATTATTTAAGTTCTGAAATATCTCTGCATTATTTCTTAAAAGACTAAGTTTTGAAAAACTGTGGAAAATAATTTTAAACATTGTGAAGAAAATTTCGCTATTCATGAACGTTTGTTTCCATCATTTCGTAAAACGATTTTAGTTCATCTAAGTATTTTGTAGTGCATTTTATACTCAAAACTATTAATATTTATTCTTAAAGGTGGTAATAGGAGGAGATACTATTTTAATATCATTCAGCAGTAAAAAAAAATATATTTTTGTATTTAGAAGTATGCCTACAAAAAGCCTCTGATATTTTGGTTACATGTTTTTTTATTTAAAATAAAAGCAAAAAATTTATTTAAAGTAATTTCCATAAATTTCAATATACCTTATTAATGATTTTGCCAGTATACAGTTCTTATTTTCAAACCCTTGAACAATTAGAATTGGTATTTAAATATTAACTAAAATATTTGCAATCTATCTATTTAGATTCCAATAATAACACAATTGATTTAACGTTTAATTAGTGACTTGGTATGCTTTTGAAAATAACTAGCAACTGTAGCAATAACAATAAAATTAAAGCAATAGTATTGCTACAATTTTTCCATTTTTTGCCCTGACATGTGACCTAATAATTATAGAAGACAGATTTCGTACTGCTTTTCTAAAGAAAAATGGTCACTCTACCGTACATTTATTTATGTAACATTGCAAAGTCTATCTTTAACATTAACAGTTATTTAATGACCAAGGATATTAATGCAAGCGATTAATGATCGAGATATTTTAACGCTCGAGCGAAGCGAGGGCGTTAATATTTGAGATCATTAATCGCTTATTAACATCTGAGGTAATTACAATACTTTTCCGTCCAGCGTTTAAATTCCAATTTTATTCGTTGATATTTTTTTTAGGTTAGGGTAAGTAACACATTTGACATTTGACTGACCTACCTTGATACGTCAAAAATCAACAAATTTGTCAATTGTTTTCAGTGAATGCGTTGAGTTTACTGACGACAAGTATTATGGGTTCAAATTAATTTTAAATGTATGTTACGTAATATACCTAGCTAGTAATTGTAAAAATCATTAATGGATGTTATTAATGACCAATTTTTGGTACGTTCGAGGCACGTAATATAACCTATTAATAACCGGTGGGCGGAAAAATTTATTATTTTTATTTTAGACAGAGAACAGTTACAGCAAATATTAAATATACCAATATGTTTTTAAAAATGTAAGAGCGTGAGAGTAATTTTCTATCATACAATGATTAATCTGGAAACACTAATAATTTAATTGTACAATAAATTCAACCATAGGCCGCACAACACTCCATTCAAATAAATTAATATACATCTCCTAATGCAATAAACATATTTTATGTACTGTATCTCACTAAAATTTAGGGTAAAAATATTATTTTGAAAGATAAACTGTATAAACTAAGGCTGTGCGATGCATTGAAATCCAGTGTTTTCCCTACTATTCACATTTCACTGCTGCCATCTGTTATCAGTGGCGACTCCCAATAACACTAGTGAAATGAATATATCACTACCCTTAGCGCTAGTGAATCGTTTACAAAATGAGTGACGTCATATTCACCCTGTTGCAATCAAAAATCGCTATAGTAGAAATTTTTAAGCAGTAGAGAGACGTCATCAATATTTGTAACTAGATTATGACGTGACGAATTACAAAGTTTATATGTGCATTAGTTTAGAAAATGTGTTGCGTGTTGCATATGGCAATGCCAAATTTAATAACAACAAATAAAATGATAACATACCTCTCGAACTGCTTTTAACGGCAGTAATGTTCCACCGTGTGCCAGTTCTTTTTCAAAATATGCAATCGCATTTGCAGTTAGCACTTGCGACTGCTTCGATAATGCTTTAGGCATTATTACTTACGCTAATAAAATAAACGTATAACAAGAAACAAAGAACACGAATACGAACAATAATAAGGAACAATACAACTTAAACGAACAAACAAAGATTTTATATTATATTATTTGACAACTCAATCGATCGGCGTGACAAGAAACAAATATATGTAAACATATTTTATTTGAGTCGTAGCCAACGTGTGTTAAAAAAAATACACTGCAATTATTATAAATAAATTGAAATGTCATTAAATACCTTATATTTTAATTTGAAATAATAGTAAATATCATAAATAAGTAATTTTTTTATGATACCTTTTTTTACTATTCGGTTTTCTAAATAAAAACATATTTCGATAATTTCTACACGTTTTATTTCATTTTGTAACGTTTTTTCAGGTCTATGACGTCTCTCTACTGCTTAAAAAATTCTACTATAGTGTTATAAGTTACAGAATGTGTGGTATACATTAAATAAGTTTGAGTGAAAGGGATAGAATATTAGGCCTTACTGTTTGATTCGGTGATACTGCTACGTCTTTCAACGCCCAACAGTCCTCTAGCGTCTTCGTCTGAACTGTCTTCATCTTTGTTGCTCTTTGGAGGACTGAACCTTCCACAGTACTTCTTCGATTCCTTGGATTGTCCTGGAAGGATGTATTTCGGAAGTCCTTTGAAGAACCAGGCTCCTGATTTCTTCCAAATTTCTCTTGTTTCCGCACAAATCTTACAAAGCCATTGTTCTTTCCTGAAAAAGTTATTCGTTAACACAATTCAATAGACACTTATAACATTAAAATTTGAGTAGCGCATTCTGGTGAGTACCGGAGTAATTACGTTTGACGTTTGTCATGTAAATATAACCAAAAGAGAATGAAAGTGAAATTAATGAAGTAAATAAAGATATACAAATACACAATTAATATAATTATATATATATATACTCGTATATATTTGTAGGATTCTGTGATACATAAATTAGGTTAAAAAATAATAAAATGAACAAAGAAACACAAACATATTTTTACAATGTAGATAAATCCACACAAACTTATTTTGGGAACAGCAATGCATCAACACAAACAGAAGTAATAAAAAGAAGAAACTATTCTACTCAAGTTATTATAAATACAAATAATACATTTACGCAAACTAAAACCTCCATCGCCGGAAACAATTCGACAACAACAACTTTGGCACTGCGGGCAGTAGTGCAGTAAAGAGGGCGGTATACCAAGACCATTAAGATAGCACTTTCAAAGAATTGATCCGATGGGCCTTGGTCTGTCAACTCACTCTCTCTACTAACTTGTTGTCCTTTACTTCAGAAGGCGGACCTATCTGTAGCGTGTGACGTCAAAAGTATATGTGTCTATTAAGCGTTTAATAGACCCGAGATGTATTTTTAACCGTGCAGGAGAGGTTGGTTTTCCAGTTTTAAAACATCGAAATACCATTCAACTTTTCAACTCTTGCTGGTACGTTTATAGTTATTTACATAACAAGCGTGGAAAGTGGTAAATAGCAAGCGTGTGTAGAGATAGAAGAACGAGGCGTGTAGCGCCGAGTGATTTAATACAAGAACGTTGCTATGCACTTTCAAGCGAGTTATGTACAATTTTTTTTTCAGACGACTACAGAATATTATAATAAAAACAGGGTTTATACAAAAGTGTCAATGTCAAACACGAAACACAACTCACGAAAGCATTGACGTTTGGGTTTGAGGTTAAGTATCACTAGTTAACCGGAAACTGATTTGGAAGTCTAGTACGTATAGACCACGTTAGTGAGGTTAAAATTTACATTTGGCGCGAAACCCTAATTTAAATCTGAGTGTATGCATTTCTTATGGGGGTACATTTTCAATTCACAATATTAAAGCATTTTGACGATTCTTAGTTATAACATAGGGTTTTTTTATATTCTAAAACATTACTCTTTGGTTTTCGTACAGAAAAAGTACAAATATACGAATAAATTAAGAAAAATTTGATTTTCAAGAAAGTAGTAACGCATATAGTAACATATGTCGTTACTTGGTGCAGCAGGTTAAAAACGCCGCGTTAAAGTGACAGGTTCAACTGAATACTAAGACAGCTACGACATACGTTTTCAGAAATTTGTACCTACTGTTTAAATTGAAGTTTATTAAATAATATTATGTTTTTTGGGTGTATATATTATATTAGAAGATAGATAAAACATTAGAGATTAGTATTTATAAGGTTTAATATTTAAGATTTGCATTTTATAATACTTTCTAGCCAGGGTCGCATTTACCATTAGGCGCATGAGGCGCCTGCTGGGGGCCTCGCTTTGTGGGGGGCCTCCAGCCTCCACCCTTGAGTACAAAGAAAATAATAGAAAAAAAATATTGCCCCATCGTATAAACATTTAACTATTTTATACTATAAAAAATAGTTTGTTTTTATTAAATACACGCTTATATAGTAGGCCCTAGGCCGCACAAATATTTGAATATCATTACAGGATAATCTGATTGGCCGTCCCCGTTATAAAGTTTTTTGGGTCTAGCGGTAAAGGTTCCATTATGCAGGTAGTTTCTTCTGTCATATAATATTATAGACCGTACCAGAAACTTGCTTTCAAGTTGTTTCCTAACTATATATACGACAAAAGATCTCAAGTTGACGTTTAAATTGTTTTATAGTTGTGGTATCTTATGGGGTATAGAATTGTACGAAATCCATAAGGATACACTGTTTGTTCCAGGTACCCAGCTAAGCACTGGATTTGGAAATCCCAAAGTAACATTAGCATGCCTAACTTAATATAGATGGATTACTGTACGACATGGAAATAACCATACAGGTATCCATCTATATTAAGTTAGGCATGCTAATGTTACTTTGGGATTTCCAAATCCAGTGCTTAGCTGGGTACCTGGAACAAACAGTGTATCCTTATGGATTTCGTACAATTCTATACCCCATAGCAGAATGCATAAAGGTCATATTACTTTCAACTGTTTCACTTAGGGAAATAGTTTGAATAGATACCACAACTATAAAACAATTTAAACGTCAACTTGAGATCTTTTGTCGAACTATACTTTTAAATCTAGATTAAAGTATTGAAATAATGCATTTTAAATGTACTTTTTCTAATTTCAATTTGTAACTAGAAAAGAGATTATATGTATTATTATAGAGATAAATATAAATTCATTAGTGAATTTTAAATAGGAACAGTTATTGAAAATTAATTTCTTTAATATGGCCGATTTCTTACTCTTGAAGTTGGAATAATTTATAACTCATATATGTGCAGTGTACTATAAATAATAACTAAAACAGAAAGATAATTTCAATTTCGATAAAAGTGAAATTTATTAAATTAAATGTTTCAATTGCGAAGCTATTCATATGTCGGACAAAACAGGTCGTAGCTTTGATTTAGATTTAAAGAACACACGAGCCTCTGGGTTTAAATAAATATCAATCTAACGTTGCTAAACTGTTTAACTATTGTTCATACCAATTCTGTTGATATTAATAATTTAAATATAAACCATTTGGGCAAAAAGAGATTAAAGGTGGATCTATTAGAATCATTTTAAACCCAAATAAAATCAATGAAAAAAAATTCTACGAACGAACAACCTCCGTTGATTTTTTCCTTCGCTTTAATCCCTTTTAGTTTTTTCTACAATTGTACGGTCTGTTTCCGTCTATTTCATTCTACGTTTATATATTCATACTGTACTCACTGTATTTCCTGATGATGGTAATCCGATAATATAACTATAGTATATGTTTCTTATTGTTCTATTCTTTGTATAATGCGACAAGTGTCGCATGCGGTCTTTTTTTCTGTGACGAAAATAATTAAGTACCTATTTCAGTATTTTTACTTTTTTCGGTCTTTGTACGAGAAAGTGGATTTTTCTTAATGTTATTTCCATTCATATACTGGGTGAGTACAAATTGCTATTTAATATTTTTTATAAAACTAATACAAAAGAAATAAATTCTCTTGTGAAATATAGAACTAAATACTTTTTAAATTATTGGAGTAAAATTGATAAAATTAAAAACATATATTTCGGTATCCAAAATTTTCCATTTTAAGTTATTCAGTTTAGTTTTTGAACTCTACAATTCATATATATATTTTCTAAAAATTTTGAATATTTTATTATATTTAGCGTGTTTTGTTTTGTAATAATTAATAAAGCATATATTTTATATTATACCTTCGAGAAGAAAAATTTCTAATATATTGTATTTCGAGAAATTTGACAAAAATAACGATTTTAATCCCTATTTGGTAATCATTTATTATGGTTAGATCGTTAAATTAGAAAACTATCGAAAATACTTTATTTAGGGACGGGGCTCTTAACATTTTTCGTCAGGGGCCTCAAAACCTACCTCTAATCAAATATAAGGTTATCTACCTACATGAATTTAATTATGATATTAGTGCTGTAAATTTATAAAGTAAAAAATAAAATAACTACTTTCAAAAATAATAACTCCTTCAAATGGCGACAAAAGATTTTTTCTCATTTGTGAATTTTCAGATTTTTTAGTAATCTATTTTTTTAAAAAAAAAAGCAGCCTGAAGACATCGTGTCACATTTGACGAAGAATTTTGTTACCACTCCTGTGAATGATTCAAGGAAATTTGAATCTGGTGCTAGTAAAAGAAAACGACAAAAAGAAAAAGAAAAGCAGTTACAAAGTCAACAAGAAGCTCTCTTAAATCTTTTCAAAAATGTAACGACGAAAATATTTCTGACCTACTGAGACTGTAAATGAAGCTTCAACATCAATGTCTTTTAAACAATCAACTGGATGATATGGATAAAGATATATATATATATATATATATATATATATATATATATATATATATATATATATACAGGGTGTCCCATTTAAGATACGAATGCATTAGTATCTCGAGAACCGTAAGAGCTACGAGGTTGGTTAAATTAGACAAAAGTTGCCCCGTTAGGAGGCTATTTTAATAGTGTTTTGTTATTTGCGGAAAAATGCATAGATCACTAGATATAGGGGAAAATGTAAATTTAGTGATTTTCTTTTTTTGCTTATAACTTTGTTATATGAAATAATACGAGATTCTGGTTTGCACTTTTTTAAGGCACTTTTGTAGGGTGAATTTGTAGAAGTACTCAACTTTTTTTTATATCTAACCATTTACGAGTTACTGATAGCAACTTTTATTTTTCATATGGAGGTCATATTAAGTTATGGTATTTTTAAATAGAGATTTTTTTTAGCTTTACAATGATATAAAACAGTAATAATTTATTTTTATAATTAACAGAAAAATTAACAAAAATTGTTATTTATACTAAAATTGCATTGAAAAAAGTATATCGAAGGCTGCTGTGGAAGAAAATAACTATTTCATAACATATATTGCAACAAGTTTATTTAATTAAAGTTAAAAATACAAAAATAACTTGCGATAACTTAACAATAAATTTAGTTAGAAAAAAGTAAATCGAAGGCGGCTGTGGAAGAAAATAACTAAATTTATTGTAAAGTTTTCGCAAATTATTTTTGTATTTTTAACTTTAATTAAATAAACTTGTTGCCATATATGTTATGAAATAGTTTTTTTTCTTCCACTGCAGCCTTCGATTTACTTTTTTCAATGCAATTTTAGTATAAATAACAATTTTTGTTAATTTTTCTGTTAATTATAAAAATAAATTATTACTGTTTTATATCATTGTAAAGCTAAAAAAAATCTCTATTTAAAAGTACCATAACTTAATATGACCTCCATATGAAAAATAAAAATTGCTATCAGTAACTCGTAAATGGTTAGATATAAAAAAAAAAATTGAGTACTTCTACAAATTCACCCTACAAAAGTGCCTTAAGAAAGTGCAAACCAGAATCTCGTATTATTTCATATAACAAAGTTATAAGCAAAAAAAGAAAATCACTAAATTTACATTTTCCCCTATATCTAGTGATCTATGCATTTTTTCGCAAATAACAAAACACTATTAAAATAGCCTCCTAACGGGGCAACTTTTGTCTAATTTAACCAACCTCGTAGCTCTTACGGTTCTCGAGATACCAATGCATTCGTATCTTAAATGGGACACCCTGTATATATATATATGTATATATACATATATATATAGGGGCCTCATGTAGATGTTGCGCCTCGGGCCTCCGGTAACGTAAATGCGACACTGTTTCTAGCAGTTTAAAGATAGCATATTTTTATTCCCATAAGAATAACATGGGCGTATAAATCGGCAGAGGCGAGTTAGGGTTTCAGTTTGAATTTGGCGCCACAAAATGACCGTTACACTAATGCAGTCTTGAACAATTAATAAAACTATCAGTACATTTTGACTCTTTATTTTTGTTATTATATTCACTACCAATTTTAAAATCGTAGTTTTAAGCAAATTTTCATTAATTTTGTTACATTTCATCCATTTATTGACCACTAATCGTCATATCCAGTTATATAACATATTAGTGTGTTATTATAACACGCCGTGTGCTATGTTACATTTTCTGGTGTTAATTACAGTATAAATATGGCTACTATCATATGTGGTCGTCTGAAAAATTAAATTTAAAAACAAAATTGTTCCTTTCAAGAACTCGTCGATGAGGATTGTATCCGGTAACTGATGATGATGATCGAAAGATCGAAACGCGTAGAGACATAAGAAGTGCCGAGTTTTGTATTCCGCTCAGTGTCATATTTGGTTTCTTGCACTGAATCTTATTTTACAACGATCTTTGCATTAAACCTTATATTATATATTGCATCAGATACAATCCTCATCTACGAGTTCTTGAAAGGAACAATTTTGTTTTTAAATTTAATTGTGACAATGAACTTCGGACATTCAGATATTTTAAAAGTAAGTAAAATTATTAAAATTTATATATTTTTTCTGTTTAGCCAGAAGTTACATATAAACGTAATTATGCAGATCGGTAGAAAATTTAAAAATGTTTATGTTTAATAATAAAATAATTTTCGAAAAAATGGTATTTTTCAGGAAAAACGGTTTAAAGCTTCAAGTAAAGTACTACTTCCGGTTAACCAATTGTAGTCAAAATCTAATCAGTTCATCATTTTTGAATGTAAGTCTTAAATACCAAATATTATATTTTTTATATGTATCGTATTACAGTTATCGTTGACGAAAAATCGTCACAGATGCACAAACAGACATATAGACATCACGGTAAAAATAGTAAAATCGTATTCTAGTGAAATATCGAAAACGGACATTTCAATCACTCAGCCTGTAGGTCAAACCCCTAGAATTCAAATTTCCGAATTCTTACTCAGATAAGAGTTACCCCGAATGTAGCCTATTATGTATGCCTCCAATAACACAAGCACTTGATTTGTATATGCCCCCAATAACAAAAGCACTTGGTCTTATACCCCCTTGTGTATGCATCCAACAACACTTGCACTTGGACCTACCACCCCGTTTCGACCCCAAGCCCCTATTCTGCACAAGTCACTGGCTGCATTCAGCAGAACAAATGTAATCGGACGCCATTTTTTCCATCGCATTTGAAAAGCGATTTGTGATTACGATTAGTTTGGAGAAATGTTCATAAAACTGAATATCCGTGTAATTTGGAATAATCGTTTCATAATAATTTTCGTTTCTAATTCTTTGCTGTCTATTTTCAATATCCAACAAATTTAACGGTCTGGCTAAATTATCGGCAATATTTCGTACATAATCCATATTCAGGCCATCATCAAAGAATATATTTAATATAATGTTGTCCATTATTAAATCCGTACTGATTCAAACAAATGTGAAAACAGAATCACATAATTTAATAGACGCTTCACTCTGCCATCTAGTCTCGATAAATGTGCATTCAGCAGAACTACTCATTGCTCGTCTTCGATTAGTAATCGCTCAAAACCGATTACTAATGATATTTGATCTGCCGAATGTAGCCATTGTCACGATGGTGACTTAAAATTGTGATGTATGCAACCCGTAACTCGTTTAATAGACCACGTTAGTGAGGTTAAGATTTACATTTGGCGCAAAACTCTAATTCAAATCTGAGTGTATGCATTTCTTATGGGAGTACATTTTCAATTCACGATATTAAAGCATTTTGACGATTCTTAATTATAACATAGGGTTTTTTCATATTCTAAAACATTACTTTTTGGTTTCCGCACAGAAAAACTACAAATAGAAGAATAAATTAAGAAAAATTTGATTTTAAAGAAAGTAGTAACACATATAGTAACATATGTCGTTACTTGGTGCAGCAGGTTAAAAACGCCGCGTTAAAGTGACAGGTTCAATTGAATACTAATGCCCATATTCATAAACGTTCGTTATATTTATAACGCTTCGTTATCCTTTAAACGAATCATTAAATTGAATATTCATATTCATAAACATTCGTTTTCAATGACATTCGTTAAATTGTTCATTATATTTAATGACTGCATTTTCTTTCATTAAAAATATAACAAACCGTTATATAGTTGTCATCTGTCAAGTCACATAAGTTTTATGATAATAGTAAATATTTTTATTCACAACCACTATTGTAATATGTCAATTCCTAACCTGTAAAAGGTTGGAAACGTATGTCATTTTTAACTGCAATGACAATCTCACGGGTGGGAAATACTTTAAAATCCCTTGGGGGGGAAGTGTTTACTATGGTTGCCTAGTAATACTGTCATAAATCTCTAAAAGTAAGGTGATCAGTACTGTCAAACATATTAAAATAAATTTAAACATTTGTTTTCATAGACTACCGTACATTAATTTAGTTTATTGGAAAACGGCTCGGAAAAAGGCGATATACGAGTATAAGTTAATTTGGATAATTGTGAATAAAATAGTATACATAGTTCGGTGGGAGTTTCATTACAGCCTTGCGCTATATCTGAGCCTCGAGGCTTCGCCTCTCGGTCATATAATAAGCCCTCGACTGTAATGAAACATTTCCCACCTCACATGTAATATACTATTTTTCTGATATTATACGAATATAATTAATACGTGGGTGTAATCAACGTAATATATAATTTTAGCAATGTCTTCGTCTTCCGAAACGTCAATATCTTTTTCATCATCATTTTCGTCAAATCTGACGAAAATCTTATAGAAAACATATTGTTGGCAATGCCCAAACCACGATTATTTAGAAATCGGAATAATCCAATAGAAATATTCGATAATTTAGAATTCAAGCAGAAATACAGATTTTCTTATCTTAATTATTATCATGTCATCAGCATTATCTTTTCTTTTTATATTGTCATAAAAAGTGCTTAATTGTGATGTAGATCGGGTACCACCAGCAACACAATTAAATTCGGTTGTAATTTTTTCACACGCACCATTTTTTTCTTTAACATTCTTCTTCTTATTTTCTATTTCTTGTTTTCCAATATATTTAAGAAGAGTTGTATACCATTTTCGGTAAAAATTTTAACTTTTACCCTTTTCTTAATAATTGACAATTTGATATATTTCTTTTTGACGTTAAATTTGTAACATGAAATTAGCTTTCAACACAAAAAGTTACTAGATATTTTAACAATCATTATATTTAAACAAATCGTTATATTTGACATTTATTGTTTGTAAATATGGTTAAATATTTAACGTTCGTTAAATTTTAACAATTCGTTCTGTAACGAATCGTTATAATGCGTTTTATGAATACGGGCATAAGACAGCTACGACATACGTTTGCAGAAATTTGTACCTACTGTTTAAATTGAAGTTTATGAAATAATATTATGTTTTTTGGGTGTATATATTACATTAGAAGATAGATAAAACATTAGAGATTAGTATTTATAAGGTTTAATAGTTAAGATTTGCATTTTATAATACTTTCTAGCAGTTTAAAGATATCATATTTTTATTCCCATAAGAATAACATGGGCGTATAAATCGGCAGAGGTGAGTTAGGGTTTCAGTTTGAATTTGGCGCCACAAAATTTTAGTGTTACTAGGTTTTAGAGTTTAAAAACTATGTTGGTAATGGTATAGTAGGTTTTAAACTTTGTTTGCATATTTCATTGCCTTTTGTTTTATGGTGCTTTCTTAAAAATTTTCCTTTTAATTCTAATATATAGTGAGCTAACTAAACGTTTGAATAATAAATTGTTATAACTATTAAATTATACAGATATGATAATGACGTAGAGATATTTATAATATTGTCTAATAAATCTTCTAAAAAGACGATCGGCATAAAAACGCTCTTCATTTTCAAGTTCTTCGACTACAACTAACGCCCCGTAAATAAAAGCCATTTTTTATTTAATAAAAATATCTGAAATAAAAACAGCAATTTGTCAGTTATACACAAGTTATAAGTATTTTTTACTATTCTTCTCGCCGAAGAAACAAATATAACACCGACTAAAGCAGCAAAACAATTCGAAATGTACAAAACACAACACAAGAGACAAGTCACTAGTGACTTGTTTATGTCACGACCTAAAGAGGTGGTGACTAGCGAGTCACTTGATATGACGTCATATACAGGGTGTTCGAAAAATAGGGGACCAAATTTGGAAAATATATTAATCAAACCAAAACAAGAAAATAATCCTAATATACCCATGTCCGGAAACGAATCATTTCGGAATAAAACACTCTTTTGTTTGAATTTTGAATTTTATTTTTAGTAATGTTTTTACTCTCAAAATTACAATAGTTGTTCAAAATGTCCTCCTTGAACTTGCATGAAACATTCTAGAAGTCTTCTCATTGATTGTTGGACACGTTCGAATATTCCTGGTTTTAGTCTTATACTATTGAAACAGTCTATGATTGTTTGCCGCAAATTCTCTACGTTATTAATGGGCGTCGAATAAACTAAGCTCTTTAAATGAACCCAAAAATAAAAATCAAACGTATTCAAGTCTAGTGAACGTGTAGGCCACGTAGTTGGACCACCTCTGCCTATCCACCGAGTTGGAGACTAAAATGTGGAGGCGTGCATAAACCACATATGATGCCGTGTGAATAGTGAAACATTCTCCAATAAATTTGGTAAATTATTTTCCAGATAATGTAGATACAAATTTCCTGATTGATTAATATATTTTCCAAATTTGGTCACCTATTTTTCGAACACCCTGTATAGCTAGTATTTGATATTGGTCGCTAGAATGCGCTTCAAAATGTCACCATCGTGACTTGTTCACTCTGGTGACTTGTGTACAGAATAGGGGCCCTGTCCGCAGCTAAATTTTAAATTTGTTGGCTTTCCCCATCTCTCTCTAATTTTCCTTCCTCTGTCTTACTGTCGCTTCTGTATACAGAATGTGCAAAGAAATGCGAAATATAGGACTTTAACATGGAATTTCAAAAAATTGCGGAAACTCTCTTATATTAACTTATTCAATGGCTGTGGTGTAAGTATCCCTATTGGATGGTGTACCGCTTTTAAAAATTATTTCGTATTATAATTTTAAGATGCGTAATTATTATTTTATACAATTTTTAACAACAAATATGAAATATTTTTATTCGTAGCATAACAGATTTTGTTTTTAAATTTAATTGTGACAATGAACTTTTGAATTTTTATTTTTTTATTATATTTGAATGTACTGAATATTCAGATTTTAAATGTTATCATTTTTATTATTATTACTGCTTTTAATATAATTATGTTTTATAAATATTACTATTTCTTAAATAAAGTTCTAATGAATAATTTTTTTACATATTTTTTAATTAACGTAACTCAGATTAACACTTTTTCCGATTTCCTAGTGATAATTCTAAGGTACAAATGAAAAATAATTTTAACAAGTACGAATTGGTCAAAAGGAAATGGTGTGGATAAATGTTTTAAAAATTGGAAAACAGTGAGCTCCTTACATTTTGACGAAGGAAGCGTTTTATATGTATAAATTGATAACAATACACCTGGTACACTTTAACAAATTTGCAAAAATTTGTTTGCATCTTCCACCTTTACCAACTTTGCATGAACAAACCATGTGTTTCTTCGAACATTGATAATTTATTGTTTTAAATATTCCTTCAATAGTGATGTTAATAGTCCAAATAGATTGACCTCTTCATTTGTAGACGCCAAAATACCGCATAAAATTATATGACCTGTATTAGGAACTTCTTACCCTTCATACATACTTCTGGAATTTCATTTTCTATAATAAAATTAAAGTATTCCATTAAAGGAAACCTTAAATTTTGTTCAGCATTAAGCCGATTCATAACCTGAACCCTGAAAAATTAACGAATAATTTGAATAATAGCATGAAACAGATAAACCTATATTGCTTTTTTTACAAAAAAAATAGATCAAATTATAGTAATTTATAATATACAAGTATGAATACTTAAAACAGTGGACCAGTGGAGTAGTTATATGGAAAACTCAACCAAACAAATAATGAGGATAGGTGACTAAGGCTACACCTACATTGGAAGCGGATTGGTCTGGTCAGCCGACCCGACCAGGCCCAGTGGCGGCTGGTGATATTTTATAAGGTAGGGCACAAAAATTAAAAATATGTAAATACAATATAACATAAAATCCATCTTGCGTTCTTTTGCATGAATGAAATGTTCGATTACTTCATTGTTGTTCAAGAAGATTTTTATCATAGTTTTTTCGTTTGACATCGCTAGCCCAAACCGTCCATCTCAAATCGTTGTGTTGTAAAAATGTTTTAATTTTTTAAGTAGAACAAGAGTGTTCACATTCTACATTAGTCATGGATATTGTACAAGTAATGTTTAGTAATTTGACACATTTAGAAAATGGTTTTGTTAAATAATTACTATTTCGTATTTGTAACAATAATAAAGCACCATCTACATTTGCAAAATCATCATCAGAAGTAATTTTCGTTCAATACATGAACTTTTACCGCAAACAATGCTAACTGATTACCTCATAAATTGTCGGACACATTCGGAAATCTTCGCCTAAATTCTGGGCACTGCCCCATTTCAAGTTATTCTAGCGTCATGGAAATACGCTCCTATTGGTCAAAATAGCGAAAACTCGAGAAAAAGTGGTGGGAGACCGGGGCAATACTATGAGTGCCCTAGCTAGCTATGTAGCCACCAAACTTTCAGCGGTGTATTGAAGGGTGCATTACATGATATTAAATATATCCTAATTAAAGCCCCCAAACTAACCGTGTTGTATTGAGGGATGAATTATATGATATTAAATAAAAAATAATTGATATTAACTTAAAATTGACACGCACAAATACTGGCTTATTTTTCTCATAATTATTCAATTATTAGTAGGGCTGCGCCCCTGTGCCCCATAGTACAAGCCGCCACTGACCAGGCCAGACCCGACCAGACCAGATCCGGCGCTCCTCGAGGGGGTAACCACTCCATGTAGTCCGTGGTACAGCCCACTTGTAGTCACTTTGTAGTTACTGTGTAGTCCCATGTAGTCCTACGTAGTCATCGTGAAGTCCCATGTAGTCATCGTGTAGTTTCATGTAGTCCTATGTAGTCATCGTGAAGTCCCATGTAGTCATCGTGAAGTCTCATGTAGTCATCCTGAAGTCCTATGTGAAATCCCATGTAGTCATCATGTAGTCTTCTGGTTAACGGAAATAACCGAACATTTCCGAATATTAGCGAAAATCAGACCAATGAACGGCTAGCTACTGGTATATACACGTGTTACTTTTTATAAGAATATTATTTGTGTTCTCGCTCGTTAAACAGCTCTTAAAATTGCTAAATAAATATGGAAAATAAAGGTGAATTTCGAGGTGATGAAAGTCAGTATTGTTGTCGTAGTCAGAATTATAACGAGGATTATAGAACAGAGACAGTTATACCTTCGGTTATATCCGATGCTACCAGCGATGCTTTAAATTTTTTTGGAAAATTTTGGAACAAATTTTGGCTATAAGAGTGCCTACATATTTAACAAACACAACCAGTCTTTGTTGCTATGATACACCCGTCGTTATGCGAAACATTAAAATAGAAACCATAAAGAATTCGAAGAATTTGCGAAAAAAGAAATGAAGTTATTTATTCCAAAAACGGAAAACATGCAAAATTATTATGACAAATATTATATATGTCAAGAAAAATAAAAAAAATTCTGAAAGCTATAAATTACTATTAATTGAAATAAGGTACTACGTTAAACAAAAATTAATTATTGACAAAAAATACTTTAATGAAAACTTTAAAAACTGCAAAAGATATGAATAATAATCGAGATAATAATAAAAATGCAGCGTTAGGAAAGTACCAATATTGAGACCTACATTTTTAAAATTTTGTCCTTAATTTCTGACTAAAACGAATACAGTTACAAAGCGATATTATTTCTTCAACGCAAACTTCGACTATAGTTTTTCCTAGATTTCAGAATAGGAATTCAAAAATTTTATTCGTTAACGAACTTCCTTGCGATGATATAATATTTACACAAATACAAAAATCAAGGCAAGAGGCTATTTTAGATGCCTTAAAATTTAACTTGTAATTTAAATACAATCGCCAAGTCTTCTGAGCTTTGTGAAGAACTAGGTGGGGAAGAATCTTCGGACGAAATAAGTGAGGAATTAAGTGAAACTGCAAGTGAACAAATCACAAATAATGATGAAGAAAAGTGGTATATCCGGAGAAGATTGGTATGCATTAACAGGGTTCTACAATGGTAATTTACAATTGAAAGATTATTCCGAAGTTATAACAAAATTAGACATTAACAGTCCATATACTATTGTAGTTGATACAAATAGAAAAGAAATTATAGTCTTAAAAAGTTCCATATATTGGCTGTTAGTGTTAATACAATAATATTACAAACTTCTTCACAGATATCATTTGATACAGAGCTCGCAATTGGCGAATGGTGCATTTTTCTAAAAGACAGAATTGCAAAACAACATTGGTTTAGTACTAAATTTTTCATATCGTACTAAAAAAACCTGCAAAGATTCGCTTTATTGAACTCCCTGTATAATTACATTTAAAATTTTTTTTGTGAGAACATAGAGTATAGTTGCAGTTGTACAGAAAAAAAATCTTAATTTTTACTATTAAAATAACTACAGTATGTCTTTATAAAGCAATGCGTGTATTTGGTCTTTTTTTAGAGAATAAACAGAATAACTTGGCAACGCCGCGGAAAACTAAAACAAAATTTATATGTTCGAATAGGAGGATAAAATATAATTAAAAAAAAAGGAAAAATATATACGGTGTTCCATTTAAAAAAAGGCAAACAATTCTCGTCGCGCCGTAATGCAACCCTGTATAGGTGAAAACAATTTTACGTTATGCTCCTTAAGTGGACGAATAAATTCTGTTAATAAATTGATGCTGTATTTCTAACGACAACGGATATATCGAAGACGGGCATTTCGATGACTCACCCTGTATATATATATATATATATATTATATGAAATTTCTTTTAATAGGTATCATGTAGTCTAATATAGTCATCATGTAGTCTCGTGTTGTCACCATGTAGTTTTATGTAGTCATCATGTAGTCTGGTGTAGTCATCATGTAGTCTAGTGTAGTCATCATGTAGTCTAGTGAAGTCATGATATAGTCTCGTTTAGTCATCATGTAGTCTTTTGAAGTCTCAATGTAGTCTGTGTAGTCCCATGTACTCGTAGTTTCTATGTAATCTCTATGAAGTCTGAAGTCTGTGGTACACTTTAAAGTTCAGTGATTACCCCCTCGGGCGCTCCTACACTTGGTGCGATCGGGTATTGCAATCTTTTTGTTCTTTTCGCTCCAAATGCACTTTGTGTGTCCATGTATTCAATTTGGAGTGAATAGTACTTTTACAAAAGCGTTCGGGTATTGCGGAGTAGAGCAAAAAGAACTTGCTCTACAAGTCCCACCTCTAAAAGAGCGAATCTTGGAGCAGACATGTGCAGTGTAAATTATTGACTATTAACCTAACATATTAACTTTGACATTTGATATTTCATAATATTCAAAAATCGAAATGGATATTACAAAAGAAACATATGTGCCAGTTATGGAAAACCAAAATATCATTGCTACAAATAATAAGATAAGATAGATAGATAAGATCTAAACAATATTAGTATTATGTATTTTTAATTACTATTGTAATCTTTTTAATTCCAGCAATTGAATGAGTCTATGTACCTCTAACAGGGACAATTATAAAAGAATTTAATTTGTCAAGGCACGTTCTTGGGTATCCGACATTAGAAATTAGATTTAAATCATGCGCAGTACTTTGCAATTTTTTGTAAATGATCTTCAAATGTAGTAGGACTCATTCAAAAATAATATTTGATTGTTTGTCGTTCTTGGAAGGTACACAAATTTCGACATAGTTTTCTACTTTCGTCAATACATTTTCTTCGTCATCAGAGGTATCTTCCAAATATATTTTTGCCATATTTACAATAGGCTGAATAAAATTATGTATTTTACAAATTTACTGCTATAATAATATAACAACAGATAACAATCATATGATATACCCAGTTATCTATTATCAAGTGTCAAATGAAGGGGTCATACGTTCGGGTATTCGCGAACGAAATTACCGTTGGCGTCGCTGTGTGCGTTTACAATATGGCGGCTCTAATTCGTATTCTGTTGCTATTTCCTATAGGGTTATGTACATTCTTCACTACAGAGTTACTAAGTTAAATACGTATTAAAGATTGGTATTCGTATCATTCAGATAAGTTTCAATACTTCGAGTTAGTATTATGTACTTTAGATATTTTATATTAATCTCCAATAATTCATATTTTAGCAGGAAACATGAAATTGTCAATCAAAGATTTGAGGTTATCGTTTCAAGAATTATTTAAATATTTGGATGCTACGAATGAATCCCGCAGTTTTTTGGAAGGCGAACAAGTGCTAAATAAAGGACTAATTGTTTTATGTAGTGTCACAAATATTAGTGATACAAAATATAACATTTTTGCACTCTGCTTACAAACTAGTGCTTGGCTTCGTCACATGAAATAAATGGCTATTTAATATTAAAAACCAATTTGATTTATATAGACAATTTTCTTTGTAGTTGTAAGGCTGGTAAAGGTGGTAAATGTAAACATATTGCAGTCCTATTAATTTTTTTTTACAAGTTGTTTTAATAGTTTTAATTTTTGCTTTTGCCTGTGCATGTGCTTTTTTAGGAAGGAAATAAGTGCATTTTTATTTTTTACACTTTGCTTTACTATTATCTGTTTTTGTGACTGAATAGAAATGTCAATGAACGCAGAAAAAATCTATAAAATTAAATTTTACCAAAATACAAAAAAGATAGTGTAAGCTGCATATTTTTATATATTTACTTTTATATATACTTTTATTTTTATAAATCCAGGCTTTTCGTTTGTCTACTTGTTCTGATATGACCTGTTAACTAACGTAACATTCCGTGGGAAACCATGAAAACCTAAATTCTTGTTTTTACTTCCTTTAGAATGAAAGCCGTAAACACAACAATTTATATTATTTGGTTTAGGTATGGAAGGATTCATATCGGAAAATAATTAAATGAAAAGTAAAGGAAATAATATAAAAGTAGTAAAGAGGTTAGGTTAAAAGTAAAATCGGAAAATGGAAGTATGAATAAAATTTTTATACCAGATATGTAATTTTAAATGATAATAATAAAGAAACACACTGAAATTTTAACTATAAAATCCCGATGAAACAGTACAACTAGAAACAATATCAACACATAACCATTAGCCTAAACGTGTTGACATAAAAAGTACGAATTTGAAGGGTTCTTAAATCTACCACCAGAGGGCTACGAGTTAATTTCGTTCGCGAATTCATATTTATTCCGAGCGCTCCGCTGTCACATGACAAAAATCCACTCCAACTCCTTTCGCTCACGGTGCGTATAAGCCGAACACACCAACTGCAGCCAGTTTCAGAATTCAGTACAGTGTCAACTATTGACGAGGAAAATTGCTTTTATCGCAGTTATAATTTGTGATTGTTTAGAAGGTGCTTTCGCTTTAAAAATGGACGGGGAACTTTTTGATTTTATGCTAATGGACAAAAATTGACTACTTAAGACACCTACGAGAAAGTGGGTTCATGAGTTTAACGAAGACCACAGGCAAAGCGAATACTACTTAACCTGCTTACCTATGCGTGGTCATCCAGACAAATACCACAGAATGACGGTAGAAACGTTCGACTACATTTTGTCACAGTATAAATCGTATATACAGTAGTTGCACTCCCAGGTATTTTTGTTACCCGAAAATTTGACCTTGAAGCTCTTAACTCCGCCCTTTGGAGGAAAGTTTTCACCCCCGCCACTTGCGGGCAGCTGTCAGTGTTGGCTCGAAATATAAACACAAGTTTTCTGTTATTAAATTTAATTGTTCAGCGTGCTTCATGTTGTGACATTTAGTTCTCTGATACATTGTGTTGTGTTAATTATCAGTATTCCTGTGTTAATTTCATTTGACGTTTATTTGAATTTACCCGCTTGGCCTCCAACGGGCGGGGCTTACGTGCGCTAGAAAATCTGACATGTAACAAAATTTGAAAGGTGCCGACAGAGAGTGCAACTACTGTATATACGATTTATACTGTGATTTTGTCACAAATAGAAGGGGACATACGAAAGTGGAGACAATGACGGTAGAAACGTTCGACTACATTTTGTCACATATAGAAGGGGACATACGAAAGTGGAGTAACTTCAGGACCTGTATACAGCTTTGCCCTCAACTCGCGGCTGTGGTACTGTTTGTGCCCCTGGCTCTACAAAACCACTCTTTCTCGCACTAGTTCAATCAACTTTCCTTTGTCTACCATTATAACACAATCTCCAAAACAAGCAGATGAAATAAACTAAACTGGGAGAAGAAATAAACTAAACTGGAAGAAAAAACAAACTAGTTTGATTTTTGTCAGACCAGGGGCCTGTTTCTCAAAAAATACGGGACTAGTATTATTAGTCCCTGCACTAGTAATACTAGTGAAGTTTACTAGTTTTTGTTTCTGAAATGCACAAGTGTAAAATACTAGTTACAAGTTGGGAACTAGTATTTACTAGTGTATTTGACATAAAATACTAGTACTTTGTTTCTCAAAATATTTGTGTTGTGTGTCAGACTAGTAATTTACTACAAGTGTCAAAAGTCTTGTAAATTTTTATTATAAATTTTACTAGTCGTATAATTTTATTGTTTGTGTGTTATTCTTTTTCATATGTAATTTAATAGTTCTTTGTTAATATTTATTTAGTTTCATTTGGTGTTTGTTGGTGTTTAGTGTTAATATATTTTTAAAATAATATAATGTGGTCAAGTGACTCTGAGTCTAGTGATGAAGAAGTAGTTGTTTAACACTGTGCAACTTTGCACGAAATATAAATAATGAGGAATTGGATGCTATTAGAAATGAATCTGATTCTGATGACTGTAACATAAATGTGTCCCTAATATATTTATAATCCTTGTCCTGTCTTACCAAACCCAAAGCGTGACAAGTTTAGCATATTTTGGTCCATTCATTTACTTTATCAATTTTGTTTAATTTGTTAGAGAATGCTCCAAATAAAATATTCTTTGCATCTCTAATCATCCCCAAAATTGTTAGTTTCGCATCTAGCGAAGACATTATATTATTGACAAGAATGTAATTGTAATTTATTTTCAATTTTCAATGTAAAATACTTACTTGAAAATGTCAGAAAATTGAATCAGTTGATTAAAAATTTCACTTGTAACTTAGTAACTTATGAACTAGTAACTTGTAAACTAGTAACTTGTAAACTAGTAAAATACTTGTCAGAAACATTCTTTCAGAAACACAATTTACTAGTACTATTAAAAAATTCACTTGTAGCTTGTAACTTGTAAAGTGGTAATTTTTGAGAAACAGGCCCCAGATACGTTCCTCCTTTCCGGCACTACAACAGACCCCAGTGTAGGAGAGGACACGGCGCCTTACGTGTTTGCTTTCGTCAGACTCGGTCAGACCCGCCCAGACCGTCAAGCCTGAAGAAATTCCACTTCCAATGTAGGAGCAGCCTTACACTATGACCAATATTTGGTTCGTCTAACTGTAAGTGTGCACTACTCAGCTGGTGTTAGGCGATTCTCGACCATACATGTTTTGCTTGCTCAGTAGTACGTAGCTATAGGAGTGTGCCTTATCTCTATGTTATACCTCATCTAAGATCTAACCTTTTAATGCCTATAGATAGTAAGTATTCAGGGTGAATACCGAAAACCTTGACATAGGGAAATAACATGGGAAAACAGTTTTTTGCTGTTTCCATCTGTCCCGCTAAATAAAATCCCGTGTATATGGTATCGTTAGTTAGATTACTTAATTTTGCATCTAATAAAACCAAATGTTGTTTAATATGGCCTTTTCTAACTGAAATATTTGATAAAATAAATTGTATTTTGAAGGTTATCCTTCATATTTTCGAATAAGAAACGTCAAAACAAAATGCTCCATAGCCGAATGGATAAGAGGGCGGATTCATAAAATAAATAATCTACACGACCTGGTTCGAGATCACCTCGGCCCTACTTTTTTTATTAAATTATACTTAAAATATTTTTATTATATTATATCAGAATGCTCAAATTTTGATACTATGTTACGAATACCAGCAAAAATATTTTGAATATCTCTTAAACTTTTGCCCTAATAATAAAGTTCTATAATATTTATATCTTCTAATACCTACTAAATCCATTTCGAAACATGAAATACAAAATTATACACTAAAAACTAAATTCGAATTAATTGTTAAGTTTGACAGACAGCAAATAATAATTCTATTAAATATTTGGAGTTTTTTATTTATAAAAATATGAAAATTGCTATTTTATTAAAATAGTCTGATATAATAAAGATATTTTAAGCATAATTTAATGAAAAAAAAGTAGGGCTGAGGTGGTCTCGAACCAGGTCTTGTAAATTATTTATATTATGAATCCGCTCTCTTATCCACTCGGCTAGGGAGCATTTTGTTTTAGACGTTTCTTATTCGAAAATATGAAGGATAACCTTCAAAATACAATTTATTTTATCAAATATTTCAGTTAGAAAAGGCCATATTACACAACATTTGTTTTTATTAGATGCAAAATTAAGTAATGTAACTAACGATACCTTGGAGGAAAGAATAGAAGGAGGGAGCATCTGTTCGCAAAAGTGAAGCCATCTCTGATACCATTACCCCCACTCCAATCCGCACCATGTCAAAAACATGTGCGTTGAGCGTGTTTGCAATTGTCGTTGAGCTGTTTGTTGATATTTATGTTTAGCAGTGTTTCCACTTGTTGTAACTAGTTTTTATTGCATTTTCTTGTTTATTATGTAGTTTTAGTTATTTAGTTAGATAGTTCGTTTAGTTTAGTATAGATTAAATAAAGACAATATTAATGTGAGTTAAAAAAGATTATTTAAAGTGTTTTTGTTTTTACTTTTATTATAAATGGTTTGTTTTTTTATATCAATAAATTTTGACTTTTATTTGAAAATATTTTTGGGACGCTTCGACCTTTATGTTTCTAGTACCCTTATAAATTAAATTTACAATTTGTTAATTAAGCCTATTTTTTTACTCCTTCAGGCACATAGTGTCAATTTAACTTTTTGTTTTGTTATTAAGTAAGAAAGTACTGTGTATGAATTCGTAATTAGCGCGCTGTCCCCACTCTAACCCGCACCAGCTGTCATTTTCGTCCGTCCCCACCAGGCTTCAATCCCCCTACCCCTAGTATACGCTAATGCTATCTCCTGTTATATTCTTTCCTCCAAGAACGATACCATATACACTGGATTTTATTTAGCGGGACAGATAGACTGTTTTCCCACGTTATTTCCCTATGTGAAGGTTTTGAGTATAGACCACGTTAGTGAGGTTAAGATTTACATTTGGCCCGTGATGTATTTTTAACCGTGCAGGAGAGGTTGGTTTTCCAGTTTTAAAACATCGAAATACCATTCAACTTTTCAACTCTTGCTGGTACGTTTATAGTTATTTACATAACAAGCGTGGAAAGTGGTAAATAGCAAGCGTGTGTAGAGATAGAAGAACGAGGCGTGTAGCGCCGAGTGATTTAATACACGAACGTTGCTATGCACTTTCAAGCGAGTTATGTATAATATTTTTCAGACGACCACAAAATATTATAATAAAAACAGGGTTTATACAAAAGTGTCAATGTCAAACACGAAACACAACTCACGAAAGCATTGACGTTTGGGTTTGAGGTTAAGTATCACTAGTTAACCGGAAACTGATTTGGAAGTCTAGTACGTATGGGTCGCGTGCAGCACGTGACTCGAAGTAGGCAACCCGCCTGCCTGGTGGACCAACAAACCATTTCACTCGCTTCGTTTCCATTGTGCAACAAGTTGTTTTTTGTGTTATAGAGTTTTGGAGAGATTTTTCAAAGATATTATTTCATTTTTCAAATCTGTCACATTTGTAGAAGTTTCATGATCAGTTTCAGTGTGAGGTAATGTTTCGTTAGTGCAAGAACTAGTACTAGCAATGTTAGTAATAGCCTGTTCCTCATTTACAGAAACAGGCTCCACGGAAGAATTTACAGCTTATTTCTATAATTGTATAAATTTGTTATTTTCATGTATATAATAAAATCATTTACCAAAATAAATACATTTTTTATAAAAGGAAGAACATTTACTAATTATTAGTAACTTTAGTAACGACTGAATGATATATGATAAATGCATTATGAGTTGTTAGTAAAAGTTATTTACATGACATATACTACTACCATTCTATTCAAGTCAGTGATATGTATGTTTATAACTAAATGATAATTACGACATATTTTTGTTAATAAAACTTTCAAACCTTAACATGTCGATCTGTGAATCTGTTATAACGCTGTAAACTTTTATTTGCATTATAACATGCTTTTGCATAGCCCATATTTAACGATGGTATCCAATCGGGATTGTTTTTATCATCTAAATCAGCTGGTTTCCCTTGAATTTTGCAATAATTTTTAAGCATATTTGGGTACGATAACATTTATCATAACACAAGTACCTATTTAAAATTAATAAAAATATGGGTTTTATATAAATCATATTTCAATAATATTTTTTGTCACTTAGTATAAACAAAAATATATATAATAATTTATTTCAAACCACCGGGCCAACTTTCTACCTATATTTGTCATAATTTCGTTAGATACTTTATGAGAATGCTAAATACTAATTTATATTTGTTTGTATTCAAAGAATTAAGGTATTAGGGACAACAAAATACCTTTAATAAAATGTCTCGAACATATTCTGCCGTATTTTATTTTATATTCTGTTAAGTGTTGTCTCTTAAACCGCAGATGTCCACTTTTTCCTTCTTTCTACCGCCAAAGGAATAATCCTACCTCTATTATCTTTTTCTGAGGGAAACCTATAAAAATATATTCCATCCCCAATTCCACTTTTTTTTGAACATCCCACAACAACACAGAATTGAGGCATTTTTGGCTATTTCTGCATGGTGTACAATGGCTTGTTGGTCCACCAGGCAGACATCTTTAAATGGCCGTGACGTCACGTGCACGCGACCCATAGGTCGCGTGCAGCACGTGGTTCGATGTAGGCAACCCGCCTGCCTGGTGGACCAACAAACCAATTCACTCGCTTCGTTTCCTTTGTGCAACAAGCTGGTTTTTTGTGTTTTGGTGTTTTGGAGAGATTTTTTACCTGTTTTTCTACAGTATACGAGTTTATTTGAAAGGTGAGTAAATTATTTAGGTAATCAGATATTAATTGAGTGATTTAATTGTATATAAATTATAAATAACATGATATGAAAAGTAGCACATGCTTAACCTATATGACAATTACAAGTTTGGTGATTTTTATTTTAGTTTTGCTGAAAAATGGCTCGTAGTGACCTTTTCTTTTCTTTGCCCGAGAATGTGAAGGAACGATATTTAGAAAAAATATCGATTGTGGACAATGTTGATCCATATTGTCTTCAAATGGATGAAGTTACGCGACCGGAAAATTTTCCGAAGACACTTTATCCAGATATTGTAGAATATTTTGTGTATAAAAAAAGTTCCTACACATCTACCGAATTTAAAGCTTACAAAAGCTTGGAAGCTTATAATATGTTTCAATGCGGCTGGGTTCGAACCATTGAAACAAAAACAGTAAATAATTATATTATTGTTAGAGGCAAGGTATTAACTTTATGATTTAATTTTATTTTTATAAGTTATAATATTGTTGTAATATTACAGGTTCTTCATTCCCAAAGAGTGAAACAAAAACCACTAAACCCGTGGCTAATTTGTAAAGTAAGCGGAGAGATAATGAGTGCACATTGTGATTGCGTAGCTGGACAAGGTGAAACATGTTCTCACGTTGCTGCTGTGGCATTCTGCATCGACGATGCTGTGAGGAACATTGAAGAAGTTTCGGTGACTGGGGAAAAGGCGTACTGGGCTCCACCATCCACAAGTGCTGGTACGATGGCAAAGGTGAAGAAAATCAAGTTTAGTTCCCAGAGTCCGACTGATAGCGAGGACAACGAAACATCTGATATACCAGTTCCAGTTCTAGAAGGAAAGGAATTAGAGGAGTTTTTGGGAAAAATGAGTGAAATTGGAAGTTGTGGCCTTCATTTTGCTGTGGAACCATTTGCTTCTGAATTGGCAAAAGATATTAAAGTAACTGTACTTAGTGTATTGTTTAATACTGAGTACAAAAGTAAAAGTTTGGAGGAGTTACAAAGAATTGAACAAGAAATTAATATTAGCATAACTAAAGAAGATTGTGCTAAAATAGAAGTAGACACCAGGAAACAAAATAAAGCGTCTAAGTGGTTCGCTTATAGAGCAGGCAGAATTACTGCATCCAATTTTAAGGCAGTATGCTCCACAAAAATAGAAAAACCCTCAATAAGTTTATTGAAAAGAATTTGCTATCCAAAAAAAGCAGTATTTTCATCAAAATACACTTTATATGGTTGCCAGCATGAAAAAGAAGCAGTAAATCAATACAAACAACAAATGATGGGTACTCACAAAAATTTTATAATTAAAAATACGGGATTAATTATACATGAGAAATATCCATATCTAGGAGCCTCGCCAGATGCTATCGTTTGTTGTGACTGCTGCGGGGAAGGCTGTGTAGAAGTGAAATGTCCGTTTTGTGCTCGAGAGGCTACATTTGAAGAATTGGCAAAAACAAAACAATTCTGCCTCAAAGGTATCAATGAGCTCACTTTGGATGAAAATCATTCCTATTATTACCAAACACAAATGCAAATAGCTCTGTCTGAAAGACGTTATTGCGATTTTGTTGTTTGGAGTAAAGAAGAAATATTCCAGCAACGGATTTATATCAATGAAACTTTCTGGGAACGGGAAAGAGAAAAAGCAAAAAATTTTTTTTATAAAGTCATCATGCCCGAATTATTGGCGAAATATTTCTCTGATTCTCACCCAAGTTCACAGCCTTCCACTTCCAAACAAGACGTACCACAGACATCAACGTGGTGTATATGCAACGAACCCGACGATGGAACACCAATGATATGCTGCGACGAACCCAAATGCCACATTCAGTGGTACCATACGAGGTGCATTGGAATGGATATGATTCCTGAAGATAGATGGTATTGCATAGCATGTACGGAATCTGCTGTCCTATGAATACCATCAATCTTATAAATAAAATAGGAATAAAACAAATTGAATATGAAAGGTAAGCTTAAATTTCACAAATATTTATTTTAAAAATGTAACTTTTATATATTTCTTACAGAAAACAATATTATAAATAACAACATCAATTTAGGACAAAAAACAAAAAATATTTTCGTTTATTTACACTGTCTTAACAGCCCGAAGTTCGTTTAGAGGATAGGGGACCTACAGCTTATAGTGGATTCGGACACAGCGACATTTAATGTTTGGTCAGTAAATGATCTGACTAGAAATCGAACCCCAAACCTCACTGCTCAGCAACTCGAAGTGCGCTAACTAATGTAGCCAACGCTACCCGTAAGTAAAAAAAAATATGCTTATAATTTATAAAATAATGGGTGGGCATAAATTTGTGAGAGCACAACACACCCTGATAATTTTATCCAATTTTATAATGTTTTCACTACTGTTATCTTTTAAAATATGCATGGGAAGTTTATGTGATAAAATTGTGTATTTTCGTCTTAACAAACCTATTGCACGTTCAACATGTATTCTAATGCTAGCTATTTTTCTAGTTCTCTCAATTGATTCTGGCTGCAATTGTTTCTGCCCTTTAAGGAAGTCCGGTATAATAACTTGGGCCATTTGTAAGCCTACAGCTTCGGAAATCAAGAAACCTCTATCCGCCAAAATAACGTCTCCAGGTTGTACATTATCCAATATACCAGATGTTTCGGTAATAAATTTATCACTGGCTCTTCCACCATAAGGCTCCGAGATAAAGGATATGACTCCACGAGGAGTAATACCAATCAAGAATTTCACAGTATTGTGATGTTTGTAAGAAGACCAGGTTTGACTGGATGCACATAAGTTACCTGGTCTTTCGGTATAAATTTCGAAGCAGTCAATTATTATGGTAATTTTGTTTCCGAAATGTTCTCTAAAGGACTCTGGCATAGTTTTATATAGAATTTCTCTCTCAGGCCAGATTATACAGTTTTTAAATCGCATGTAAAATACTGTTAACATTTTATAAAATATTCTGCTAGCTGTACTTCTATGTATATTAAATCTATAGCCTAAGTCAGAGAATAATGTATGTAATCTTAGTTTCATCAAAAATAATATACACTGTTGAAATTTAGTAATCGAAGGGATTTCAGTTATGAAAGGTTCTATTGCTCCTAATATTATGTTTAGTCGAGTGAAAGTGGGAATTCCTGTATAAAATTGTGTTATAGCATCATTATGTTTAAAGCTGTCAATATTTAATGTTATTTTAGAAAGCTCCTGTCGTAAATGGTAAATTTCGGCATTTCTAGATGTTAATTCATTTTTCAAGGATGTTATTTCATTTCTCAAATCTGTTACATTTGTAGAAGTTTGATGGTCAATTTCAGTGTAAGGTATATTTTCTATAGTGCAAGAACTAGTGCTAGCTATGTTAGTAATAGCCTGTTCCTCATTTACAGAAACAGGCTCCGCGGAAGAACTTACAGCTTGTTTCTGTAATTGTATAAATTTGTTATTTTCATGTATGTAATAAAATCATTTACCAAAATAAAAATATTTTTTCTAAAAGGAAGAACATTTACTAATTATTAGTAACTTTAGTAAGGAATGAGTGATAAATGTGATGAGTTGTTAGTAAAAGTTATTTACAACATGACATATACTACTACCATTCTTACCAAGTCAATGATATGTATGTTTATAACTAAATGATAATTACGACATTATTGTTATTAAAACTTTCAAACCTTAATATGTCGATCTGTTATTCTGTTAAACCTCTGCAAACTTTTACTTGCATTATAAGATGCTTTTGTATAGCCCATATTTACCGAAGGGATCCAATCAGGATTGTCTTTATCATCCAAATTAGCTGGTTTCCCTTGAATTTTGCAATAATTTTTGAGCATATTTGGTTACGATAATATTTATCACAACACAAGTACCTATTTAAAATTAATAAAAATATGGGTTTTATATAAATCATATTTAAATATTATTTTTTCTAACTTAGTTTAAACAAAAATATATATAATAAATTGTTTCGAACCACCGGGCAAACTTTCTACCTATATTTGTCATAATTTCGTTAGGTACTTTATGAGAATGCCAAATACTAATTTACAATTCTTTGTATTCAAAGAATTAAGGTATTAGGGACAACAAAATACCTTTAATAAAGTGTCTCGAACATATCCTCCCGTATTTTATTTTATTGTCAGTCAAGTCTTGCCTTTTAACCGCACTTATCCACTTTTTTCTTCTTTCTGCTGCCAAAGGAATAATCCTACCTCTATTGTCTTTCTCGGAGGGAAACCTATAAAAAGATATTCCATCTCCTGTCCCACTTTTCCTTGAACAACCCACAACTACGCAAAATTGAGGCATTTTTGGCTAATTCTGCTTGGTGTATAATGGTTTGTTGGTCCACCAGGCAGACATCTTTAAATGGCCGTGACGTCACGTGCACGCGACCCATAGACCACGTTAGTGAGGTTAAGGTTTACATTTGGCGCGAAACCCTAATTCAAATCTGAGTGTATGCATTTCTTATGGGAGTACATTTTCAATTCACGATATTCAAGCATTTTGGCGATTCTTAACTATAACATAGTATTTTTTTATATCCTAAAATATTACTCTTTGCTTTCCGTACAGAAAAAGTACAAATAAAAGAATAAATTAAGAAAAATTTGATTTTAAAGAAAGTAGTATCCCAAATAGTAACATATGTCATTACTTGGTGCAGCAGCTTAAAAACGCCAAGTTAAAGTGACAGGTTCAACTGAATACTAAGGCAGCTACGACATACGTTTTTAGAAATTTGCACCTACTGTTTAAATTGAAGTTTATTAAATAATACTGTGTTTTTTGGGTGTGTATATTACATTAGAAGATAGATAAACCATTAGAGATTAGTATTTATAAGGTTTAATAGTTAAGTTTTGCCTTTTATAATACTTTGTAGCAGTTTAAAGATAGCACATTTTGATTCCCATAAGAATAACATGGGCGTATAAATCGGCAGAGGCGAGTTAGGGTTTCAGTTTGAATTTGGCGCCACAAAATGACCGTTACACTAATGTAGTCTATTCACCCTGTATGGAGGGACAGATGGAAACTGTTTTCCCATGTTATTTCCCTATGTGAGTATTCACCGTGTATGTAGCGTGAAATGTTTTTGTATTTTTATTCTTAATTTTAGGAAGTGTTCAATTTTTAATTATATTGCTGTAATCCTGTAATAAAGGTTAATATAATCTTTTTTGAAAAAAACAACGTTAATCTTACCTGCCATAGTAAATTAAGAAATGTAATTTTCTAACTTTGTGGTACTCATTTTTCTGAAGATGCAAATAAAAACAATTCTCATTTAACTCTGTTAAATAATTCAAAATAATATACATATTCATATTTCAATACATTTAAAATATTTTAAACAGGCACGGTTACTTTGCGCACGCGCTTTAGTGTGACTACATACTGAGTGAGAAGGACAGAGATTGTTATGTTGGGGACACTTTCCTCTCACGGGAGAGATAGCACTTCAGCGGTATATATATTTATAGGTATATTCCTGTATGGAGTGTATGGAGCATATACCTATTAGTAATATACCGCTGATCCCCTATCTTCCCAATGTAATTGCCATACGTTCAAGAAAGCGTAATAGAGATATATCTGGCATCGCACACAGCTGTTACAGTGCACTTGGTGCGCATGCTCAACACGCAAGGAGATAGTGTTCCAAAGACACATTTAATATTTAAATAAAATAAATAAATATAGAAATTTGAAGAAAATAATGAATTATTGTACATAACACTGTAATAATCATTTAATATTGTTTATTGATAAATTTTAAGCTGTTTTGTATAGGGAGTGCGCCGGCCGCTAGGTTTCTCACCGAAGGACATAGCTTAAAATATTTTAAATTTCGCGATGTAGTAATTTTATTATCAATAAACAATATAAAATGATAATTACAGTATTATGTACGAAAATTTATTACTTTCTTCAAATTTCTATATTTATTTATTTTATTTTAAATAATAAATGTGACTTTGAAACCCTATCTTCTTGCGTGTTGAGCATGCGCACCAAGTGCACTGTAACGGCTGTGTGCGATGCAAGATATATCTCTATTACGCTTTGTTGACCGTGTGGATCGCTGAGGATCAGCGCTATATTACTAATAGGTATATTCCTGTATGGAGTGTATGGAGTGTACGTACCCCTGCTGGATGGTGTAGCGCTGCTGCTGGGCGGCGCGCGGCTGCTGTGTGCCCAGCCACGCCTCGATGGCGCACTTCTGGCACACGGGCCGCGCGCACGCCGCGCACTGCACGCTCTGCGCGCCCAGCAGCCCGAAGCGGTCGCCGCACAGCAGGCACTGCTGCGGGCCCCTGCCCAGAGCGTTGCGCCGCATGCAGTCCAGCCGCTCCATCAGCCGGCCCACCTGCAACACAAGCGCGTTAGAGGGGTTGTATATACCGGGTGTCCCAGCTCGACCGACACATGAGAGATTTACATAGGAAATCAGTTAATTATGAATAGTATCTCCCCACTGCAAGATATTAACTTAAAATTTTGTATGCTTATTGGGGAATATTATTTCTACGGATTACAGTTATTTGGAATATGTAATTTCGTCTGCAAGACGAGATTTATTAAATTATAAAATCTAACATTTTCGTTCAAAATCAGTTAGCCATGGAAATAAAAGAAAATATCTATGTAGCAATTCTGACAGTTAATGACATGCCATTGTAGATATTTATATTTTTGTAATATTGGTATATTATTTAACAAAAAGAAACTAAATTCAACTTAAATAATATTAAAATACAGGGAATAAGAATTAAAATCAGTGATACTTCACTAAACTGTCAGATAAATATTTTCTTTTATTTCCATGGCTGTCTGATTTTGAACGAAAATATTAGATTTTAAATTTAATAAATCTCGCCCTGCAGACGAAATTGCATATTTCAAATAAGTGTGATCCATAGAATTAATATTCTCTGATAAGTATACAAAATTTCAAGTTATAGTATAAGCTCAGATACTTGAAATTCACTTTCGGATAAGCCGATTGGCCCTTATAAAGTTACATGGGACTTGCGGTATTGCTACTTTTAGCCAGCTACTCTCTTCTGTCGAATGATGTTAAAGGCCGTACCATAAATTTTCTTTCAAAATGTTTCCTTTTAACTTAACTTTTAAATCTAGAGTAAAATATTCAAATAATAATGCATTTTACATGCCGTCTTCTCATTTTAATTTGTAAATTGAGAATATTAAATTATTAAAATAAATTCAACCGTAAATTTTAAATACAAAATTAAGTAAATATTGTTGTTTAAAAAAATTGAATTTAATTTTTATTCATATTTCGACTTTTAAGACTATTAACACGAAATACTAATAAATGTACTTCACAGAAAATATTTAATATTATACATAGAAAAACAAAGACAGAAAGTATTAACTACCTATTCAATCGTAAGAATATCTGAAAAAGATTAAAGTGGAGAGATCAATGGAGATTTGACTAAGACAAGTTGTTCATTCATAAGATTTTATATATAGAATTTATACAAAGTAAGTACAATATGAATTTATTTAATACGGACCTGTTCTTACTTTTCAAGTGATACCTTTGAGTTGGGATAATTTATAACTCCTGACCACAAAGCCTCTTACCCGTCCATAAAAGGTTGTAAAACCCGCTTAAGTCAGTTTCATTTATCTGAACTTCTACTATAACTATAGCTCGTCCAAAATAGAAATGAACCTGCGCGAAATTCGTATTTTCGTTCATATTTTGAGCAACCAATGGGAGAAGGTACCCCCCATTGCGTTTTTTACCAGTGGCGTACTTAGTTCCTAGTTCATATAGGGACACTATATTAGGAAATTATTATATAATATTAAGGAAATTCGAAATTAAGATTTAAAAAACATACAACTGCAATAAACAGAAAACAACACAGGATTTGCCGACGATTATATTAGCAGGTAATAATCATTTATGGAAAGGGTGACTCGTAATCTTTTATGTAACAGAGAAAGGATTAACAATAATTTGGCTCGTATATCTAGAGATTAAAGAAGCTGTTATTTATAAGAAAAATATAGTCAATGACCAAACCGATGTAATCCATTCTCCTTTGCATTTTAATCTAGAGATTAAAGAAGCTGTTATTTCAAAAGAAAATATTGTTAGTGACCAAACCGATGTAATTCATTCGCCTCTACTTAATTAGAGTTTTTTTATGATGTTCATAAATGTGATATTTTCTTTTGTTATACATAAACATTACGCATTTTAAAATATAAATATTTACAAAAATTCCATTTGATATTGAAATAATCCCACGCCACTGATAGATTGCTTTCCCATTTATAGTTTACGCCCCTAGTTTATTGAATCAGTGCAGTTTTGAACTTGGTTGACATGGGGTAGGTATAGCTACTATAACCCAGAACTGCACAGGGCCACTGGTAGGCCAGGCGTAGGTCTACGATGCCTATAGTATGTACTGTGCGGCACATTGAACACCATTAGAAAAAAAGTATATTTATGTTGCCGTCTCCTTCAACTTGTTTGTTGCATTATATGCGTGAGAATGATTGACAGGTCCTTTTCTATTTTGGACAAGCTATAGTGTAACAAACTTTAACAGCTTATTCCTAAGATCATTTTGAGCCAAAAATGTCATATGAACATAGGTCCTATTCCTTCTAGTTACCAAAATACAAGAGGTTGAAGTTCTATAAATAACACGATTTTTTTAAATTTTTGTAATCAAGGTACTTTCAGAAAACAAGAGTTATATTAAAATTTCATACCTTATTTGTATTAATTAATTTTATTTATTAATTAATTAATTGTGTTAAATAAAAATTGTTACACTTTTGATTGTATTTTTGTTTCATAATGGGTGGTTATAGTATACTACTGAATATGCAGATCGTAACGATCAAAATGTAATTTATCGTGAATATGATTCTGATTCGCCGATGTCAAGCATACTAGTTCAAGGCGCGCATTTTGGGCACTTGCTGTCAGTTTTTTTAAATTTGTTATCTTATTTCATATTGTGTTAACTTATTCCATGTTTGGTTATGTTGTTCTGGATTTAGAATTTATTTATTTGTCTATTTAAAAATTGTGTCATCATATATTTTGTTGTCCAAATCGTATTCATTAATATTAAAAAAAAAAAATTAACACAAATAAGGTATGACATTTCAATATAACTCTTGTTTTCGGAAAGTACCTTGATTACAAAAATTTCGTGTTATTTATAGAACTTTAACCTCTTGTATTTTGGTAACTAGAAAGAATAGGACCTATGTTCATATGACATTTTTGGCTCAAAATGACCTCAGGAATAATCTGTTCAAGTTTGTTACACTAGTCCTGAAACACCCTGTATAATGTTGATGCCACAAAGTAAAGGACAACAAGCTACTTTGGACGTATTTATTTGGGAAATTTTCATACAACCCTAAACTAATCCTGAACTTACACGTGTTGGTACCAAATAAACAATGAGATTTTACATTTGGTGAAAATTTTAAGCGGTAAATTTATGTTATTTATTAATAGTTATTTTTTATACAAGACGATAAAATAATATTTTATCGACAAGCGAAAGTGTTAATTCACGAGCGATATAATCGCGAGTGAATTATTTTCGCGAGTCGATAATGTAATTTTATCGTCGTGTATAAAATTCTATTTTTTTCTATAGCAGGTTTTAAAGAGAAAAGAATTAGAAAAATTAAATTAATATTTAAGAACAATTTTAAAATGTCAGTAGTGTGCGTTGTTATGGAAATGTACTTCTAATAAACAAAAGTTGAAGTACTTTATCTACCCTTGCTGTTAAAGTGTTACTTTATCTATCCTTGCAGTTAAAGTGCTACTTTATCCACTATTTTGAGTTGATAAAAATACACTTTAACATCTGCTATAGAAAAATAGCTATTTTTAATGCTAGTGAGCAAAGTAGTGCATTTAATCACGAGTGTAAAATCTGATTTTTCCACAATCGTTTAATTTTCATATTGCCTTTCGGACTTGCTAGATAGTAGATCTAATGTTGCACTTTTTGCAATTTAAATGAACTGAGTAAACGTCATTTTTTAACCTGGAATTAGAGGGCCTTGACAGAAAGAAGTGAATAATAGTATATTCTTTCTGTCAAGGCACTCTAATTCCAGGTTAAAAATGACATATACTCCGTTTTTCCCGTCATGGCACTCTTATTATTGTCATATTTTAATCAAATTAATATAAAACTTCAGATGCATTTTTCTCAAAAAAATCGTTATGTTAGGGTATGATAATATTATATCATTGAATTCAGAATAAAATTCTCTATTAAATAAGCAAATAAAAAAATTAGATTCACATTTAAAATAAGAAAGTTGGGACCCGTATTTTGAGAACCACTGGTTTTAAAATAATTTTGTTTGTCTCATGTTAATAGTGTTGTAAAATAGAAATTATTTGCTAATTTAACCGACCTCGTAGCTCTTATAGTTCTCGAGATAGCAATAGTGGACAAAATAGAATGAACACCCTGTATATTGGTAATACTAAAATATACGTAAATATAATACCATGATACCGCATGTATTGATTCTGCAAAGACCTGTTCATGATAATTTTTATTTAGGAGATACAAATTAAAAATTTTAACTCTATAATCTGTAACATGTTGTCTGTTTAAATTCTAAAAAAATGTAGTGGAATCCACTATTTCTATACCGGGTGTCCCAGCTCGACCGACACATGGGAGTTTTACATGGGAAATCAGTTAATTATGAATAGTATCTCCCCATTGCAAGATATTCACTTGAAATTTTGTATACTTATAGGAGAATATTAATTCTATGGATCACACTTATTTGAAATATTCAATTTCGTCTGCAGGGCGAGATATATTAAATTTAAAATCTAATATTTTTGTTCAAAATCAGTCAGCCATGGAAATAAAAGAAAATATCTATGTGACAGTTCTGACAGTTAATGACATACCATTGTAGATATTTATATTTTTGTAATATTGGTATATTATTTATCAAAAAGAAACTAAATTCAACTTAAATTATATTAAAATACAGGGAATAAGAATTAAAATCAGTGATACTTCACTAAACTGTCAGATAAATATTTTCTTTTATTTCCATGGCTGTCTGATTTTGAATGAAAATATTAAATTTTAATTTTAATAAATCTCGCCCTGCAGACGAAATTGCATATTTCAAATAACTGTGATCCATAGAATTAATATTCTTCGATAAGTATACAAAATTTCAAGTTAATACCTTGCACTGGGGAGATACTATTCATAATTAACTGATTTCCCATGTAAAACTCCCATGTGTCGGTCTAGTTGGGACACCCGGTATAACAGGGCGTATTAAAGAGCAGTGAAGGTAAGAAACTTACTCTTTCTTGTTCCCGAAGTTCTAGTTGCTCTGCCCTTTGGATGACCTCTAGAATGGCGGCCTGTTCGGTCGCGTCCAGCCCAGAACTGGGCTTGGAGGCCGAGGCTTGGGTCTGGTAACCCATGGATCCTGTCTTGATAGACCAACCTGTTTTCAACCTGAAAATATTCAACACAATTTAATTGTTACCTGCCGCCTATCAATGTATAGATAAGGGAGGTATAGTTTTTGGTCAGATTTCTCCAGTGTGAGTTTTCAACATATGAGCACGATTTAGGGTCCCTACAATATGATTTTACTATTTTTATCGTGGTGTATGTATGTCCGAGTGTCTGTGTGTCTGTGACGATTTTTCGTCCACGATAACTCCAATATGATACATGTAAAAAATATAATATTTGGTATTTAAGACTTATATTTAAATATGATGAACTGATTAGATTTTGACTACAATTAGTTAACCGGAAGTAGTACTTTACTTGAAGCTTTAAACCGTTTTCCTAAAAAATACCTCTAAATACCATTTTTTTCGCAAATTACGTTATTATTAAATATAAAGATTTTATAATTTTCTACCGATTTGCATAATTACGTTTATATATAACATCTAGCTAGATAGAAAAATATATAAGGTGTTCCATTTAAGCGTGCCAAATTAGCAAAGAACCACCATTTTACAAGACTAATACAATGAGCAAAAAAAATTTTTTTATATATATATATATAACAAGAAAGTTGGGCTCCATACCTTGAGAACCACTGGTTTAAAAAAATATTTGTTTGGCTTATTTTAATAGTTTTGTAAAATGGTGATTGTTTGCTAATTTAACCAACCTCGTAGCTCTTATAGTTTTTGAAATAGCAATGGTGGCACACTTAAATGTAACACCCTGTATATTTAAAGTTAATTTTGTCCTAGAATAGAGGTTAATGGAATGAGACATCTAATTAGTTTACTATTAGGGAATTATGTTCTAAATTAATCATGTAATTAAATTAGGACCTTATTTTTTCATTACATGTCTAAAAATATACACATTAACTACAACAGAGTGCTTCAAAAAATTTCCAACTAATAGACTTGTCCATGTACAGTGTGTGCAACGAAACGTGGAACTTACGATTTTAACATGGGATTTCAAAAATTGTAGATACTCTCTCTCCTGATAAATTTAGAGCAAAACTACAACAGTACAAAGTTGTTCTAAATTAATTCTACATCAGATAAGATCATAATTGATGCAATAGCACGTCTGCAGTACGAGTTATATTAAATTTTTGTAAAATGTTGAAAGGATCCGAAAATAACTTTATTTGAAGTTAGTAAAAAAGGCTTTGGAAATCCGTGATTTGATGATGTAATATTTATTGTGAAATTATTACATTAAGTTGTGAAGACGTTTCGGATGTTTGTAAACATCCGTCATCAGTTCATTAACTGTCGAAGAAATATAAAATTTACATTTGAAGATGATTCCTTATTGGAACTCCATGTTGAATGAGTGGTGATAGAATCAAGATTGTTTCGTTCAAAGGTGAAGGTTCATATAATTTCATTTTCTTACAATTTTTAATTCATATTTGTCAAAATTTGCATCAACAATTTTGGTTTTTTACAATTTAAATAAATTTCTTCGAATATTTAACCACAAAAAAAAAATTAAATATTTTCAATTTAACATTCGTCAATTTTTCATAATGGGGGTTTCCAACACAACGCCTTTTTAAAATATATATTCTGCATATCAATTTTGGTCGTGAGTATATTGTAATAAAACTAAAATAATATGTAATTATTGAATACTTTATTTAAAAATTGAAATTAAAATTTTATTTAAATGACCTTGTGACGTCATTCCCCTGATCAGTGTTGCCAACTATAAGTATATAAGTTTTAATTTCACCGGTTCGCAACACTGCCCCCGATAGCTAGCTTCATGTGATAAAATGACAGTGCAACAGGTATAAAACAATACTTAACAATAATAGCCACAAAGAAAATTGCAAATATAAAAGCAGCGATAGCAAGAAAATCTAAATAATATTCATTCATAACTAAAATAAAATACTTTATGTATAAGTACATTCTTTTTTCATTAAATATTATTATAAATTCAGTACCTGATATTTATATCCTGCCTGGATTTCAAAATATATGAGAACACACACACGTGGTAACTGGTAAATGCATCTATCGAAAGCATGAATCACGAAAGCAGGTTATGTTTATATTCAATGTTTGAATTTAAGCGGTACTCGTAGCCTAACTTCACTACAGTTTTTTAGCTACTTATAGTTCTATCTCATAGCGCACATGGACTATCTTTTTCTAGTCAGGGGAATGACGTCACACCCATTGTCCGTAAACTTTATTAATTTTTTTCTCGGATACTATCAACTTTTTGGAAAAATAAAAAAATATGGGTCCAATATTTTGCTTTAAAGTTTATCATATAAAAAAATCAAAAAATCTTGGAAACCCCCATTGTTCATTCAATTGTCAAGACAACAATTTTTGTAATCATTATTGTTCCAATTGCAAAATATTTGGCAATTCCAATAAGGAATCATCTTCAAATGTAAATTATATATTTCTTCGACAGTTAATGAACTGATGATGGATGTTTACAAACATCCGAAACGTCTTCACAACTTTATGTAATCATTTCACAATAAATATTACATCATCAAATCACGGATTTCCAAAGCCTTTTTTACTAACTTCAAACAAAGTTATATTAAATATAAAATGTAAAACTTTCGTTAGAAATCAGACAAGCATACATGGAAATAGAAATAAAGTAACTATGTATGTGATAGTTTAGTGAAGTATCACTTATAATTCTTGTTGTCTGTATTTTTATATTATTTAAGTTGAATTTCTTTTTTTTTAAATAATATATCAATAACACAAAAATATAAACTAAAATAGTAAGATAAGTACATAAAATAAAACAAATTTTAATTTACGGATGAAACATCTATTTTTAAACTAATTTTAAGCTGTAATAAAAATTAATAATAAATAAAAATTCCATGGCTGCTTGATTTTAAACGCAAATATTAAATGGGGGATTCCAGCATTTTTTTTTTATTTTTTCTAATTTCATTTTAAAGGATAAGGAACACTAAGTCTATTGGTGAAAATCCGATGAAATGTTTATATTAATAAGCGAGTTACAGACTTCCAAAGTTTGAAATAATAAATGTGACGTCACGAATATGTATTTTCTTCTCAAACAGTTTTCTTTGCAAAATCTTGAAGTATATGCTGTTTCTACATTATGTTTATAAAAAAAATAAATTAATATTACAAGAGAGTACAAGTCTACATTCTTAATATTGCACGGGTATTTAAATTATGAAATTATAGTTATATGGAACTAAAAACTGTTTGACAATACCAGTGGCGCTAGTGATGCAAACTTTTAAGAAATTCCACATAAACAGGTAATTTATGCACTCATCTCGTAAATAATACTGTCTCAGATGTAACAGAAATAATAAGCGTAAATATACAGGGTGTTCCATTTAAATGTGCCACCATTGCTATCTCGAGAACTATAAGAGCTACGAGGTTGGTTAAATTAGCAAAGAACCACCATTTTACAACACTAATACAATGAGCAAAAAAATATTTTTTTCGACCAGTGTTTCCCAAGATATGGAGCCCAACTTTCTTATTTTAAATGGAACACCCTAATAATTTTTACATATTTGGATTCTACATAAAATTACAAATCCAATAATATGTTTAAAGTTAAATTTCAGTTAAATAATAAAATAAGAAAAATGCATGTTAGATTTATATGTATTTTATTTATATCTGGTTGAAACAAGAGTGCTTTGGATAGAAAACAATTAATTTTCTTCTTAAAACTAAAAGTTTAAGAACATAAAATTTAACAAAAAATAATCAAACAATGTTAGACAGAGCAATATGTCTATGTTTTCTAACCATAGCACTCTTGTTTCAGCCAGATATAAATAAAATACATTTAAATCTAACATGCATTTTTCTCAATTATTTTGTTATATTAGTATATGATATGTTTATATTGTTGAATTCAGAAAAAATACTCTTATCGAATAACCTAAAAATAAACATATGTTCCTATTTAAAATAAGAAAGTTGTGTCCCATATTTTGAGAACCACTGTTTGAAAAACATTTTTTTTTTGCTCATTGCATTAGTCTTGTAAAATGGTGGTTCTTTGCTAATTTAAGCAACCTCATAGCTCTTATAGTTCTCGAGATAGCAATGGTGGCACATTTAAATGGAACACTCTGTATGAGACACGCATTCAAGTCATAACAGTTTAAAAGTGCACGTGTTTTGTTTAGTGTGAGTCAAGGCCACGCCCCTTGGGTTCTTCAAGCTCATTCGCCAGACTTGATGCCGGGATGTTTCACTTGCCAACCTAAACATTCGCGGGCTTTTAAACTCCCTATAGACTGCATTAGTGTAACGGTCATTTTGTGGCGCCAAATTCAAACTGAAACCCTAACTCGCCTCTGCCGATTTATACGCCCATCTTATTCTTATGGCAATAAAAATATGCTATCTTTAAACTGCTAGAAAGTATTATAAAATGCAAATTTTAACTATTAAACCTTATAAATACTAATCTCTAATGTTTTATCTATCTTCTAATGTAATATACACACCCAAAAAACACAGTATTATTTAATAAACTTCAATTTAAACAATAGGTGCAAATTTCTGAAAACGTATGTCGTAGCTGTCTTAGTATTCAGTTGAACCTGTCATTTTAACGCGGCGTTTTTAAGCTGCTGCACCAAGTAACGACATATGTTACTATATGTGTTACTACTTTCTTTAAAATCAAATTTTTCTTAATTTATTCTTCTATTTGTACTTTTTCTGTACGGAAACCAAAGAGTAATGTTTTAGAATATAAAACAACCCTATGTTATAATTAAGAATTGTCAAAATGCTTTAATATCGTGAATTGAAAATGAACTCCCATAAGAAATGCATACACTCAGATTTGAATTAGGGTTTCGCGCCAAATGTAAATCTTAACCTCACTAACGTGGTCTATTGTAAAGATGCAATTCATATAGTTGACGTCACGCTAGAACAAAAAGCCTCCGTATTTCCTAAGTATTTTAATTATATCATTTTATTTCTTTATTAATATTCATTATTATGCATATTCTTTTTATTTTTGAACCTACTTTCTCATTCGGTTGTTGTATTAAATTTTGTATTTGAGTTATTATCAAAACTACTTTCCACCCGGTCCGGCGTTATAATTTGTTTATTTACTCTCCAACTACTGCGGGGATTTTCATGAAAATTGGTACAGGTGGGGAAGAAAGTATGGGGATTAAGTATTTTAAGGTCTGGACGCTCTATCTTTAACAGGGTTGGCAAAAATCATGATTTATTGAAAAAAAATAAAAATCATTGATTTTTTTTTTAAATCAAATAAAGCATGATTTTTTTGATTTTTTTAATTTTTAATGATATCTGATTATTACTGCATTTTTTAATTGCTTTAAAAAGCAATATAAATATTTTATTTCATAAACGAAAACGAAATCTGTAATAAAACTACCGATTCATCTGAATAAAACCAAGAAGAGTAACAAAGAATTTTTACTTTTAGTTACATATTTTAATACTTATATTTACCTTCTGTTATATGAGAATTAAAAATGATAAAATACCATTTAATTTTAAGATATTATATTCAGAATATATTTTGCTTATTATTATTAATAGATTCGTAGCCAATAATGCATTATTTATTATAATTAGTATATTTATTTATCTTTGATAAAAATCAATGATTTTTATTAAAAAAAACTGTTGATTTATATCATGATTTAAATCAGGCAACCCTGATCGTTAACCGTGTAGGAGTGGTAGACCTCCAAACTTGACTATGTACCATATTGTGGAATAGTATTGTTGGAAATTATTTTGAAACACATTACACTTATAATAGTATATTATTTAACAAGCATAATATGTAGGCTATATTACACGAGGATGTAATTAAAAATACTCGCTACCGCTCGTATTTTTAATCATCCGCGTGTAATGTAGCCATATTATGCGAGTCAAATACTATACTTTATCTACAACTATCAGGCATATAAAAAATCTGATATTATTTGTTAAATATTCAGTTAGGTGTGAGTAGTTCATATATAGCTCAACAGATGGCGCCACAGCAGCACTTAAATGTCAAAATAACTTTTCAAATTGTATTTATTATACTTTTATAAGCATATATATTGATATTTATAATAAAAAATATGTTATTAATAAATTAACAGTTTAATAAAATATTATGTGTTAAATTATATACCCTATTTATTACAGAAAAGTGTAGCGTGTATCATGACATTTCATATTACACTTGTGTAATATGAGTAGTATATTATATGTAGTATCACACATATAATGTATCCATATTTCAATAGTTGTAGATAAATATACTTACTTTGCACGTAATGCAAGTTGTCGGTCACTTGGGCACACAAATCTGTTGGAATTTTCGTTCGAGTCCACCATTGTTATTATTTTAACAATTTTTTTTTGTAATTATATCATAATATAATGTATATTAATGTTTTTGATAAATGGTATATTTGTATAGCTATGTTATCTGCTCAAAACACTTATAATTATTGCAGATAATGTTATGGATTATTTTTTTTGTATGTACATACTTTTAAACAGTTTAATTTAGTGGAAAACCTTCAAAATTATTTAAAAAACATTATACATTTTTTTGTTATACAAATATGTAACAATATATGCTTTTTAAATTAAGTTAAACTGTTTTGAAAAAGTTTTATAATATTTTAAATCATATTCAATTATTTTGAGTTAATACCAAACATCTGCTTCTATTCTAAATATTGTATAATTATTTTAAGTCAATCCCAAAACAGCTTGAAACTAATCAAAAACAGTCTGAACTATTTTAAAATCAAAATTAATTTATTACAAACGTATTTTATAGTTTTAAATTTTGTATGACTGTTTTAAATTAATGGTAAACATATTAAAACTATTTTAAATGTTGTTCAACTGTCTTAATTTACTGCCAAACAGATTGAAACAATTTTAAACGTTGTTCAACTATTCTAACTTACTGTCAAACAGATTTTAACTATTAACCATTGTATTTGTCTTAAAATTTAGTCTTTTAAATTATTTAACTTATTTAACATTAGAAATAATAAATAATAAATATTTTGAAACATATGTTACAATTATAACATACAATAATTATTATTAAATACAATTTATAATTTATATTGTGTACAAATTTATTATTAATTTGGTAAACAATTTATTAAGTTTAATTATTTATTTATACATTAATTGTTGTGAAATCAATTAAATATTAATTATTTTTCACTAATTAGTTTATATTTTTAGCAATAATACGTTAGAACTAATGAACTCACAATGTTTGACTGTCAATTATTTATGTAAAAAACAAAAGCATCCAGCACTTTGGAGTGTTTTGCACACACTGATGTATCACAGGCTGCCTGTTGCTCGAGTGACGTCATAAATCGATACATGCGTTACTTCCCTGGATACACAGGGCCGTACTCAAATATTTCAAAACAATCTACTATCGGAGAAATATAGTCAGTTCACTTTGAACGTGAACATAGTCTACAGGGTGTTCCATTTAAGTGTGCCACCATTGCTATCTCGAGAACTATCAGAGCTACGAGGTTGGTTAACTTAGCAAAGAACCATAATATTACAAGACTATTAAAATTAGTTATACAAATATTTTCTTAAACCAGTGGTTCTCAAGATATGAAGCCCAACTTTCTTATTTTAAATGGAACACCCTAATAATTCTTACATATTTGGATTCTACATAAAATTACAAATCCAATGATATGTTTGAAGTTAAATTTCAGTTAAATAATAAAATCCTTATATTAGCATTTATTTTGCATACTTTTACCTAAAAATAGTAGTTATCATGAATAAATAGAAAACAAACGTTTCTGCGTTCTTATCACACTAATTCTACCTTTAAATTAAAAAACTGTTATTTTCAGGTAACAGTATGCAAAATAAATGCCAGTATAGGGATTTTATTATTCAACCAAAATTTAACTTCAAACATATCAGTGGATTTGTAATTTTATGTATATTCCATATACAGGGTGAGTCTGGGAAGACGCCCCCCCCCCTTTAACTTTTTTATTATAAGTAATAGAAAAAAATGGCTCATATAAAAGTTTTATAATTTTACATATACTATTTGATGGCAGATGTAGATATTTTTTATAAAGTCAGGTTTACAAGACACGACTATCAACTTTTATTTTTCAAATGACAACCTATAATTATTTTAATAAAATAGAAACCGCCATTTTTTTCTCTTTTCAACGATGTATTAACTTTTATTAATGTATTTGAAAAATTTCGAGAAAAATGAGATCATTTAGATATGTCAGAAATAATTTTTAAACAAATATCATAGGTGGCTATGTTTCTCGAAATCGGGTAAACATCCTTCTCAGTAAGTAACAAACAAATGTGTACATTTTTGACATTAATTTAATTGTTTTACATTGTTACGTTTTGTTTATTTTCATATAGCCACCTATAATATTCATTTAATAATTATTTCAAATATTTTTAAATATCTCATTTTTCTCGAAATTTTTCAAATACATTAATAAAAGTTAATACATCGTTGAAAAGAGAAAAAAATGGCGGTTTCTATTTTATTAAAATAATTATAGGTTGCCATTTGAAAAATAAAAGTTGATAGTCGTATCTTGTGAACCTGACTTTATAAAAAATATCTACATCTGCCATCAACTAGTATATGTAAAATAATAAAACTCTTATAAGGGCCATTTTTTTCTATTACTTATAATAAAAAAGTTAAAGGGGGGGGCGTCTTCCCAGACTCATCCTGTATATAAAAATATATGGGATGTTCCATTTAAAATAAGAAAGTTGAGCCCCATATCTTGAGAACCACTGGTTTAAAAAATATTTTTTTTTTGCTCATTGTGTTAGTCTTATAAAATGGTGGTTCTTTGCTAATTTAAACAACCTCGTAGCTCTTATAGTTCTCGAGATAGTAATGGTGACACACTTAACTGGAACACCCTGTATTATAATCCGTATAAAAAATTGCGGTAAACTTTAAAATGATCATCATTCATTTCTAGATATACAGGGTGTGCAACGAAATGCGGAACATAGGACTTTAACATGGGATTTAAAAAAAATGCGAATACTCTCTCTCCTGATAGATTTAGAGCAAAACTACAAGAGTACAAAATTGTTCGAAATTAAATTCTACATCATTTAAGATCATAATTGTTGCAACAGCAGGCCTGTAATACGAGATATGTATATTAAATATAAAATGTAATACTTTCGTTAAAAATCAGATAGCCATGGAAATAAAAGAAAATATCTATCTGTCAGTTTAGAGAAGTTTCACTAATTATAATACTTATTGTCTATATTTTCATATTATTTAAGTTGAATTTATATTCATTTCTTAAACAATATGTTAATATTAAAAGAAATGTACAAATATAATTTTAAAAATATTGAACACAAAGTAAGGTTACTAACAGTCACAATTGACACATAGATATTTTCTTTTATTTCCATTGGTGTCTGATTTTGAACGAAAATGTTACATTTTATATTTAATATAAATCTCGTATACAGGCCTGCTGTTGCAACAATTATGATCTTATCTGACGTAGAATTTAATTTGGAATAACTTTGTACTCTTGCAGTTTTGTTTTAAATCTATCAGAAGAGAGTATCCGCAATTTTTTGAAATCCCATGTTAAAGTCCTATGTTTCGCATTTCGTTGCACATCCTGTATATCAAACATACGGATTTTTTAAGTACAGCCATTTAAAAAATAATAGAATAAATGTAAAAAATCTGGTGTGTCCAACACAATACCTCCCGCTACTGTAGTAATATATTCTATATAAGTTTTTCAATACATTTAATTTGTAGTTTTAAAATTAGTTTGTTATTGCAGTTCAGAATATTTTTATTTTATTTCATACCTAAAATTTCCTTCATAAATTTTGTATGACCAATATGACAGCTATTTTTGACGTTACTAAAACCTGAACTGAACTTACTTTGATTCACGCATGCAAATACATTCCTAATATATTTCTTCCATTTTTTTAAATTTTACAATAAAATTACTTCATTTTTTACTTATTTTATCTTTTACACTTACTTACATCAAATTTGACATCATATGTCAAATTTTGTGAACATATGAATAACTCATCTGTTTTATCGAAATTCCTCAGCCTAAACGATATGTAAAATTATTAAAATTTATATATTTTTTTTTTCTATCTAGCTAGAAGTTATATATAAAGATAATTATGCAGATTCGTAGAAAATGAAAAAATCTTTGTATTTATAATAAGAAAATTTGCGAAAAAATGTTATTAGAGGTATTTTTTTGGAAAAACTGTTTAAAGCTTCAAAAGTACTACTTCCGGTTAACCAATTGCGGTCAAAATCTAATCAGTTCATCATATTTGCATATAAGTCTTAAATACCAAATATTATATTTTTTACATGTATCATATTGGAGTTATCGTGGACGAAAAATCGTCACAGACACACAGACACACACACATACACGGACTTACAGACATCACGCTAAAAATAGCAAAATCGTATTCTAGGGACCCTAATTCGTGCTTATATGTTAAAAACCCACACTCGAGAAATCTGACCAAAAACAATACTCCCCTTATCTATATATTGATAGGTGGGAGGTAAATTAATAAAAAAAACGCTATGTAAGTGGAAATAAAATTTTGTACGTGGCACGTGTGCAATTAATCTTTACTGGGCTCACTGGATTATGAGAGCTTGATCCTTCGTCGCTCGCCTCACAAATTTCCAGCTCGCCCTGTACAGATTACACCGCTGGCCACGTAAATAACTATTATGAGTTAGGTGTAGAGCTTTAAACTAACGATTCCGAAGGAAACTTTGGGAAAGCTAAAAGGGAAATTTTGTAACTTCAAAAATGTGTTACTTTAAATATTAAATAATAATAGTATATTATTTAACAAGCATAATATGTAGGCTATATTACACGAGGATATAATTAAAAATATGGGCGGTAGCGAGTATATTTAATCATCCGAGTGTAATGTAGCCATATTATGCGAGTCATATACTATACTTTATCTACAACTAACAGGCATATAAAAAATTTGATATTATTTGTTAAATATTCAGTTAGATGTGAGTAGTTCATATATAGCTCATCAGATGGCGCCACAGTAGCACTTAAATGTCAAAATAACTATTCAAATTGTATTTATTATACTTTTATAATCATTTATATTGATATTTATAATAAAAAATATATTATTAATAAATTAACAGTTTATTAAAATGTTATGTGTTAAATTATATGCTCTATTTATTCCAGAAAAGTGTAGCGTGTAATATAATATTTCATATTACACTTGTGTAATATGAGTAGTATATTATATGTAGTATCACACGTATAATGTACCCATATTTCAATAGTTGTAGATAAAGGTATTTTCCTACGACCACTGTTAAAAATAGTCTTTTTAACGGTTGCTTAGCAAGTTAAAAATAACAGTTTATAACACAGTAAATACTTTTAACAGCACTTATGCTCAGTTGTTCGCAATAAATACATCATGACCTGTCATAAATGTCATTCTATATTTTTTATTTACTAATATATAACTAGGGTCGTAGGAAAAATAGTGTATGATATTTGTGTTAAAAGTGATTTTATTTCGTTCGTGAGGTTTGTTAAACTCGGCTTCGCCTCGTTTCAAACTTCCCTACTCACTCATAAAATGTCACTTTTAACACTTATATCATAAATAACTATTATAATACTTACGCATGAAATGATAATGTTGATTCTTTTACACATCTACTCAAACAAAATGCAACTGTTAATCATTTTCGTAGAATAATTTCTGACATACATATAAAAAATGTTAGACATGCAGTGTCACCAACAATTGCAATAATAGATGTATATGATTGAGTTGGTACTGCAAGCAAGTTAGGCATATGCATTGAATACTTCCGCCTTATATAATAAAGAGGGGAATATGTTTTTGTCCTTCATGTCCTCTATTCTGTAACTCAGTAGTTAATTTTTAATCAGTTACTAATTTTTTTCTTCAATTATAATAGATAGCACTGAAGAAAATATTAAATCATCATTTGTAATGTTGGTTTTTATTTGTAGCAACTGGTTAAAAATTATACACTGAGTTACAGAATAGGTCCCGTTTGACTAAAATCTGGACTGTCTTCCAATGAGGTCTTGCAAAAAAAATTAAGTGAACCTTTTTATTGTTTAAATCGAACCTACAAAGTCTAATTTATCGCTCTGTATAATTTAATTCATTTTTATTTACATTTTATGTTACATAAAATCGATTTAAAGTATCATACTTTTAAAAAGTTGCAAAAAGTCAGCCATGTTGTGACGCGTTAGGTTCTTTTGGAAGATATATTTGTTTTTTGATAAGACAAAAATTACAAAAGAAAAAAATATGTACCTGAATTAAAATTTCAAATCAAATTTTATATACGTATGTAACAAAATGTTTTACCGATGTCAATAATTTTAAAATATTATTTATTAGTTTTAAAAGAGTGAATAAATTGACTTAGGTAATGTTGTTCCAAAATTTCCATTTGGCTATTAAAAATGTATTATTTGTGAAAGTAACAGTTTTCAAATTCCGATTAGAGTACTTTTAGCAAAATGAGAAAGTTGACACTGGGCTTTTCGAAGAAAACCTTCAATTTTGGAAAGTTCTAGTTGTCACTTTCTCCATACCTAAGTCAGTTTATTCCGCCTCTTAGAGGGGGTATGTCCGACCTTTAAATAAGGAAATTTTTAAGACAAAAGACAGAGTTAGAGTTGGAGTTGGAGATGGACTAGAGTTGGAGTTGAGACAGTTAGAGAGTCAGCGAGTGAAGAAGAGTCAATCATGACTCGTGTAAATAATATTTTGTAAGTAAGTTTAAGTTTTATCCTCATATGTAACCTATAATTATTTATTAGTAGTTTTTAACTTTTAATTTGTAAATTCTATTTCATTTTAATATAATTTATTGTTAAGTTTTCTTATTATTGTTTTGTTTACCCCTTTTAATCAATTCTTTTCTAAAATTAGTTTGATTATTCTAATTAAAAATAATCTGGTGGCAGCGATTTAAATTCTACCAATTTCGACATTTTAATTCCAAATTCATGAACTCCTTTTATTAATTTAAACCCCAAAATTCAATAGTTCAATTTCCCGTGTTCGGCCATTGTTACACGTATGAAAAATGTATATAAAATGTAATAATATAATACAATTTTATTTCTTGAAATATAATTTTTATTTGGGGTGAAGTTATCCACGCATGGAAGAGGCATGGTGGCTTGTTTGAAAGTTGCTAAAGTGGACAGTGCGTGATTGAAAGCATTGTAAGGCTTTTGTGTGCCACTATATGCAGCACAAGATTATTCAATTTGTCAGTTTAGAAGTTAAATCATTATATTTGACGTTTGAAACGAAGTGAAGTTGGGCAAGAACCCGGATACGTCACTAGACAAGAGGGGAAGTGGGTAATTCAGCCGCGTTTTCACGCACATCATTTTTAATTGCAGTTGTTTCATTATTAAAGATTAATTCGGGGAAAAATAAAAAATACGGGTCTAATATTTTTCATTATTCTATCGATTAAAGCTAAAAACAAATAACCGTGTAAGACCTCATTTTTCACGGATTGTGAGATATAGTAGAAATTTTTAAGCAGTAGAGAGACGTCATCAATATTTGTAACTAGATTATGACGTCACGAATTACAAAGTTTATATGTGCATTAGTTTAGAAAATGTGTTGCGTGTTGCATATGGCAATGCCAAATTTAATAACAACAAATAAAATGATAACATACTTCTCGAACTGCTTTTAACGGCAGTAATGGCCCACCGTGTGCCAGTTCTTTTTCAAAATATGCAATCGCATTTGCAGTTAGCACTTGCGACTGCTTCGATAATGCTTTTGGCACTATTACTTACGCTAATAAAATAAACGTATAACAAGAAACAAAGAACACGAATACGAACAATAATAAGGAACAATACAACTTAAACGAACAAACAAAGATTTTATATTATATTATTTGACATCTCAATCGATCGGCGTGACAAGAAACAAATATATGTAAACATATTTTATTTGAGTCATAGCCCACGTATGTTAAAAAAAATACACTGCAATTATTATAAATAAATTGAAATGTCATTAAATACCTTATATTTTAATTTGAAATAATTGTAAATATTATAAATAAATAATTTTTTTATGATACATTTTTTTACTACTCGGTTTTCTAAATAAAAACATCTTTCGAAAATTTCTACAAGTTTTATTTCATTTTGTAACGTTTTTTTCAGGTCTATGACGTCTCTCTACTGCTTAAAAATTTCTACTATAAACAGAATGAATTTTGAATAAACTATAGCTAGTTATAAATGAGAGTTAGATGTGCGCAGACGCAATAACCTTGGCCCAAAACTCGCAGCACCTGTAGCTCATTCCCGGATATAGCACAAGGTTACACCTCGTTCCCAATCAGTTCACAATCATATTAGACTATTGGCACGAGCCAACAAAGTAGCTGACATCTGGCGGATTTTTTTATAATCCTGCGGCTAGGGAAAACAGGTTATGTTTTCATATATGCAAATGTGTAGTTCTAGCTAAAATTAACAAAATATCAACTAAATCTAAATGATATTGTTGATCCTCAATGCAATAATTACGTAGGTAAAGGGATAGCATTGCACTATTTTCCGAAAGACAAAAATAGTAGGAAAAAATGAGCTGCAGTCTTAAAAATTGGGAAGACGATTTCTTCATTTATGAATGTTTGTTCGGCCGATTTTTTGCCAAATGACTTCTTTTCCAGATAAGTTTAATTAGTTTATTTATTGTTTAAAACTAATTAATACAGTTAAATATTTATAAAAATTAAAATTTGGTATTGTATTAAGTAAAAACCTCCCATTAAGACGTACAATAGAGAACGAAATAAAATCATAGTTTAGGACCAGTAGTTTAATTAACTATTGAATGGTACTAAAAATTTATTAAAATTTAAAAAATACCTAAGCTAACCTGTTTGTTTCGCTCGCCCTAATATAACAAACAGAGAATTTATACAAATAATTAAGAGTATGATGCACCCCCTTGGAAATATGCGAAAAAGTAATTTTGTAATCCAGTCATATCTTTGCTATCGTTAAACTTTTAGTAAATAAATAAATTGTAATTTATAGAGTAAGAACAAATCTAGGTCGAAATGGTATTATTTTTTTAATTTGTTGCTTTGTTTAATTAATAATTAATTGTTAAACATGGTAAAAAACGCCACTTTTCTGAACAAAATTCCTTAATATTAGAAGAAATTTTCAAAAAACTATTACCATTTAGACATAAATTGATCTTTAATTAACACAAATTATGTATTATTTTTCTTGTTTATCATGTGATTATTAGAATATAAACGGATTCCCGAAACACTTATTCGCTAACAAATGCTGTTAAAATGAGTCATGCAATGCTGCCATCTACCATCAACTTTCAAAACTTTCACATCTAGTGATGATGAGATTTTCGGGATTTTTAGCCGAGTAGACAGAGATAGAGCTATACAAGGCCTGCTCAAGCGACTATGTAACCCGTGTATTCGCAGCCACCAAACCAAGAAAAATTTATTTTCTTTAAAATTCATAAAAGTGACATTTTTTGTGCCTTGATTCAAACGGTAGAAATTAATTCCACATTTATGACGTTTGAAAATATCAATATTATAACGTCAAGTATTAAATTATTTTTTAAAATATTTATCCAACACTCTGTGTTACAATGTAATGATGTTTTTAGATAAAGAAAATAAGTCATAATTCACTAATGGGTTTATTATTCAGAAATTCGTTTTTAAATGGTTAATTTCTCAAACTGTTTTCGATAAAAAATCTTTATAGAATATTATATAATTTTAAAGATTTACAATAAAAAAACAGTTATCACAGTAACAAGAAAAATTTCAAAGTGATGATAAAATTTTAAAACTTATTAATTATTAATTAAATAATATTATTGAGTTACAAAAAAAAATAACTATTTGATAACAACATTTGTCGGATATAATGATTTTATATAGAGCAAAACGTGTATTTCATTATGTAAAATTAGTCCTACATACATTCCAACAATAACAACATTGAGAGATATATTAAATGATATTATTCCATAATTAAAAACCGTATTCTCTATTCACGGCAAAATATTAACTTCATCTTAACAATATATATCTTAAATTAACAACAATAAAATCAATATTATTTACTAGATTTTTTTTCAAAACGATTAATTTTAATACGTATGTAGAATTGCATAAATAAAAATTTATATTAGGATATAAAAAACATAATTGTTGGCTTAATTTCACATAACTACAAATATACATGTGCATAGTTAAACAGCACAGGGTATTTAAAATTTTGATGCAAGAGTAATTTTTAACAAATATTGTTTTCCGAAACCGTAATGTTATTAAAATTATCTATATTTCTGAAAACTCTATTAGTTAAAAATATTTAAAATATTATTTAAATTTTAACACTTTATATATGCAGTAATCGTGCAAATGTATATATCCTACAGAATACAGGTGGCCCAGTGAAAATTATCAGTGCAATTTTTGGCCACTTAACATTAATTTTGCAAAAAAACGCTTGAACACGTCAATTTTAATATAAAGGGGGACACCTAAATGGATTAGTACCAATGGCGTAAATTCAACCCTAAAATGGGTGTGGACTGCACCTCAAAAATTATAAATGGAAAAGGGTGTCAAACATGACACAGTTCGAAATACCTTTCAATTCTCTTTTCAACAGTTTTTTTATTTTTCAAATCCGATCATTAGTTCCAGAGAAATATCGTTTAAAACAAATTTTATCAGGTGTGAAAAACTGCAATCAAGTAGGCTTAAACAAATGACAGAAACTCAAATATCAGTTTATTAGGTGTTTAAAATGACTATTTCCAACTTCCATACAATAATAAAGATTTTTCTCAAAATTTTGGAGATACGGTACGTTGCCGTAAATCTTCTAAAAATTCGGGAAGCGTGGCATAAACTTTAGACTTCAAATAACCCCAAAAAAAAATCCAACTTACAAATTACTTGTTTACTACAAACAACTTGTCGAAAGAATTGTTTATTTAGTTTCTGTCATTTGTTTTAGCCTACTTGATGGCAATTTTTCACACCTGATAAAATTTGTTTTAAACGATATTTCTGTGGAACTAATGATCGGATTTGAAAAATAAAAAAACTGATGAAAAGAGAATTGAAAGGTCTTTCGAACTGTATCATGTTTGACACCCTTTTCCATTTATAATTTTTGAGGTGCAGTCCACATCCATTTTAGGGTTGAAGTTATGCCATTCGTACTAATCCATTTAGGTGTCCTCCTTTATATTAAAATTGACGTGTTCGAACGTTTTTTGCAAAATTAATGTTAAGTGGCCAAAAATTGCGCTGATAATTTTCACTGGGCCATCCTGTGTAAGTAAAGGTATATTCACACAAATTGTTTTTGGTAACTTAGATTTTGCAAGTCAATATTTTTGAAGTTATTTAAAATATTGAAAAATAACATAAGATAATATTGTTCTACATTTGTGAATAACATTCATCGTCTTTATTTTTGCAGCTTCTAATGGAGAATTGTAAGCATCTTGTAATTTTATTTATTATTTCATTGGGAACATCTTGACAAATTAAACATTTATCAAAATTAATTTCTGAATATTATTTAAAAATATTGTAAAAAATATAGGTATATTATTTACCATACCTTGCATTTTCTTAATTAATTTGCATAATAACTAATATTTTTTGTTACGAGTATACATCTAACCAACCTTTTTTCTAAGTCAAAACTGAACTAAATTATTTTCTACAGCTCGTAGAATTTTTGGTTGTTTAAGGTATTAAAAATAAACATAATACTAAGACTAAAAGGTCTATGTTGATTTTGAAAATTTATAAATTAGAGTGTTTATTGCTATAAAAGTACAAGTTGTACGGCTTCACACAGTAGATAGCAATATGACCCCGCGCGTATATTGGTTGAATATACGGTTCAACTTTTCCTCGTTGTATTTCAAAAATGAAATATTTTTTAAAAAAAAAAATTCAAATTAAAAAACCTCTTTGGTACCTTTTCTGAAAGTTTGGAACAGTATATAGGGGTCTATCTCTTCAGACCGAAACGTTGCTTGATCACTGAAAATTGCACTACAAAATGCAAAATTTGCTTGTTTTCCAGTTAGTTTTAATTTTTTTAAGTATGTATTTAACAAAACCATTGTATTTTTATATTTTAAATACATTCATAATACATACAGACATATTTTCCTACAAAACTAATCAAAATATTCCAAGTAACTTCCGAGATAAAACAAGTTAAAGTTAAAAATGTGAATATCAAGAAAATGTATGATTTTTTGGAAAAATGTGGATTTTTGAATGTTCGCAATGAGATGGAATGTCGTGCTCAATACCGATAGATCCGTCGGAAAATTTCCTATAAGACCATGTAAAAATTATTTGTACAGGAAAAAGTCCGGGGTATAGCGCACGATAACGGAGGCTTGGATTTCCGACTAGTCAGTTACGGACATCTGTTCTAAAACTTTTCATTTTTGTATGAATGCGAAACGTGTATCCATTCTTGCCTGGTGTTTCTAGTGTTTCAACGGAAAATAACGAAAAGTACCGAACTATTGCACTCTTAGTATGAAAGGGAAATTTTATTACCCCAGGTACTCACCCGTCTTCACCCGACCCCGCATTGCACCACTAGCAGTAAGGGTGCATTACACTCTTAAACAAACATTGATGTTATGTACAAATTAATATATATCCCCCTAAAGATACAAACATAATTCTATGGTATTTAACGGGTAAATAAATAAATAATACGGATAAAAACTTAATATTGCACATGTAACTACATAGGCTCAAATGGAATGTTTTCCCCATCTCGATGTTGATGGTGCTGCCATCTATTTTCAGTGAATTTTCCCAATTGGCACGAGCCAACAAAGTAGCTGACATCTGGTGGCGACATTTAAAATAAGAGCACTGGGGAAAATATTCTGGCGTTTATACTAGAGTGACCATTTATTTTTTTAATGAAATCAGTACAAAACCTACGTTCTATATTTAGTTTACTTATTGACTATATTACATTGAAATGTTTACAGTAAGTCATTTAATATAATATTTAAAAAAAGTAATAAAAGTAAAATGAAATTTGATGCCATATGCGATGATTAATGTTTAAAATTTATTCTATTGTGTTTAAGCAGTGTTTTAGCAAATACTGTATTAGTTTCTTTAAATATAATTTCTTCGAGGCTTTTATTATTCTCAGGCAAAACATTTATAAATCCAGAAATAACTTTTAATATATTGTTTTTGCTTTTTCTATATTAGTTTCAAAAACAAATGGAAAAATTACAGCGATATTACTGCTATAATTTTATTGCTATTACTAAAGTTTACAGTTCCTCTCAAAATCAAACCTTTTAACCAAGTCACTTACTAATAAAATCAAACCATGTCGAGAGATAGAAATTTTAGTTAATAATTAAATTATATGAAAATGTTTAAACATCTATCAAAAATAATTATAAAATACCGAAAATCAGTACATTCAGTACAGTATCTAAAAAATCAGTACAAAATATGTCACAATTTGTTTATCAGTACAAGGATCTGAAAATCAGTACTGTACTGACAAAATCAGTACGAATGGTCACTTTAGTTTATACGCTAGTTTAGAGTGACCATTTATCTTTTCAATGAAATCAGTACAAAATCTATTTTCTAAAATGAGGTCTTGCACGGTTTTTGTTTTTAGCTTTAATCGATGGAATACTGAAAAATATTAGACCCGTATTTTTTATTTTTCCCCAAATTAATCTTTAATAATAAAAAAATTGCAATTAAAAACGATGTGCGTGAATACGCGGCTGAATTACCCCACTTCTCCTCTTGTCAAGTGACGTATCAGGGTTCTCGCCTAACTTCACTTCGTTTCAAACGTCAAATATTAATGTATTAACTTCCAAACTGACAAATTGAATAATGTAGTGCTGCATATAGTGGCACACAAAAGCCTTACAATGCTTTCAATCGCGCACTGTCCACTTTACCAACTTTCAAACAAGCCACCATCCACCGCACGCTTCTCTGTTGCCATGGGAACCCAGCGCGCGCTGGTTAAGATAGACGATAAGTTCTCCGCGAGCCAAACTGACATCATTTTTGTATAAAATTTCATTTTTTGAGAAATCTAGGCATCTTTGGGTGAAATAAAATGTAGAATATCACTTTTGAGAGCAATCTTGATAAAATAAAATAAATACGCTAAACTTCCCCATTGCAGTTTTTTCATCATTATAGATTAATTTGGGGAAAAATAAAAAATACGGGTCTAATATTTTTCATTAGTCTATCGATTAAAGCTAAAAGAAAAAACCGCATTTTAATAATGTATTTGTTTTTCCGAAAACATGCATAGCTTACTAGACATGAGCAAAAAACTGATTTTGGCAAATTTACTTCTTGACTTATAACTTTCTTGTTTCAATTCATATAAGTTTCTAGTTGGCACATTCTACAAACACTTTTTACGATGAATTGACACGGTCCTGAAAATTTTTATAGCTCAAACACTATTTGAAAAACTCATACTAATTTTCAATAGGGGTTTCCAAGATTTTTTGATTTTTTTATATGATAAACTTTAAAACAAAATATTGGACCCATATTTTTTTATTTTTCCAAAAAGTTGATAGTATCCGAGAAAAAAATTAATAAAGTTTACGGACAATGGGTGTGACGTCATTCCCCTGACTAGAAAAAGATAGTCCATGTGCGCTATGAGATAGAACTATAAGTAGCTAAAAAACTGAAGTTGAATATAAACATAACCTGCTTTCGTGATTCATGCTTTCGATAGATGCATTTACCAGTTACCACGTGTGTGTGTTCTCATATATTTTGAAATCCAGGCAAGATATAAATATCAGGTACTGAATTTATAATAATATTTAATGAAAAAAGAATGTACTTATACATAAAGTATTTTATTTTAGTTATGAATGAATATTATTTAGATTTTCTTGCTATCGCTGCTTTTATACTTGCAATTTTCCTTGTGGCTATTATTGTTAAGTATTGTTGCACTGTCATTTTATCACATGAAGCTAGCTATCGGGGGCAGTGTTGCGAACCGGTGAAATTAAAACTTATATACTTATAGTTGGCAACACTGATCAGGGGAATGACGTCACAAGGTCATTTAAATAAAATTTTAATTTCAATTTTTAAATAAAGTATTCAACAATTACATATTATTTTAGTTTTATTACAATATACTCACGACCAAAATTGATATGCAGAATATATATTTTAAAAAGGCGTTGTATTGGAAACCCCTATTTTCATATGGGGCTAAAAGTTGTCTTTCGTACGGTTGAATATAGATTTTTTCTATTTCCGGTGATATAATAGTTATTTGTGTACCTAGTGTGCAAAATACTACATTGCCGGACGTGCATAAAGTTTGAAGCTCGAAGCGCAGCTGAGAGCTTCAAATATGCTAGAGCGGCAATATTATTTTGCACTCATGGTACACACATTATTTTTCCTACAACTGTTTTAAAATTTAAAAAAGGAATTAATAACATAAGTGTAATATTCTAATCATTCTAATATGTGTTATTTCATAATTTATATATAAAGTTAATGGCGATTGCCAACAGTACATCAGTTGCAGTTGTGTGTTATATTTACAAAATACCACTTTTAAGTAATCTAAAGTGTTTGCCAGTTGCCACCCTAGGTTGCTAAATTAAATACTAGTGCTGGCAACGGAGACCGGATTTTTTTGAGTCCGTACTTTGGGTCCGGACTAAGTCCGGACCCTATTAATGAAAAAATCCGGACCCGTCCGAGTCCGGACCCGTCCGTGTTCGGACCTGCGATAATCCGGACCTGCGATAGTCCGGACCCGCGATAGTCCGGACCCGGCTGGTTTCATCCTAAAAAAATATTTAACATTCTTAACTTAAATAAGTAAAAGTATTATATATTTTATATACAGCCAAGTAAATTATTTCCGTGCAAATTTATTTAATTTGACATATAATAATCGGTTTTCTTTCTTTTAGAGTATTAAAATCATTGCTGTAAAAAATATACTTTTCACTTAAACTTAATTTTATTTGCTTCATGAATTTATTTATGTTCGGACCGGACCGGACCGTGCACTGGTACACAAATGCACCGGACGGGTCCGGACCGTGAAGGTGCATTTTACACTGTCCGAAAAGTTCGGACTTTTTTAAGTCCGGACTTTTTTTTTCTTTGGGTCCGGACTCAAATTTTTCCGGACTTTGCCACCACTACTAAATACATTACCGCACGTGGTTGCTAGGTAAACTACTTTACCGCACGTGGTTGCTAGGGAAAGTACTTTACCGCACGTGGTTGCCATGGAAACATTAGTGTAGTTTAGAAATTACATGTTTTGCACATCGAAAACAATGAAGAAATGTCAAGTTTTTTTGACAGTTGTAGGAAAAATACATTAAAATGAAAATTAATTAAGAAATTAGAAAATGATGACGCATAAATAAAAACAAATTTTTTATTTAATAATTTATTTTTCAGTTTTACATAAATATCTCAAAATATTGCACTAAATTATTAATTTAATTCACTTAATTACTAATCATACATTCCCCCAAACACCTGACCGCTCCAAAACCAAAAACCCCAGAAACATTAAATTAAAATTCCTAAAAAATAATTTACTTATAATAATAATAAAATTAACTTATGTATGTACAATTATTTATTTATTAAATTATTTAAAAAGGCACTATTTATTTATTACTAACTAATTTTAAGATTAAATATAAAAGTCTGTTGTATCACTTATTTTAAAAATAATAGGAGATTAGAAAATGAAGTTTGGAGGGCTGTATTCAGAGCCGGACTGAAAAATTTCATCGACCCGGCAAACTATAATATATTTTAAAAATAAATAAAAAAGAAGGAATAAACAGAGAGTGATTTTAATCTAGTTATACAATAGGGCAAAAATTAGAATTTGCTTTAGAATTTATTCTATAGCTGATTCCATTATATTTTATTATAATTTACTTTCAAAGTGTAAGTAAAATGACTAATGTTATATTTAAATCTTGTTTTAAATCGGTGGTGAATTCGCGCCATTTACTTGTCACTTTAGAAGCCAGATCGCGCAGCTGTCTTTATATCCCACAATATGCAAACTACAACTCTAAATACGCTACCTCAACTAAATATACCTTTCATATATTATTTTATATCGAAATACTGTATTACAGCATTAAATAATACCCAAAATATATTTATATCCATGTGAAAAGGTAAAATTCCAAGAAAATGGTTAACCTAAGTTCGAAGGGAACCAAAAAACATTTGATTGCAATGAAGCATGTATTGTTGCTAAAATTTTGAATGTAAGTACATACAGAGTGAATACTAGAAACCTTCACATAGGGATTTCACACGGGAAAACACTTACAATCAAAATACTTGAGGTAATCAACCAAAAATATGACTGAATTGTAATCAAACAAATGATTAGATTACTTTTAAAAGTTTTTCCACAATAATAACTGACTTTGTAATTATCAACTGCAATTATTGGCGCAACAAAATAGTAATGACTATTAGTGATTTTGGCACAAGGTGTGGAATTAACAAAAAATGTGACCCGTTTGTTGTAATCAAATAAAATATTTTGAATGTTTTACAATTTAAATAATTTTGTTATGTTAAAACGACATAATTTGTTGGTAACACTAATATATAAATAATAAATACATTTGTGTATCACATTTAATATCGTTATCTTTTTACTTTTGATTTGTTTTATGATTCTTCTCAAATTTAATTACGAAAACATAGGTTAAAAACGACTAAGGTAAAATATGCCAAAATTATTTAATATTTCTCAGCTTCAACAATCAACAATGATATTTTACGAGCATTATAATAATAATCATTTACTAAATATGGATTTTAAGTTTTTATTCCGACATAAAACCAGCTTTGCATTTTATATCATGTAAAAATAGAGTGTATTAAACTAAAAATTATATTCTGTGAATTTTATGCATAGTATATTTTTACTTGTGATTTTTAATATTTCATTAGATTTTTCTTTACATCGAATATTAATATTTCTATAACTTTTTGCGCAAAGCTTTTTTTTCATATTTTTCTCGTTTCCATCATTCTATCAATTGTACCTTTCACAATTCAACATAAAATAACTAAAACTATAAAAGGATTAGTGATATTTGGTTGTAGATAGTAATGAGTTGATTGATATTTGGCGCCAATTGTGATTGAGAGGTGAGGAAAATGGCCGCCACAGGCTTCACTTTTTCATAAGTAGTATTTCTTTTGCAAGTCGGTTCAGTTGGATCAGTTCAGATAGATTAATAGGATCAGATCACTTTTCGATGCAAATGGAATGCCTTTGGATTACTTTAGCCCGTGTAGCGGTTGTAATTTTAATTTAATTATTATTATTTTATACAGAGTGTTCATCGAAATTCAGAACATAGGGATTTAACACGGGAAAACAGTTTTTTAATGCGTGTTGCTTCCTATTTTAATTTATAGCAATGTTTTATACACCAAAATTTAAAGAACAAAATCCTGCATTTTTGGTACGATAATTTATTATTTTGTGTCCACTGAAGTAGAATAAACTTAATTTGAATATTTCTTAAACAAGAATCTAGTAAGTGTAAATGTAAAAATAAGAATGTCAGATAAGCTGTCATTAAGTTCAAAACCCAAGTTTCTATAAAATATGATAGGTTTATAATCATTATGAATAATTACAGACATGAACTCAATTCAAAAATAAATTAAACTGACACATGCGCTAAAGTGTCATACTGACAGCTTTTCTCATATTCTTATTTTCACATTTACACTTACTGGTTTCTTGTTTAATACATACTCAAATTAAGTTTTTTCGACTACCAAGAGTACAAAATAATAAATTTTTATAGCGAAAAATGCAGGACTTAATTTTTTAAATTTTGATGCATAAAATATTGCTAGAAATTAAAATGGGAAGAAACGCGTATTAAAGAACTTTTTTCCCATGTTTCCCATTTCGATAAACACACTGTATAAGTTCAATTGCCTTGTCTGTCATCTCGGATGGTAATTCTAGAATTTAAGTTTTGATTGTTTCCGCATTTTAAATCTGCAATTTCTCCATTTTTTTTCAATTATTCAAAAGTACAGCGAAATCACGTGACAATCTGAACTAAACCTTCTGATCTAGCTCTGCGAGTGGATTACTTGGGATCAGTAAATACAGTGGAGGGGTAAACTGATCCCGTCAAATGTAATGAAAAATAAGTGATCCGCAAATGAAATACGCTTATAAGCTATGCCCTACGCACAACTAAATATGTATAAACAAAAAAATCAAATTTTTAAATAATTTCGATATTAATAATACGCAATAATTTACAAATCAAATGTTGTGAATAAAGAAAAAGAAATGAGGTCTTGCAAAAGAAATTGCGTGAACCTTTTTATTGTTTAAATCGAACCTACAAAGTTTAATTTATCACTCTGTATGATTTAATTCATTTTATTTACATTTTATGTTATATAATATCGATTTAAAGTATCATAATTTTAAAAAGTTGCAAAAAGTCAGCCATGTTGTGACGCGTGTAGCTTCTTTTGGAAGACATATTTGTTTTTTGATAAGACATAAAAATTAGAAAAGAAAATAATATGTAAATTAAAATTTCAGATCAAATGCTTTTGTGTGTCACTATATTTGCACAAGATTATTCCATTTTTTCAGTTTGGAAGTTAAAACATTATATGTGACGTTTGTAACGAAGTGAAGTTGGGCAAGAACCCTGATACGTCACTAGACAAGAGGGGAAGTGGGGGAATTCAGCCGCGTTTTCACGTACATCATTTTTAATTGCAGTTTTTTCATTATTAAAGATTAATTTGGGGAAAAATAAAAAATACGGGTCTAATATTTTTCATTATTCTCTCGATTAAAGCTAAAACAAAAAAAACCGTGCAAGACCTCATTAGCGAACATGAAGGATTCTTCTATTAACTTCAAATTTTGGATGAGGTATACCTAACGCGGGTTCTCACGAATCATTTTTAATGATTCTTTAAAAATAAATGTCAGAACAGTTCATTCATTAGAATTTATGATTATTTCACACTTTCATAAAAAGTGAATCGCAGGTCTACTTTAATGATCATTATTAATAAATGAATGTAAAATAAAGTGTAAGAACAGCGTCATGATTTAAACTTGCTTATGATAACATAAGCATAACCTAAAACCTTTCAGTTTTCTTAAGTGTTCGACTTTTGTTAACTAATATATTTTTTTCTACATTTCAAGTGATAACTGAGTACATATTTTCTGAATTGCTGTACGAATTATCTTTTTCTATGCCATTAGTAAAATGAAACAGTACTTGATCACTCTTAACAATAAAACATGATACATGTGAACAAAACATTTTCATTTAATTGTCATGAAAAATGAATCATTGGAAATGATTCATAAAAAAATGACTCGTGAGAACCCGGCTAAAGCTGGGTTCTCACTAGTCATTCTTTTGCGAATCATTTCTATAAATAATTATTATATAATGATTCATTTGTCATGACAATTAAATGAAAAAGTTTTGTTCACATGTATCATGTTTTAATGATCATGTTGTGACTGATCATGTACTGTTTTATTTTATAAATGGCACCGGAAATAGTTATTTACATACCAAATGCGGGAACGACTGGTTTCCGGAGGAGTGTTTGGCGGCGCGAGCGCTGCCATAGAACGATTCCGGAAACCCAGTTCACGCAAGAGGTTTGTACAATATTTTTCGTACGAAAATCATAAAATCAATAATTGATTTTCTATTTGTACAAATATTTTTATTTATTGTATACACAAAATGATTTGTGGTTATGTGTTTCAGTACTAACAAGTGCTGTCAATCTGTCAACATGACAGCAGTTGTTGCCAACATTGTATATCAAATGCACTAAATTTACTTTTTCTACATTAAATTTCGTTCAATAATCTCCTATTTTCTTTTAATATTATTAGGTAAAAGAATGTTTAAAACATTATACTATTTTATTATAAATATAGTTTTTTAATAAATGCTGTAGAAGTAGGAGTGTTTTTTCCAAAATTTCCCGGTCACCTATCTGGTGGAGACCTGGGAAATTGACGTTCCAGGCGTTGCTTAGGCAACGCGAAACAACACATTTCAATGCAAGAGTACGAAAAAGTGAATTCGTACTGCAATTCGGGAAATATGTATGCTCTTGTCTCTTGAACTACATACTGTTTTATTTAACAACAGTCGAACACAGTATATTACCTCAAAATAGTCGAACAGTTAACAAAACTGATGGTTTTAGGTTAGGATCATGTTGACATTTGCAATTTGAAATCATGACGCGTGTTTTTACGATTCATTTTACTTTCATTTATTAATAATGATCATTAAAGTAGAACTGCTTTTCACTTTTAATGAAACTATGAAATTATCGTAAATCCTAAAGAAAGAAGTGTTCTGACGTTCATTTTTCATGAATCATTAAAAATGATTCATAATAAATCAGGGCATGTAACCGGTTAAAAAAACCGGTAACCGATATTTTGAACGAAAATTGCGAACTTTAACCGTAATTTTAACCGATATTTTTCAGGCCGAAAATACCGGTAACCGTTAACCAAAACAAAATAAACCGGTTTTAGCGAACATTAACCTTTATTTTAATATCATTGTATTCTATTTGTATTTGAACATGAGTCATGACAGTTTTTACAATTAATATTTTATTGGAGTCATAAATGTAGGTAGTCTCTTTGGCCGTTAAGGTTACTTAAAAAGTCCCAAATAAATACGGCCTTTGTCAACACAGGCAAGTTTAAAATTGTAAAGTGACCTGCGTTTTTCTAAAGATACTACGACAATTTTTGTGAATATTCATTAATTAAATTGCTTTTTTTAATTGTTATATTTTTCCCAGATGGTAATTTTTTATTATATTTTTTAATTAATTATTCTATATTTTTTTAATCAAATTTTTATAATTACTTTTTTTTAATTAATTTTGATTATTTTGTTAACCGATATATTAACCGGTTTAAACGGGTTTCCAGTTTTTAAAAACCGGTTTTCGAACTAAAACCTTTATTATTATAACGTTCTCTATAAGGGTTAACCGTTAACCAGTATTTTTTTCGGTTACATGCCCTGATAGTAAGTGTCGTAGATTCCATATATGTAAAAAAATCGAAACATTTTTTGTTTTAATGACCCAAATCTGCAAATATGAATCTTGTGAAGTATACAGCCCTCCAAACTAACTTCCACCCTACGGAAGATACCCGAGCGTATTTTCCAAGTTACTCTTCCTCCCATTTTCCGAACTACTGGTGTCTGACTGACTCTGGATGGTGTACAGTCCATTCCTGGTACTATACAGTCCTGGTTTGTTGTTCTGGTGGACTCTGGAGCCGTACAGACTGTTCTGCACCATCTTGTTGCTGGTGATGTGCGCGTAGGGAGTCACGATCGCCTTCTTGTCGAACTTGGCGGAGGTTTGAGTGAAAGATCGCGCTGGATTCTTAGGCAGCATGTGCGTGATGTCGGTTGTTTGGCTTAGTTTCAAGTCGGTGAATAAAGCAGCGATTTCTGCGCTCTTTTTAACGCTTAAAGCTTCGGTTGATGAATTTGGTGGAATGGATTTTTGTAGTGTTTTTCCTGGAATAATAGTTTGGTTAATAAAGCAATAAAGGATTGAAGAAACTACTTGAAAGTGTTTTATAAATGTATAATGCCCGATAGTTAGATCAATACAAAACTTGTGTTCTATATTTAGATTACTTATTGACTATATTACATTGAAATGTTTATAGTAAGTCATTTAATATAATATTTAAAAAAATCTGGTGTGTCCAACACAATACCTCCCGCCACTGTAGTAATATATATTCTACATAAGTTTTTCAATACATTTAATTTGTAGTTTTAAAATTAGTTTGATATGGCAGTTCAGAATATTTTTAATTCATTTCATACCTCAAATTTCCTTCATATATTTAATATGACCAATATGACAGCTATTTTTGACGTTACTAAAACCGGAACTGAACTTACTTTGATTCACGCATGCAAATACATTCCTAATATATTACTTCCATCTTTTTAAATTTTACAATAAAATTACTTCATTTTTACTTATTTTATCTTTTACACTTACTTACATCAAATTTGACATCATATGTCAAATTTTGTGAACATATGAATAACTCATCTGTTTTATCGAAATTCCTAAACCTAAACGATATGTAAAATTATTATAATTTATATATTTTTTTTTCTATCTAGCTAGAAGTTATATATAAACGTAATTATACAGATCGGTGGAAAATTAAAAAATCTTTTTATTTATAATAACGAAATTTGCGAAAATATGGTATTTAGAGGTATTTTTTAGGAAAAACGGTTTAAAGCTTCAAGTAAAGTACTACTTCCGGTTAACCAAATGTAGTCAAAATCTAATCAGTTCATCATATTTGAATATAAGTCTTAAATACCAAATATTATATTTTTTACATGTATCGTATTGGAGTTATCGAGGACAGACACACAGACACGCGGACATACAGACATCACACTAAAAATAGTAAAATCATATTCTAGGGACCCTAATTCGTGCTCATATGTTGAAAACCCACACTGGAGAAATTTGACCAAAAACAATACCTCCCTTATCTATTATTGATAGGCGGGAGGTAAAAAAGTGATAAAAGTAAAATGAAATTTTATACCAAATGCGATGATTAATGTTATTCTATTGTGTTTAAGTGGAGTTTTAGCAAATACTGTTTTAGTTTCTTTAAATTTGGTTTCTTCGAGTCTTTTATTATTCTCAGGCAAAACATTTATAAATCCAAATATAACTTAATATATTTTTTTTGCTTTTTCTACATTAGCTTTAAAAACAAATGGAAAAATTATAGCGATATTACTGCTATAATTTTATTGCTTTACTAAAGTTTACAGTTCCTCTCAAAATCAAACTTACTAATATAATCAAACCATGTCGAGAGATAGAAAGTTTAGTTAATATTTAAATTATATGAAAATGTTTAAAAATCTATCAAAAATAATCATAAAATATCTAAAATTATTATTTAAATTTTTGAGGTGCGGTCTACACCCATTTTAGGGTTGAAGTTATGCCATTGGTACTAATCCATTCAGGTGTCCCCCTTTAACTAAAATTGACGTGTTCGAGCGTTTTTTGCAAAATTAATGTTAAGTGGCCAAAAATTGCGCTGATAATTTTCACTGGACCATCCTGTACTTTTAAATCTAGAATAAAATATTCAAATAATAATGCATTTTAAATGCCGTCTTCTAATTTCATTTTGTAAATTGAGAAAAGATTAAATAATTAAAATAAATTCAACCGTAAATTTTAAATACAAACAGTTATTAAATAAATATATGAAATACCTACTTGGTTGTTTAAAAAAATTGAATTTCATTTTTATTCATATTGCGACTTTTAAGGCCATTAACAAGAAATACTATAAATATACTTCATAGAAATTTTTTAGTATTTATACATAGAAGAACAAAGACAAAAACTATCTAAAAGAGATTAAAGCGGAGGTATCAATGGAGATTTGACTAAGTCAAGTTGTTTTCGTAAGATTTTTCTAAGAACTCCATTGTTAGTTATTAAAAATTTTCTTTAGTGGTATACGGTCAGTATTGGACAAGTTATCAAAACGTAAAGTTATGTCTGTATTTATTATATTTTATTTCTTATTATATATTTTCAGTTTACAAAATTTATACAAAGAAAGTACAGTATGAATTTATTTAATACGAATCTGTTGTTACTTTTCAAATGATACCTTTGAGTTGGGATAATTTATTATAACTCCTGACCACAAAGCTTCCCAGCCTTCCATACGGCTCTATCATGTAACTCATCGCTTATATTAATCGATGTAGCTTAATTTTAACTATCGACTATGTTTTAAGCGAGCATTGCTAAAATGCTTAATATACATATAAGAAGTGTCGTTTAGACAATAGCTATAGTCAAACCGAACAAGCAGAAGACTCACGTCATCAACCTGAAAAAAAACTTTATAAAATGAAATATAACTTATTAAGATTATTGGGTGTTATTTATTTTTAAAAAGAGAAGAAAAAAAATATTTGTATTAAGAAACGTATATATTAATGAATTTACAATTATTTCTAAAGTCAATCCATATTCCTCTTAGAGAATATAAAATTATTTGAAATAATTGTAGTTGATTTTCATACCATACATTGGCAATAATAAAAATGATCTTGTTTATATTACATTTTATACCGATCGAATATTGATCTTGTCATTCGATTGTGAGTGTCAGTCAGAAAGTCGTGTCAGTTTTTTTATGTTACTGACAAATCATGCTTAAAGCTTTATCAAAGCAGTCAAAAAAACTGACAATGAATGTAGTGCATTATTTTGAACGGGAACTGGACAACGTTGGTCCATTAATTCCATTGAAAACCGTACGAGAGGTAATTTTTTTTCTATTTTTTTTTTAAATTTAATTGAATTATGTACTTTTAGAGAACAGCTAATGCCCTTCAATTTACTAAATGCACTTATTCACTATCGTTTCCGTCACAAATTAACTGTGATGACGCCGACAGACTTCGAGAGGTTGTGCTTATTAATTTGTCAACTGTCACTTGAAGAAAAAGGTTATAGTAAGTTATGCAACTGCACTTATATTCTAAAAAAAATCAGTATCCCATATATTCATAGTAGTACATGACGTCATTACTTTAGTGATATTATTTGATGACGTGAGTCTTCTCCTTCTCCGGTTTGACTATACACTTTAAATTTTACCGATGTCGATAACAAATAAGAGTGACGGTAGTAACAATTTAGGAAAAAATATGTTTGACAACAGTGTAAATTTGTACATATGCGATTGTTTTGACATTTTTCTTGTCAAATTGATTGTAAAAAATAGGGTACAGTAACTCAAGTTGATGACATTTGGTACGTTTTATCCTGCCATCTATTGGTTGATTCCCAGAAGTTTAATAAAAATAATAATTTAGTTGGCTTTCAATTTTTATACAATACATTTGATTTTTTTGTAATAAATTGAGTACTTTAGTACGATTGACAAAAATGACAACTGTCAGAATATACTTCTTGAGAAAAGGTAGGTAGCAAATAAGTGAAAACAGTTATCTATTTCTGTGCAAGTTTTTGAGCGATTAAATTTTGTGTAATGGAATAAGGAATAGTGACAAACATTTTAATAAAATTTTGTAAAAGATTTGGGAGGGAAATTGGAATATGCAAAACGAATGGAAGTTGAAGTGATGACACATCTAGCTATAAGGTTTGTTTTTGTTATAAATATATAAAATCGAACAGTTAGATATTTCTAAATGAATAATACGAAACATAAAGACCGAAAATTTGTAAAAATTGTATACGCATGGAAATCAATGTTTTATTACAAAAATATGAATTTACTGCAACTATGCAATATTAGACTCAAAATTGAGAAGAGAGAAGAAAATAAGTTAAATTTTGATATTTAAAAAATGTGTTTAATATTTTAGAGACAGTTCGTACCTTGTCTTTAATTATTAACATATTAGCGAGTATTATTAGCGATGATCGCTTAAATATTTGATACAATGGTAAGATTTGAATACCAATGTCTTTAAAAACGTTTAACTACGTCGCTTAATATAAGCGATGTGTTACATGATAGAATAAAAGGTTGTAAAACCCGCATAAGTCAGTTTCATATTCCTAAACTTCTACTATAACAATTATTTTTCCGAAAATAGAAACCTAGCAATGTGACATACCTGTACTGATTCGCCTGTGATTTCCATTAAAGCTTTGGAAGCTCCTTACGCTGCACAACCCATTTTTGGGTGTGATTTCGCTTAAGGCCCTTCCGTACACCTCCCTGCTTAACAACTCCGTATTCGTTAAATTATTCTCGCTGTAACTTCTCTGCGAAATTATTTCATTTTCGTATTTGGATTTGAGTTTCTCGTAGTATTTTTCTGTAGGATTCTTTAAATACTCTACGGAAGTCGTAGATCTAGTGTTGGAGTTCTTCTTGCATAACTTCCGGTCTAATTGCGTCACCGGATGTTCGTAAGTTTGTATCTTCAGTTGTTGGAATCCGTGTAAACATTTTTCACATTCTAAACATGGTTTATTGTAATTATTGTTATATTTTTGGTAATATTTCTGACAATATTTATCGGTACATATAGTTTTATCGACTTTTTTATATTTTTTACTAATATACCGGTCGTTATTTATTGGAAAGAAACCTTTTTTATGCAACTCTTCAAATATCCTGTTCTTTGGATCAAATTTGTTGGTTTTTGACCCCTTTTTGGATTTTCTTATGTCCTAGAATAAAAAAACATTCTTAAAAAATTTGGTTTTTGTTCATCTTTTGTGTTTTATAACTATTGAGGCAAAATTGCTCCAGAATGTGTTCTAGTTTCAGCAGACCTAGAATTAAATCAAACACTACTAAATGCTGTAAATCTTGACTCACTGAAACCAGAGCATGATCCATAGAAGCCAAATCTACGCCAGAATGTGCTCTGGTTTCAGAAGACCTAGAATTAGAGCAAACACTACTAAATGCTCTAATTCTTGACCCTCTGAAATCAAAGAACTATATAGAGCAGCCAAATCTGCTCCAGAATGTGCTCTGGTTTCAGAAGATCAAGAATTAGAGCAAACACTTCAAAATGTTTTAATTTGTGACCCACTGAACCCAGACAATAATTCAGAATACCTAAATGTGCTCTGGTTTCACCAGGCCAAAAATTAAAGCAAACACTTCAAAATGCTTAAATTCTCGGACCACTGAAACCAGAGAATAAAATCCAGAGCAGCCAAATCTACTCAAAAATATGCTCTGGTTTCAGCAGACCTAGAATTGAAGCAAACGCTTCTGAGTGCTCTAATTTCTGACCTACCGAAACTAGAGCTCAATCCAGAGCAGTCAAATCTGCTCCAGAATGTGTTTTGAGTTCAGCAGGCCAAGAATTGAAGCAAACACTCAGAATGCACACTCTCGAGTAGATTTGGCTGCTATGAATTGTTCTTTGGTTACATTGGATTTGCTCAAATTCTACGTCTGCTGAAAGCAGAGTATATTGTGGAACAATTTAGGCTACTCTGGTTTTAATCGATCAAGATGTAGAGCACTCTGAAGTCTTTGTTTTAATTTTTAGGTCTACTGAAACCAGAACACATTCTGGAGCAGATTTGGCTGCTCTGGATTGTGGTCTGCTTTCAGTGGGTCAAAAATTAGAGCATTCTGTAGTGTTTGCTCTAATTCTAGGATAGGAGCATTAATAAAAAAAATCTGGTGTGTCCAACACAATACCTCCCGCCATTGTAGTAATATATTCTATATCAGTTTTTCAATACATTTAATTTGTAGTTTTAATATTAGTTTGTTATTGCAGTTCAGAATATTTTTAATTCATTTCATACCTAAAATTTCCTTCATAAAATTTGTATGACCAATATGACAGCTATTTTTGACGTTACTAAAACCGGAACCGAACTTACTTTGATACACGCATGCAAATACATTCCTAATATATTTCTTCCATCTTTTTAAATTTTACAATAAAATTACTTCATTTTTACTTATTTTATCTTTTACACTTACTTACATCAAATTTGACATGATATGTCAAATTTTGTGAACATATGAATAACTCATCTGTTTTATCGAAATTCGTCAGCCTGAACGATATGTAAAATTATTATAATTTATATATTTTTTTTCTATCTAGCTAGAAGTTAAATATAAACATAATTATGCAGATCAGTAGAAAATTAAAAAATCTTTATATTTATAATAACGAAATTTGCAAAAATATGGTATTTAGAGGTAATTTTTTGGAAAAATGGTTTAAAGCTTCATGTAAAGTACTACTTCCGGTTAACCAATTGTAGTCAAAATCTAATCAGTTCATCATATTAGAATAGAACTCTTAAATACCAAATATTATATTTTTTACATGTATCGTATTGGAGTTATCGTGGACGAAAAATCGTCACAGACACACACACACACACACACACACACACACACACACACACACGGACATACAGACATCACGCTAAAAATAGTAAAATCGTATTCTAGGGACCCTAATTCGTGCTCATATGTTGAAAACCCACACTCGAGAAATCTGACCAAAAACAATACCTCCCTTATCTATATATTGATAGGCGGGAGGTAAAAAAACGTTATGAAGGTGGAAATAAAATGTTGTAATAATAAAACAATTGAGCGGGTAGGTAGTCCTGTACTATACCTTGTTAAGGCCGCTGCAGTAGCACTTGTCGCTCTCCGTGCACGTGTCGGTCTCGCAGCCGCAGTAGCTGAGAGTGCCCAGGTCGCAGGAGCGACACGTCAGCGCTGACGTCATCGTCTGCCGCAGGTGGGACCTCTGGCGGTTGCCAAGGGAACAGTAGCACTTGTCCGCCGACACGCACGTGCACGTGTCCGAGGAGTACGAACACTCCGAGCACGACACGTACCTGCAACACACACATCAGTCATCAACACTCAACTAAAGTATGTTTAAGGGCCAGTTGCATAGTCCACACTTAAGTATTGGGAAAATTCACTGAATATAGATGGCAGCACCACAGACAAACATATACAGATGAACAGCCTAATGGCGCATTCTGTCTACAGAATTCGACGTAGTTATCACGATTAAACTAGATGGCGTTAGTGCGGTAACATGCGCTCAGTTGTAGTTTACCGAAACCACAGACAGACGTCATTTTAAGTTTCGGGAAACTTTAACTGGGCGCATGTAATCCGCAGTTACCGCACTAACGCCATCTAGTTTAATCCTGATAACTACGTCGAATTTTGTAGACAGAATGCGCCATTAGGCTGTTCATCTGTATATGTTTGTCTGTGGCAGCACCATCAACATCGAGATGGGGAAAACATTCCATTTGAGCATATGTAGTTATATGTGCAACATTAAGTTTTTATCTGTGTTATTTATTTATTTATCCAAAACCGTGTAATTATAACGATATAAGTATGCTGTTTTTAGATAAATAAAGTAGGTCATAAGTCACTAGTGAGCTAAATATATTAGCTCACTGTTTTTTGGTTCGTATCATAGTAACTACGTTATAAAACCTTCTCTACACTATTTTGTTCCTAAACGTCATTTCCAAATTCCATCTGTCAAAAATCTTATATGTATTTTATATCAATGATTAAAATGTGTTGGATAAAATGTTGTATGGCACACGTGTGTTAATTACCTAAGTCACTTGAAAAAATACCACACCCGGCCTAACGGCCTCGTGAGCTAAACTTTTCCCACGTAACTTATCTGTAATGTAACACACTTGTACCATAAATAACTATTATTATGAGAGATACAGAAAAATGTTACGGAACAAAATTAAACTAGTCAAAGGGACTCATTAAATGATCTTAGTAAGAATGCTGTGTTACTTCCGGTTTTAGCGGAAGTGTGTACAACTTTGATTCTAGCATGGGGAATCGGTATTATTATATTTTTTTTCGGAATGTACATAAAATTAGCTCTACAATGATACTAAAATATCATAGTTTTACTTCAACCATTTTAAAATGGCGACAATTTATTTTTATATTTATGTACTTACAACTATAGGTAATTAACGAAAAAAAATATGTTTAAAATACCTTATACAATCAACACAATACAAAAACTGTTACTAAATATAACAAACAAAATTAAAATTAAAAATACTTAAAATGGCCGCCGTCATTTTCTGTATAATTTGTCACATATAACAATTTCTGCCATTACATCGTCAGGAAAGGTAGATCTAATATTTTTTGACATTATTTGTTTGGTTTCAGGTAACAAAATCTCAAATAATTGGCTATGGTGTATTTTTTATGAAGTGTCGCCATTTTGAAATGGTTGAAGTAAAACAGTGATATTTTGGTATATGTAAAGCTAATTTTATGTACATTTCGAATCTCTCAAAACAAACGACATATTCTAAGTGACGGCATTTCGCCAAATACCTTGTATGTTTATGTGAGTATAAATAGTTTTTATACTTTCCGTTAACAATTGCCCTATTATTATATCGAAAACAGGTTAATAATATAAAATATTGTTTAACTGTTTTTGGTTTTTTTTTGTTAGAAAATTGGTACTTCTTAAAACTACATCCCACTTTAAATCTCAAATTGATAACCTCAAATATTTTAAAATATTTTTTAATAATATTTATATTATTTCTGATTAGGAAAACCGAATAAACAAAACTGATTTAAAAGGATATTAAAATTTCATAACTCATAATGTATAGATTTATAAATATTTTAAATGCATATTGACAGATTAATGAGCCCAACTTCATTCAACAGAGTTACCACATTTTACATTTATATATCCCTAGATTACAATTTGTTATTTTTTAAATTGAAAATTTTAAAATTTTTATTATATAAGTGAAGCAAAGTATAAAAAATAGTATATAAATGTATATAATACTGGTTTTATACGATGTATTGTTCCATTCGTGTTTTTGGAGCCCCAAACAATTCATAGAACAATATACCGTCTTATAAAACTTGTATAATAATATACTATAAATGTCATCTAAAAGAATGGCGTAATGAATCCTAAATAATCGGAAACTCCCAGATTCATAAAAGGGATTATCCAGTAACCCGGATTAGTTATACCCCTTGTTATTATCCTGAAATGTTATATAGATTAGGTATATGAAATTCGCTTTCGGATAAGCCGATTGGCCCTTATAAAGTAACATGGGACTTGCGGTATTGCTACTTTTAGGCAGCTACTCTCTTCTGTCGTATGATGTTAAGGGCCGTACCACAAATTTTCTTTCAAAATATTTCCTAATTATATACTTTTAAATCTAGAGTAAAATATTCAAATAATAATGTATTTTAATGTCGTCTTCTAATTTCAATTTGTAAATTGAGAAGGGATTAAATTATTAAAATAAATTCAACCGTAAATGTTAAATACAAACAGTTATTAAATAAATATAAGAAATACTTGGTTGTTTAAAAAAATTGAATTTTATTTTTATTCATATTTCGACTTTTAAGGCCATTAAAGGGAAATACTAATAAATATACAGAAAATTTTTAGTATCTATACCTAGAAGAACAAAGACAGAGAAACTAAGTATTAACCACCTTTTCAATGGTAAGAATATCTAAAAAGGATTAAAGAGGAGAGATGAATGGAGATTTGGCTAAGTCAAGTTGTTCATCCTTAAGATTTTTTTCTTCATTGAGTGATCTTTGGATTTCCAATTCCATATTCCAACAAATCCATTATTAGTTATTAAAAATTTTCTTTAGAGGTACACGTTCAGTTTTGGACAAGTCATCAAAACGTAAAGTTATTTCTGTATTTATTGTGTCTTATTTCTTATTATATATTTTAAGTTTACAAAATTTATACAAAGTAAGTACAGTATGAATTTATTTAATACGAATCTGTTGTTACTTGTCAAGTGATACCTTTGTGTTGAGATAATTTATAACTCCTGACCACAAAGCTACCCAGCCTTCCATAAAAGGTTGTAAAACCCGCATAAGTCAGTTTCATATACCTAAACTTCTACTATAAATTGTTTGAACTGAATTCCAAAGAGTTTGAAACGTTTTTAAATGGGGAAGTTTAGCGTATTTTTAGTGATATTTTACATTTTATTTCACCCAAAGATGCCTAGATTTCTCAAAAAATGAAATTTTATGGAAAAATGACGTCAGATTGGCTCGCAGAGAACGTATCGTCTATGTTAAGCAGCGCGCGCTGGGTTCCCATGGCAACAGAGAAGCGTGTAGTGTAATGTCTCAAGATACAACCCACGTTCAAAAAGTCAAGTCTCACCGTCCCTTCTGCGCAAGCGCATAACTCACGTGTGACGTCAGAGTGGCTCGAAGATAAATCATTAATTATAAATAATTGGCAACATAATTTTAACTTTCAATTATATTTTAAGTTATAATTAAAGAGCGGATTCTATGCAATTGCATGTGTTGTTTATATTAGGCATATCAACAAACTGTTTTCATATGTTCACGTTTCATCAAAAATTAATGCCAAATATAAAAAAAAAATGCATATTTTGCATTTAATGATACTTTATTGCATATTTTGATTTTTTTTGCATATTAGTGCATATTTTAAGACTTTTTTCAAAAACAAAAATTAATTTTTGACATATTTTGTTCTCTTTTGAAAACAGTATATTACAAGAAATATAATTTTGATCATATTTTTAACAAGTGAGCATTTATATAAAATGTACTCATTGAAACCATTACAATCATATTTAATTTCTCGTCAGAACAAAAAAAAAGTGATTCTATCAGTGTTTTAGAACTGTTTAGAACTTAAGTAATTCTTATTTTGTAAGTAAAGTAAGTAAATAATATCTGTCACTGAAATTCGTATGTTTGGAACTATAACAACAATTAGTAATGTCGAAAAAAATGTATTAAAAATATGAGGAGCATATAGCAACTTTCTCGTTAAAGATGACTTTTTTGATTTTTGTTTCAAAAAAGAGCTTTTGTAAATTTCAATATGAATATGAATTCGAGATTTTCTTATTTTTGTTAGAATTACCTGTGATATTTATTGTCTTTATACATTTCAAGAAATGTTCCAAATAAAACACTGCATGTAAAAATAGAAATAAGAAAATGATATCAGTAAAACGAGTCTGATGACATTACTTTTTTTTGCATATTTTTATTGTAAAGTGCATATTTATAACTTTTTTGCATATATCATGCATATTTTGATGATTTTTTAATGCATATTGCATGCATATTTTGACACTTTTTTAGTGCATATAATCCGCTCTTTAGTTATAATTATTCATATACTTGCGACTAAAAGATATTTCACATGTAATTTCAACCACGCTAAACTTCCCCATTAAAAATGATGTGCGTGAAAACGCGGCTGAATTTCCCCACTTCCCCTCTTGTCTAGTGACGTATCCGGGTTCTCGCCTAACTTCACTTCGTTACAAACGTCAAATATAATGTTTTAACTTCCAAACTGACAAAATGAATAATCTTGTGCTGCATATAGTGGCACACAAAAGCCTTACAATGCTTTCAATCACGCACTGTCCACTTTACCAACTTTGAAACAAGCCACCATACCCCTTCCATGCGTGGATAACTTCACTCCAAATAAAAATTATATTTCAAGAAATACAATTGTGTTATATTATTACATTTAATATATATTTTTCATATGAATATAAACATTTGATCTCAAATTTCAATTTACATATTTTTTCTTTTCTAATTTTTAAGTCTTATCAAAAAACAAAAATGTATTCCAAAAGAACCTACACATGTCACAACATGGCTGACTTTTCGCAACTTTTTAAAAGAATGGTACTTTAAATCGATTTTATGTAACATAAAATGTAAATAAAAATCTCAAAAGCGTAAAACTTACCCACTGCTACTATTCCGATTCTGGTTGGAAGGACTAAGTTTTTCTTTTCGTTTCATTGTAAAGAAGTCCGAGTCTTCCGAAGTGCTGAGGCGATCTCTTCTTTTCTCCTTCTCCGAATGTTTTCTCCGGAAGTTTTGCTTTTTATTTATGATTTCCCTGGGTTGGAACTGTTTGGTGTCGTAGCTCGTACTAGAAATCGTCGATTCGCTCACATTTGTAGATTTGGGGTTAATAGAAGAATTCTTCATGTTCGCTAATTTCTTTTTCTTTATTTTCCGAGACAGATTTATCCGAAAAGACTTTCGGAACACCTGAAATGAAGACACGACATTTTGATTTGTGAATTATAGCGGGGGCGTATACATTTTATCCTCCACACATGTTATATTGGTCGACATTATACCTTGTACACATTCAAACTTGCACACAGTATGTCGGGCACACTTTTAATCTGCGTAAAAAATCATCTTACACACATTTTATCTTGTGCACATTTTAACTTCCGTACATTATATTTTCCATACATTTCATCTCTCGTACATTTTAGCAATATACCTATAAATATATATACCGCTCGAGTGCTATCTCTCCCGTGAGAGGAAAGTGTCCCCAACATAACAATCTCTGTCCTTCTCACTCAGTATGTAGTCACACAAAAGCGCGTGCGCAAAGTAACCGTGCCTGTTTAAAATATTTGAAATGTATTGAAATATGAATATGTATATTATTTTGAATTATTTATTAGTTAAATTAGAATTGTTTTTATTTTTATCTTCAAAAAAATGAGTACCACAAAGTTAGAAAATTACATTTCTTAATTTACTATGGCAGGTAAGATTAACATTATGTTTTTTTCAAAAAAGATTAGATTAACCTTTACTACAGGATTACAGCAATATACCTAATTAAAAATTGAACACTTCCTAAAATTAAGAATAAAAATACAAAAGTATTTGAAAATCTGAATTTGAACAACTGCGAAATATTAATAAAACTGTAGTACATTATTAACGGATCAAAATTTGAATACATACAAAGGGACAGAAAGGGTTAGAAATTTGCAAATAATACTTATTTAAAAATACATACGTAATACTGAAAAACGAAACAACAAAAATTCTTTTCAAAGAAACAACAAAATCAGGTGATAAAAAAGAAGTATATTCTGCTTTATTTACAACTTACAAACTATACAACAATCATACACATATATTTTCCAAAATAAACTTTACTACTGAAAACAATGAAAAAAAAAATTAAACTATTGATTTTTAAATATTATTAACCTACTGTATTTGTTCCTTATATAATCGTCTTTTTGCGATATTAGTTTCGTCTCGTGGTGCAGTCTTATTTTTATATAACTGCTTATAATTATTTTCATTATTTGTGAGACATGATTGTCAATAACATCTTGATCTTTAATGTGTTCTATAATTTCTGTTTGCTGAAAAACTTTAGGTGCACAAATGTCAAATATTTTATTAATTAGGTAATCTGTTATTTTTTTATTTTTTATAACATTATCCATATTAAGTAACAGTACGTATAAAAAAAAAATACTTCAGCATGTTAAAATAAAACTAACTAACTAATAGATGTAGAACATTTCTCTGTAATTTTTTTAGCAAGTTCCACCACCAATTTACTTAAAAATTATTATAAAAATTATACTTACTTATGTAAAGTTACTGGAGCTTCTGCACCACACAAACAACATTTCTTACCACTTTTACGCGATTTCATTTTTATTTGAATACTCTGAACAAATATATTTCCTTAATCTATGACTGAATAATGAAAACTCATTGACAGTTCATAGATATATTCATATTCAAAATTCGAAGAAACAATTCCTGACCAATAGAATCACAGATAATCGGCGCATGCTCAAGGCACACAGACCTGACAACGGTGCAAACATATATATGTCTGCACTGTGATGTTAGGACCATCTCTCTGTCCTTTCGAGCGGTATATATATTTATAGGTATATTATTTTAGCATTCACACATTATATCTTCCATACATCAAAACTTCTTTCCTTCGTCGCTGTTATCAAAACTCATGTCCAACGAGCTATACGTTTCTGTCAAAGCAATTGACATTTGTCAATAATTATTTCAAATTACATACTTTTTTTTTAATTATACTTAATGGAGCAATCAAGAGATGGCAGTAAGATAAAAATGTGTGGAAGATAAAATGTGTGGAAGATAAAATGTGTGGAAGATGAAATGCGCTTAAAATAAAATGTGTACTAGATAAAACATGTATTGAGATAAAATGAGTCCAGGATAAAAATTATTTCCAATAAAAAGTGTGCACGACATAGTGTGTGCAAGTTTGAATGTGTACAAGGTATAATGTCGAGCAAAATAACATGTGTGGAGGATAGAATGTATGCGCCCCTTATTGCGTATTATTAATAGACTGCATTAGTGTAAACATTGCTATAAAGTAAAATGGGAAGCAACGCGCGTTAAAAAACTGTTTTCTCGTGTTAAATCCCTATGTTCTGAATTTCGTTGCACACCCTGTATACTTGTGGATAGGGCATAGCATATGAAAAAGGGGTTAAAACACGATTTCGCAACGTATTACATACAAGATTTTTTATACTAGCGTTTTAATAGTATATTATTTAACAAGCATAATATGTAGCAATATTATGCGAGTCAAATACTGTACTTTATCTACAACTATCAGGCATATAAAAAATCTGATATTATTTGATAAATATTCAGTTAGATGTGAGTAGTTCATATATAGCTTAACAGATGGCGCCACAGTAGCACTTAAATGTCAAAATAACTATTCAAATTGTATTTATTATACTTTTATAATCATTTATATTGATATTTATAATAAAAAATATATTATTAATAAATTAACAGTTTATTAAAATGTTATGTGTTAAATTATATGTTCTATTTATTACAGAAAAGTGTAGCGTGTAATATAAAGTTTCATATTACACTTGTGTAATATGAGTAGTATATTATATGTAGTATCATACGTATAATGTACCCATATTTCAATAGTTGTAGATAAAACCTGGCGTATTTCGTTTCTTTCTGAATACACAATAACTTCTTCAAAATTAGCGGCGTCAAACACAAACATTCGAATGATGTATGAAAAGACAAACGTTCTTCACAACTACTTGTTTGCGACTGTTGTGCGCATGCGTTAGTCGTACGGCTTTCGTCAGCAAAATAGCGTTCGTTTTAAACACAGTGAATTTTTAATTGATAATTAGTAATATTAAAATGTCAATAATTTAACATTTTTCTATTTTATTATATTCTATTCGTAACTAAAATTAAGATGCAACATGTTTTTTTAAAAAAGCAGGATAGTGAAACAGGCCTATTGTCAACATTTTGAAGTTTTCAAAATTTAAAAGTAGGCAGGCATTAGTTTCATCTTTTTGTTGCTATGGGATTCAATATGTTAGTTAATAAACATTGATGTCAACGTGATGTCATTTTTCTTTAGAATTTCTACTTCAGTTTCTATCCACATTGAAGTTAACCAAGAAGAAGTATTTAGAATGACATCAAATGTTCAATTGTAATTTAAGTAATTGTGTTGTAAATATTTATCATAAATAAACAGTTATAATAGGTATTTAGTACTTTTACGCATTAAATTGTCATTTTTAAGCACTAGTGCTTAAAAGTACTTCATTTAACAACGGAAATGACAATCGAAAAGTTGTTGTTATAATACGCTAGTATAAAAAAGTGTTTTTAATTTTTTTTGCACATTACAAGAAATTTAATATAAGAACTAGATAATTCAGGACAATTTCATTGGTAATTTTGACATTTTAATACGACTAGCGCTATCTATTAGCAATACAAACAAACAATAACAACGGTGAACAATGGCGTACAGTCCATAGCAACGAATGTTTATTCGCTTTATTGACGATTAAATGACAGTTTTATATTTTTATTAATTACGTTTTATAATTAATTCGTTCGTTACAAAAAATCTTGTACAATACTTATGCGGAAATACCTTCCGTGCATTCGCCTAAATGAAATACTCGTATTTCAAACAAATGCTCATGCACGGAAGTTCATGTTTCCGCATTTGTATAGATCACGTTAGTGAGGTTAAGATTTACATTTGGCGCGAAACCCTAATTCAAATTTGAGTGTATGCATTTCTTATGGGAGTACATTTTCAATTCACGATATTCTTAATTATAACATAGGGTTTTTTATATTCCAAAACATTACTCTTTGCTTTCCTTGCAGAAAAAGTATAAATAAAAGAATAAATTAAGAAAAATTTGATTTTAAACAAAGTAGTATCGCAAATAGTAACATATGTCGTTACTTGGTGCAGCAGGTTAAAAACACCGCGTTAAAGTGACAGGTTCAACTGAATACTAAGACAGCTACGACATACGTTTTCAGAAATTTGCACCTACTGTTTAAATTGAAGTTTATTAAATAATATTATGTTTTTTGGGTGTGTATATTACATTAGAAGATAGACAAAACATTAGAGATTAGTATTTATAAGGTTTAATAGTTAATATTTACATTTTATAATGCTTTCTATCAGTTTAAAGATAGCACATTTTGATTCCCATAAGAATAACAAGGGCGTATAAATCGGCAGAGGCGAGTTAGGGTTTCAGTTTGAATTTGGCGCCACAAAATGACCGTTATAGTTTGTCTCACGAGAAATCGCAGTATCAGCATAAAACGATTAACCGCCCCTCACTTAAGCTCACAAAGAAACCTAAATTTATAGTCGTCATAAATAGGACTGGGCACACTGGCACTGTTTTGCACAGAGTTGGACTTATTCCTAACAAAAATATTGCACAGCATTCACAGATTTACACAACTTTTTATTGTAATAAATATAAAGTTTAAATATTATGGATATATTGTGGTTATATTTGCCTGCAATGAAACGAAAGATATTAACTAGATTTCAACATTAAAAATAAGTTATTATATAAGGTATATAATGCACATATTTAAAATAGCTATTTATGTATTAAGGGCGAAATGATATAGATTTTGGCCCGCGGTGCAAAATTGAAGCCCGACGCGCAGCGGAGGGTTACAATGCACCTAGGGCCAAAATATATTTCGCTCGTAATACATACAATATTTTTTGCACATCCGAAGTAGTATTACTTCATCACCGCGATCAAAGTAAAACGATGTTCAAATCAAATTCAGATCATAGTAGTCTATTTGACATATGTACGTTGTCATGGATAACAATGAAAACAAGCAAGTAGTAAGTAAACAAAGTAGCAAAAAAGCGGTGACACGTCAAAAATTTATTATAAAAATGGGTGAAACTGGGCACGAAAAGTTCTAGGGCGAAAAAGAGTGTCATTTCGCCCTTAAAACAATGTTCTTTGTCCGACTTTTACGCCCGGATGTGCAAAAAATTATATATAGTTTTCACAATACATAGTAGAGTTATTTACATCAGTAATATAATATATTATATACCTATGTACATAATTTTAATGGATAATATAATTAATTATCTGATTCTGTACTTGAATCATCGTTAGTTACATTTATTACAAATGTTTGATCATTATTAAATCTAAAACATTCTTCAGTTTTTTACTAATACACTAATAATTAGTTAATTTCTTATTTTTGTAATAAATATTCTTGGATCTTTGGTTAATTTTTTAATCTATATTACATAAGAGCATTGTCTTATTTCATAAGAAGTTTTAATTTTCCCTTTAGTTGAACCCTGGAAACTGCAGGTACTCGAAGACACCCATAGCAATTTGTGGTGTACCGCGCTTTTGTAGTTTTATAGTATCGGGGCGGTTAATCGTTTTATGCCGATGCTGCGATGTCTCGTGAGACAAACTATACACTATAGCTCATCCAAAATAGAAAAGGACCTGTCAATCATTCTCGCGCATATAATGCAACAAACAAGTTGAAGGAGACGGCAACATCAATATAGTTTTTTTCTAATGGTGTTCAATGTGCCGCACAGTACATGCTATAGGCATCGTAGACCCATGCCTGGCCTACCAGTGGCCCTGTGCAGTACTGGGTTATAGTAGCTATACCTACCCCATATAAACGAAGTTCAAAACTGCGCTGATCCAATAAACTAGGGGCGTAAACCATAAATGGGAAAGCAATCTACCAGTGGTGTGGGATTATTTTAATACAAACGGAATTTTTGTAAATAGTTATATTTTAAAACAACAACATTTATGAACATCATCAACGTCTTCTCGGATACCGTCTGACTGTGCATTGATGTACAAATTAATAGTATATATACTATTTTTCTAATTAAGTAGAGGAGAATGGTTTATATCGGTTTGATCATTATCAATATTTTTCTTTGAAATAACAGCATCTTTAATCTCTAGATTAAAATGTACACGTGAATGGATTACATCGGTTGGGTCATTGTCTATATTTTTCTTATAAATAACAGCTTCTTTAATCTCTAGATTTTCAAGCCAAATTATAATTAATCCTTTTTCTGCTACATACAAGATTACCAATCACCCTTTCCATAAATGATTATTACCTGCTAATATAATCCTCGGCAAATCCTGTGCTGTTTTCTGTTTATTGCAGTTATATGTTATTTAAATCTTAATTTTGAATTTCCTAAATATTATATAATAATTTCCTAATATAGTGTCCCCATATGAACTAGGAACTAAGTACGCCACTGGTAAAAAACGCAATGGGGGGTACCTTCTCCCATTGGTTGCTCAAAATATGAACGAAAATGCGTCTTTCGCGCAGGTTCATTTCTATTTTGGACGAGATATAATGCAATATATTGTAAATAACAATTTAAACTTACCCGCTTTATTTTCTGCACGCCAAGTCCGACAGTTTTTTTCTTTCGTTCTCTTCGTTTTTTTCTTCTAATAATGGCTTTAGCTCGCTGATAAAGTTCGTCTTTAGTTAAAGTCACTGCTAGTTTGAGTAAAAACTCCTTATAAATAGGTTTTAAATTGTTAAATGACATTCCATTGGGGTTAACAATAGCGGCTAAGATTTCGTCTAAGGAGTTCAAGTTTTCCTGGAGTCGAAATTCCGCAAACAGTTCTGAGAATCCTAGAGGTGAGCCGCCACTTGCTAAGCCGTTAGTCCTGTGAATAGAAATTAATTCAAATAAAAATATATGTTAGCTCGACCAAATTAAAAGAAATTAGTTTAAAAATACAAAGAATATGTATAATAATAATTATTAATAAAAAATTAAAATTATACAGGGGTGTTCCATTTAAGCGTGCCACCATTGCTATCTCGAGAACTATAAGAGCTACGAGGTTAGTTAAATTAGCAAACAACCACCATTTTACAAGACTAACACAATGAGCAAAAAAAATATTTTTTAAACCAGTGGTTCTCAAGATATGGGGCCCAACTTTTTTATTTTAAATAGAACACCTTACATATTTTTACATATTTATAATCTACAAATCCATTGATATGTTTGAAGTTAAATTTTAGTTAAATAATAAAATCCCTGTATTGGCATTTATTTTGCATACTTTTACCTGAACCTAAAAAATAAATCGAATGTAAATTGATATTTTTCAACAATTAACATAATCATAATCATACAAGACAAGTATAATATGAATAATAAATCAAAAATAGTGGTTTTACAATTTCAATAAAAAAAAAAATATAAATTTTGACAGAATATAATGTTAAATTATTTAAGTTGGTATGTCTAGGCCGTAAAACAAAGAGTTTCTAGACGATTTTGAGTCCTGTAATCAGGGGCGGATTTAGGCATGGGCTTTATGGGCTGCAGCCCAGGGCCCCGCGATACAATGGGCCCCCTTCTTCGGACAATCAGAATAACCCCACAGACATTAGCATTCTTTGCATGGATGCTTAAATAAATTTCGACGTCATTTTCTTTTTAATCTAAATTTTAAATACCTGAATACAATAGAATTCACTAATCAAGAATTGAGAATTAGTTTTATCATTTTTATGAATTTACCCATATACCTATGTATTTAAATTATTATTACTTATAAGAATAAGTGTTATATTTTGTTTTTTGTTAATGCTAAATTAGGATATAAAATAAAAAAAGGTCTACGCCCGTTGTCTTACATATTTTTTTATTAAAAAAAACTTAAGGTGGGGCCCCCAAACATTATAAGCCCAGGGCCCCCAAAGTTCACGGTCCGCCCCTGCCTGTAATACTATACTTCGTTTTTAAACTATAGACAGTAACTAAAAATTCTAGTGAGAAAATCAAAGCCTGTGATTGGCTGTTGCGCCATTTCATGAAGCCGCATTTAACCAGGCAAAATTTTAAGTTAATCTTCTCAAACGTAATTGAAACGTCAAACTCTCAGTAGTTGTCAAATCACTTGTTAAATTTGCACGTTTTTCTTGTTTCATTTCTCTTTTTGTGATATTTCACGATTAAAACCAGTTTATTTCAGAACTACTATACTCCGTTTTTAAACTATAGACAGCACTAGACGAAGTCACATTTACACCGCTAGAAGTTACCAAAAAAAATCACTAATTTATTTGGCGGGAGAAATGAAATGTCAAAATGAAGGTCACGTCAGAATTTATATTTTCCAGGCTATATTTTCATCATCCAAAACTATGATAGATAAACTACTTACACAGCGTTAGTGAAGTGAGTTTTATTCATGAAATGTCACAAAAAGAGCAATGAAACGAAAAACACGTGCAAATTCAATAATTGATTTGACAACTTCCGAGAGTTTGACGTTTCAATTACGTTTGAGAAGGTTAACCTGAAACTTCGTCTGGTTAAATGCGGCTTCAAGAAATGGCGCAGCAGCCAATCACAGGCTTTGATTTTCTCACTAGGATTCCTAGTTACTGTCTATAGTTTAAAAACAGAGTATAGTATTTCACTAACGCTGTGGTATAAATGTGACTTCGTTTAGAGCTGTCTATAGTTTAAAAACGAAGTATAGTCATATCGGACAGAGGCACAAAAAAATAGTGAAATTCCCTATTGTGTTCAAATAATTCAAGCATTTTTATAATGAGGTCTTGCACGGTTTCTGTTAGCTTTAATTGATAGAATAATGAAAAATATTAGACCCGTATTTTTTATTTTTCCCTAATTAATCTTTAATAATGAAAAAACTGCAATTAAAAATGATGTGCGTGAAAACGTGGCTGAATTCCCCCACTTCCCCTTTTGTCTAGTGACGTATCCGGGTTCTTGCCTAACTTCACTTCGTTACAAACGTCAAATATAATGTTTTACCTTCCAAACTGACAAAATGAATAATCTTGTGCTGCATATAGTGGCACACAAGACACAAAAGCCTTACAATGCTTTCAAACACTTTATCAATTTTCAAACAAGCCACCATGCCCCTTCCATGCGTGGATAACTTCACCCCAAATAAAAATTATATTTCAAGAAATAAAATTGTGTTATATTATTACATTTAATATATATTTTTCATATAAAAATATTATTTGATATGAAATTTTAATTTACATATTTTTTTCTATTCTAATTTTTATATCTTATCAAAAAACAAATATATCTTCCAAAAAAAACCTAAACGCGTCACAACATGGCTGACTTTTTGCAACTTTTTAAGAATATGATACTTTAAATCGATTTTATGTAACATAAAATGTCAATAAAAATGAACTAAATCATAGAGCGATAAATTAGACTTTGCAGGTTAGATTTAAACAATAAAAAGGTTCATTTAATTTTTACCTCCCGCCTATCAATATATAGATAAGGGAGGTATTGTTTTTGGTCAGATTTCTCGAGTGTGGGTTTTCAACATATAAGCACGAATTAGGGTCCCTGGAATACGATTTTTCTCTGTGTGTGTGTGTGTCTGTGTGTGTCTGTGTCTGTGACGATTTTTCGTCCACGATAACTCCAATACGAGACATGTAAAAAATATAATATTTGGTATTTAAGACTTATATTGATGAACTGATTAGATTTTGACTACAATTGGTTAACCGGAAGTAGTATTTACTTGAAGCTCTAAACCGTTTTTCCTAAAAAATACCTCCAAATACCATGTTTTCGCAAATTTCGTTATTATAAATACAAAGATTTTTAAATTTTCTATCGATCTGCATAATTATATTTATATATAACTTCTAGCTAGATAGAAAAAAATATACAAATTATAATAATTTTACATATCGTTGAGGCTGAGGAATTTCGATAAAACAGATGAGTTATTCATATGTTCATAAAATTTGACATATGATGTCAAATTTGATGTAAGTAAGTGTAAAAGACAAAATAAGTAAAAATGAAGTAATTTTATTGTAAAATTTGAAAAGAAATATATTAGGAATGTATTTGCATGCGTGAATCAAAGTAAGTTCAGTTCCGGTTTTAGTAACGTCAATAATAGTTGTCATATTGGTCATACAAAATTTATGAAGGAAATTTTAGGTATGAAATGAATTAAAAATATTCTGAATTGCAATAACAAACTAATTTTAAAACTACAAATTAAATGTATTGAAAAACTTATATAGAATATCTTACTACAGTGGCGGGAGGTATTGTGTTGGACACACCAGATTTTTTTTGCAAGACCTCATTATTTCAAATTACTTGAAAATAATCTGAAAATATTTTCAGTACGTTCAAATTTAGTACAACTACCTTAACTGAAAACCAAACTTTCTGAAAGTGTTTTAAATTGATTCAAAACAGCCTGCACCATTTAAAAAATAATCTACACTCACCTATTTACTTTACTTTTATATCTGGTCAACCCGCCAGCATTTAAAAAGCTACCAGATCTTGGAATAGTAACTTTAGTCAAAATATCTCCTTCCGCTATTGTATTTTTATTGATATTTTCTTTTCTAAGACTTGTGCATCTCTTCAATTCATCTGTTGGTTCCTCATAGGGTTTTATTTCTTCAATATCGCTTTTTTCTTCAGTTGGCACCTTGGGACTTTTCTTGGGGGTTGGCAGTGCTGGAGCTTTCTTTGTTTTTGTTGATTTCTTGACAGATAAGTTTGAGGTTATGCTGGATGATGATAAGGTAGATTTCTTTTTACGAGGAGGTCTAATCGGTTGAATGCTGTCTGTGAATGTTGAACTGGAAATGCTGAGGCAACTTAAACCGTTTCTAGTTTTAGGTTTAGTGGGTTTGTGTTTCATGTATGCCATTAAAGATTTGTAAAGTGTTGCGGCTATAACAATTGCGTCTTCTGACGTTTGGCAGACAAATGAATGCATTTCTAATGTTTTTCCTAACCCTATTTTTCGCATGACAACAGTAAATAAAGGTTGGTGATTTTCATTTATTATGTATTTGTAATTGTCTTCTAACAATTGAAACAAGTTTTGTTTTTCGCATGTATCTGGATCTGTTATTAAAGGTAAAAATGCAAACTTTTTATCTAAGATTACAAATTTGACTGCACTCCAAACTGCTATAGTTGGATAAGGGTTTAATTGTTCTAATATGCCGTTATCTCCCTGGTATATTACTTTTAAACCACTTGAACTTATTTCTAAACGACCTGAAACCAAAAATATTGTTTTAAATTAATCTCAAACAACCTTAAACTGTTTTTTTCTTGAAATTTCAATTTTAAAAAACTAAATTTCAACATTTCAACTTGAAATTTCACCTTTTTAACTTGAAATTTCAATTTTTTAAAACTTGAAATTTCACCTTATAAACTTGAAACTTTTTTCAGGTTTGGGGAGCTGTTAACCTACGTTAGGTTAGGTTCAGGGAGGCATGAACCTAAGTAAGGGGAGGCACTAACCTAACTTGGGTTAGGGGAGGTACTAACCTAAGTTAGGTTAAGGGAGGCACTAACCTAAGGTTAGGTTAGATTAGGTTAGGTTAGGTTAGGACAAAAGGTGAAATTTCTAGTTTTTAAAAGTTGAAATTTCAATAAAAGAAAGGTGAAATTCCAAGTTTTAAAAAGTTAAAATTTTATGTTTTAAAGTTGAAATTTTAAGTTTTAATGTTGAAATTTCAAGATTTTTAAAGTTGAAAAAAGAGAAATGATAACATTAATAGTATATTACATGTGAGGTGGGAAATGTTTCATTACAGCCGAGGGCTTATTATATGACCGAGAGGCGAAGCCTCGAGGCTCAGATATAGCGCAAGGCTATAATGAAACTCCCACCGAACTATGTATACTATTTTATTCACAATTATTCAAATTAACTTCTACTCGTATATCGCCATTTTCCAATAAACTATATTAATGTACGGTAGTAGTCTATGAAAACAAATGTTTAAATTTATTTTAATATGTTTGGCAGCACTGATCACCTTACTTTTAGAGATTTATGACAGTATTACTAGGCAACCATAGTAAACACTTCCCCCCCAAGGGATTTTAAAGTATTTCCCACCCGTGAGATTGTCATTGCAGTTAAAAATGACATACTTTTCCAACCTTTGACAGGTTAGGAATTGACATATTACAATAGTGGTTGTGAATAAAATATTTTACATATGACCCTTCTACGCTTCTGTAGTTTTAAAAGTGTCTTAGTGTAATGTTAAACAACTTAAAATTATTTTAATCTTTGCACCATACCTGTAAGTTTCTTTTTCATCATTTTCTTATACGTAAAATATAATTTCTTGAGTGGTTCTTGAAGTCCGTGTAAATTTGTTACCTTTTCTTGAAGAGGAACACTTCCTAAAATTAAAAAAAAAACTAATTACCCATTTTCTGACTGGAAAAAACAGAAAGAAAATGGGTAATAATCAATATTAATAAACAAATAAAATTATATCATTAAAATTTTTCCGAAATATGGCGACTTTTTGTTATGACGTGACGTCACATACAGGTGTCCGTTTTAAGAGGGTAACCATTGGGATCTGGAGAACTGTTATGATACGAAGTCGGTTAAATTGGGGCAAATTTGTCGCTTTAGTGGCCCATTTTAATCATGTACTTGTTTTCCCTAAAAACTGATTTTGGCAAATTTACTTTTTGACTTTATAACTTTCTTGGTTCAATTCATATAAGTTTCTAGATTGCACATTCTACACACACTTTTACCAGGAATTGACAGCGATCTTCAAAATTTTTGTAGATCGAACGCTTTTCGAGAAATTCATACTAATTTTCAATTTTCATATCGGGCTCAAATTTGTCTTTAGTAATGTTAAATACAGATGTTTTTCTTTTTCCAATAATATAAAATATATGTACATTAAATTGAAGTGGCGGCTGGTGATATTTTATAAGGTAGGGCACAAAAATTAAAAATATGTAAATACAATTTAAACATAAAATCCATCTTGCGTTCTTTTGCATGAATGAAATGTTCGATTACTTCGTTGTTGTTTAAGAAGATTTTCATCATAGTTTTTTCGTTTGACATCGCTAGCGCAAACCGTCCATCTCAAATCATTGTGTTGTAAAAATGTTTTAATTTTTTAAGTAGAACAATAGTGCTCACATTCTACATTAGTCATGGATATTGTACAAGTAATGTTTAGTAATTTGACACATTTAGAAAATGGTGTTGTTAAATAATTACTATTTCGTATTTGTAACAATAACAAAGCACCATCTACATTTGCAAAATCATCATCAGAAGTAATTATCGTTCAATACATGAACTTTTACCACAAACAATGCTAACTGATTACCTCAGAAATTGTCGGATACATTCGGAAATCTTCGCCTAAATTCTGGGCACTGCCCCATTTCAAGTTATTCTAGCGTCATGGAAATACGCTCCTATTGGTCAAAATAGCGAAAACTCGAGAAAAAGTGGTGGGAGACCGGGGCAATACTATGAGTGCCCTAGCTTGCTATGTAGCCACCAAACTTTCAGCGGTGTATTGAAGGGTGCATTACATGATATTAAATATATACCAATGAAAGCCCTCAAACTAACCGTGTTGTATTGAGGGATGAATTATATGATATTAAATAGAAAATAATTGATATTAACTTAAAATTGACACGCACAAATACTGGCTTATTTTTTCTCATAATGGGGTATATGACCATTTTTTTTTCTTCCATTTTATGATTCTGTACCAAAAATAAAAATACCCGTATTTTTTTAAATCGCTTAATTATTGATAATTCCGGAGAAAAACAATAATAAAGTTTAAGAGAGGGGATATGTTGACGTCACCTAGGAGAATTAGACAAAGAGAGATGCTAATAGAAAGAGAAAGATATAGTGCGACCCGCGCGATCCTTTTGCTACCTGATTCTAACCCGTAACCATGGTAACCAAACAATAAACATACTGAGACTCGTCAGGGACTTCAATGCCAACCAGATTTACATTATAACATTCGTTGTGTAATATCAAAATATTTTAATTTTATTCTATTAATTTCCTAAATTGATATCTCATATATTGTTTCATTAATAATTATGACTAATTTATCATTAGGAACATTTATTCGATATCATTTAAGTAAAATAAATAAGTTCATTAAATTCCTACTTTTAGCATTGTAAACTGCTCTCTTATTCTCCTAGGTGACGTCAGAGATAGGGCGCTGTTACATATTAATTGCGAATTTCAGTGAAATTATAAGATAATATTTAGTTTTTATCATTATTATTGGTAGTCACAATGCTTAATTTTTAATTTTTATACTTTTTTTCTTTCAATTCGAGAGTGGTCATATAGCGCATTAATCAATTATTAGTAGGGCTGCGCCCCTGTGCCCCATAGTACAAGCCGCCACTGTTAAATTGAAAATAAATAAAGAAATTAGAAATTTATTGTTTTTATTCATTTCGGTCAAGTCTACTTTGGAAACAAAATTGAAAATCTTTTGTTTTAAACAAAATTTCGACTAATCAATTCAATTAGTTAGAAGTTTAATATAATTTAGAAACATATCTTCAGCGTTATCCAGAAAGGCTACAACCGCACTCGACGTATTTGCTTCTGTTTTGTGCAAATTTAGGCGAATATTCAACTGAAATGTCAAAAATGTTTTTTTATCCTACACACATTGAAAGTAAAATTTTCCTGCGTGTGCGTGCGCAAGAAAGTAGACATTTGCCGGTCTAGACCTACAAAATCTCACTATTCCCTAGGGAAGAAAAAAAAACACTTCGTGTGCGGACAAACAGATGGCGTTTAATGTGTTAGAACTAATAATCAGAATGAAATATGTGAACATGCTTTTAAAATATTGTAACTTTAGATAATTTTGATACTTACGTTAGATTCAAGGTATTTTTATTATATATTCTGTAAATAATAGACCATAGTAGTTAACCTAATTTATATGTCAAAATAAAATGTTTGTTTTTTGTTCTTATTATGTTGGTATTCAATTTCAGAAATTTCTTTGAGGTTTTGTTAAATGTCAAATTACATAGTATTCGTAAGATGTTTATATTATTTTATTATATTGTGTTGTTGTGTAAGATAAAAAATAGTGTGTGCTACATGGCAGTAAAGTTGTTTTCTGGTCCTCAAGAAGTATCCAGCCTCGACTGTGTCTCGGCCGTATACATATCCTTCGGACCAGAAAAGAACAACTTTCCTACCTGGCAGCACAAATAACTATTGCTCCAAAGCACACTTGACAGAATTCAGGGTCGTGTAACTTAAATGGATGACATTGGGCTCGTTTTGTCCTGCCATCTCTTGATTGCTTCCCAGAAGATTAATACAAATTATCAATTAATTGACTTTCATATTTATACATTTGACATTTGATTTCTTGTTAATAAATTGAGTACAATTGACAAAATTGACGTCAAAATACTTTTGGTGAGAAATATATAGCAACAACTCTTTTTTTGCAAGTTTTTGAGTAATAAGTATAATTTTGTGTAGTGCAATAAGGAATAGTGATAAACATTTTAATCATATTTTGCAAAAGATGATCTATTTGGAAGAGAAATAGACCACGTTTGTGAGGTTAAGATTTATATTTGGCGCGAAACCCTAATTCAAATCTGAGTATGCATTTCTTATGGCAGTACATTTTCAATTCACGATATTCAAGCATTTTGGCGATTCTTAATTAAAACATAGGGTTTTTTTTATATTCTAAAACATTACTCTTGGCTTTCCGTACAAAAAAAGCACAAATAAAATAAACTAAGAAAAATTAGATTTTAAAGAAAGTAGTATCACAAATTGTAACATATGTCGTTACTTGGTGCAGCAGGTTAAAAACGCCCCGTTAAAGTGACAGGTTCAACTGAATACTAAGACAGCTACGACATACGTTTTCAGAAATTTGCACCTACTATTTAAATTGAAGTTTATTGAATAATATTATGTTTTTTGGGTGTGTATATTACATTAGAAGATAGATAAAACATTAGAGATTCGTATAAATAAGGTTTAATAGTTAAGATTTGCATTTTATAATATTTTCTTGTATCTCTCAAAATAAACGAAATATTCTGGGTGCCGGCCTTTCGCCAAACACCCTGTATACTTCAAAGCTTTCAGAATCGATTGACGTGAACCAAAAGTGAATATCTATAACCGTCTAGGAGTTACGAATTATTTTATGTGAAACCGTCCTACTTAGAAACTCTCAACACATATGTGTTTTACTGGTGACCTATGTCTGTCATTATATTTATTTATTTCTGGAGGTAAAGAAACTATGAGGATTACAAATTTTTTGTCTCGCGTTTATATCTTTAACTGTGTAGGAGCTAGAACTATTTATATTTATTGTTGTTTTTCATCCCACTTTATTGGTATTATTTTCGTTTTGCAATTTTAATAATATTTGGAATACAGAGTTTCTAAATTATAATACAGGATGTTCATTTTAAGTGGTACATTATTGCTATCTCGAGAACACGAGAACTATAAGAGCTACAAGGTTTAATGAGGGAAACAACATTTTTTTTCGACCAGTGGTTTTCAAAATACGAGTTACAACTTTCTTATTTTAAATGAGAACCTACTTTTTTTATTCGCTTATTCGATTCAGTATTTTTTTCTGAATTCAACGATATCCATATGTAATACCCTTACATAACAAAATTTTTGAGAAAAATGCAAAATTATGTATGTATCATTTTTATTTAAATATTACTATTGAAAGAGTGCTATGGAAGAAAACAAGTAAATCAAATGCAGAAATAATAGCAAAAATTTTTAATAATTTTCTTCAAGTTGTGTATAATTATCGTTTAAACAAAGACAAAACACAAAGAAACAAAGAAAAAATACACATAAAGACAAATAATTTATAAAAATTGTTCAAAATTATCTCCATTGACATGACTACAAAGTTCTAATTTTCTCAAAAATTTTGTTATATAAGGGTATTACATACCGGGTGTCCCAGCTCGACCGACACATGGGAGTTTTACATGGGAAATCAGTTAATTATGAATAGTATCTCCCCAGTGCAAGATATTCACTTGAAATTTTGTATACTTATCGGAGAATATTAATTCTATGGATCACACTTTTTTCAAATATGCAATTTCGTCTGCAGGGCGAGATTTATTAAATTTAAAATCTAATATTTTCGTTCAAAATCAGACAGCCATGGAAATAAAAGAAAATATTTATCTGACAGTTTAGTGAAGTATCTCTGATTTTAATTCTTATTCCCTTTATTTTAATCAGGGCATGTAACCGAAAAAAATACTGGTTAACGGTTAACCCTTATAGAGAACGTTATAATAATAACAGTTTTAATTCGAAAACCGGTTTTTGAAAATTGGAAACCGGTTTAAACCGGTTAATATATCGGTTAAAAAAATAATTAAAATTAATTAAAACAAATTAATTATAAAAATTTAATTAAAAAAAATACAGAATAATTAATTAAAAAAAATAATAAAAAAATACCATCTGAGAAAAAAATAACAATTAAAAAAAAGCAATTTAATTAATGAATATTCACAAAAATTCTTGTAATATCTTCAGAAAAACGCAGGTCACTTTTCAATTTTAAACTTGTCTGTGTTGACAAAGGCCGTATTTATTTGGGACTTTTTAAGTATAACCTTAACTGCCAAAGAGACTACCTACATTTATGACTCTCCAATAAAATGTAAATTGTAAAACCTGTCATGACTCATGTTCAAATACAAATAGAAAACACAGATATAAAAAAATATTAAATTTTTTTCTCGCTAAATGATATTAAAATCGAGATTAAAATAAAGGTTAATGTTCGCTAAAACCGGTTTTTTTTTTTTGGTTAACGGTTACCGGTATTTTCGGCCTGAAAAATATCGGTTAAAATTACGGTTAAAGTTCGCAATTTTCGTTCAAAATATCGGTTACCGGTTTTTATTAACCGGTTTTTTAACCGGTTACATGCCCTGATTTTAATATTATTTAAGTTGAATTTAGTTTCTTTTAAATAATATACCAATATTACAAAAATATAAATATCTACAATGGCATGTCATTAACTGTCAGAACTGTCACATAGATATTTTCTTTTATTTCCATGGCTGACTGATTTTGAACGAAAATGTTAGATTTTATAATTTAATAAATCTCGTCTTGCAGACAAAATTACATATTTCAAATAACTGTAATCCATAGAAATATTATTCCCCAATAAGCATACAAAATTTCAAGTTAATATCGTGCACTGGGGAGATACTATTCATAATGAACTGATTTCCCATGTAAAACTCCCATGTGTCGGTCGAGCTGGGACACCCGGTATGGATATCGTTGAGTTCACAAAAAAAAACTGAATCGAACAAGCAAATAAAAAAAGTTGGTTCTCATTTAAAATAAGAAAGTTGTAACTCGTATTTTGAAAACCACTGGTCGAAAAAAAATTTGTTTTTCTCATTACAGTAGTCTTATAAAATAGAAATTGTTTGCTAATTTATCCGACCTTGTAGCTCTTATAGTTCCCGAGATAGCAATAGTGTACCACTGTACACCCTGTATAGACGTTATTTTCATCCAAAGGTTGTACACAGTTTTTTAGTGACGAAATTTGGATACATTTTGTTGATATCAAATATTTAATGTTTGGACTGTTGTCATTTGTGGAATAATCAAGCAAGTATAATTCGAGCTACCAATTTAATTGCATGGGCGCCCATAAAGTATTTTTTAGGGAGGGGCAAAAGAAAAATAAAAGTAAATATTATCATAAAAAAAGATATATATTCATTTGCACGCTTGTACTAACAAGGCTTAAATTTTAAGAAACACTTAAACAAAAAATATTAGTCCAAATTTTAACAACAATGTTGAATAGTTAGTAAATTTCATTCCGACCATTTAAGAAAAACATAAAAATTTAAATAATATTGTTGAATCCGGTCATTATACATATTTATAAAAAAAATACCTTAACATCCTCAAGATACTATGAGCAATCGACTATACAGGTGACTCACCGAAATGCCCGTCTTCGATATCTCCCTTGTCATTAGAAATACAGCATAAATTTATTAACAGAAGTTATTCGTCAATTCAAGGAGCTTAACGTAAAATTATTTTCACATCTACAGGGTGTTGCACTACGGCTCGGCGAAAATTGTTTGCCTTTTATTAAATGGAACACCCTGTATATTTTTATATTTTTTCAAGTGTATTTCATTCCCCTATAGCCTATACGAACATATAAATTTTGTTTTAGTTTTCCGCGGCGTTGCCAAGTTATTCAGTTTATTCTCTAAAAAAGACCAAATACACGCATTGCTTTATAATGACGTACTGAAGTTATTTTAATAGTAACAATTAAATTTTTTTTCTGTACAACTGTAACTACACTCTATGTTCTTACATATATTTTTTTAAATATAATTGTACAGGGTGTTCAATAAAGCGAATCAAATTTACTCAATGTCAAATGACTAAAACTCGTCATTTTCAAATGGAACACCCTATATTTTATAATTCAGTTGTGCGTCTTTTTGTATTATCTTCATATTTTATTAAGGGTACCCTATACCTAAAACGAATATTTTTGGAGATTTTCACCATTTTAAGTTTATTTCTAAAAATTAAATTCCAAAAGATTTTTAATGTAACAGCTATTCGCACGGAAACATGTTTGAGACAGTTTATAAATGAATAATTTACTCTTCGCAGATATTTGCGTCGACAGTTTCAAAACAGTTACGAATTTTAATCTAATTTTGAAAGATCCGAAAATCTAGCGGGTCAATTTCTTGGACCACCTCATCCGATTTTTCATTTAAATGATTCCTAATCCGAAGACTGTTGTGAGCTGGTGAACCATCACGTTGGTACTATAATCTCCGGGTAATATCCATGGTATACTAGATTTAATTTTTAATTGAATAAATAATTTTAGAAAAAAATAGTTAAAATCTCCAAAATTATTGGTTTTAGGCATAGGGTACCCTTAATAAAATATGAAGAAAATACAAAAAGACGCACAACTGAATTATAAAATATAGGGTGTTCCATTTGAAAATAACGAGTTTTAGTCATTTGAAATTGAGTAAATTTGATTCGCTTTATTGAACAGCCTGTATAATTATATTTAAAAAAATATATGTGAGAACATAGAATGCAGTTACAGTTGTACAGAAAAAAAAATTCTTAATTTTTACTATTAAAATAACTTCAGTACGTCATTATAAAGCAATGCGTGTATTTGGTCTTTTTTTAGAGAATAAACGGAATAACTTGGCAACGCCGCGGAAAACTAAAATAAAACTTATATGTGTGTATAGGGGAATGAAATACACTTGAAAAAATATAAAAATATACAAGATGTTCCATTTAATAAAAGGCAAACAATTTTCGCCGAGCCGTAATGCAACACCCTGTATATGTGAAAATAATTTTACGTTATTCTCCTTGAGTTGACGAATAACTTCTGTTAATAAATTTATGCTATATTTCTAACGACAAGGGAGATATCGAAGATGGACATTTCGATGACTCACCTGTATAATATAAAAAATATATATTACAGTAATAAACTGCAAACATATACTTATTAGTAAAAAAAATAAAATTGCATTAAAAAAGGAAATAAACGGACATAAGGAAAAAAATTCTTATTTTTTTATTGATTTGTAAAGGTAATTCCTTCTAGTTTAAATAATTTACCACAAATATCAATGGAATAATTTGTGCCACAAATATATAAAACATAACGGTAGTGATATAATTAAATACTATGCCGTCTTTTTAAAATTTGTAAAAATTAGGGGAGGGCAAAAGTCCCCTTTTGCCACTCCTTTTGGGGGCCCATGTTTAATTGGTAAAATTTACTCACAATGGGGTCATTCACATTTTCTGTTTTATTTTTTTCCTGAAAGTCTACCGTCTACAATATATGTAAATAATATTTTCATGTCATTTGGGTACATTGTTTTGTAGATATAATTTTTTGAAATTAGACTTCGATTTCAAATCTCAACAGAACGCCAGTTGCCAATACGACACGAATCAGAATGATCAGCTCACTCTTGCGGACGAAATGTAAACTTCGTTCACCATGCTTTACCTAAATATACAAATATATTACACTCTGATGTAATTTCAATTATATTTCACGCTTACAAACCTGTAGTTCTACACTAATATAAAAAAAACAAAAACCTGCGTACTTTTCCTCTGACAACTATATAAATTTTAGGTTACTTTACATCACAAAGTATAAAATTATACTTCCTGCGTTACACTGACGTTCAACTTGTAGCGCCTCGGTGTACGTGTATGTGTGAGAGTATCTTTGTGTGAGTTTTTGATTCGTGACGTCACGAAATTCGCAGCGCGAATATCTTATAACAAAGTTATGAATGAAAAGTATTATATTTCGGCGTACATTATATTGCAATATGTATAGTAAGTGTCGCAGATTCCATATATGTAAAAAAAGTCGTAACATTTTTACCTCCCGCCTATCAATATATAGATAAGGGAGGTATTGTTTTTGGTCAGATTTCTCGAGTGTGAGTTTTCAACATATGAGCACGAATTAAGGTCCCTAGAATACGATTTTACTATTTTTACCGTGATGTCTGTATGTGTGTGTGTGTGTCTGTGACGATTTTTCGTCCACGATAACTCCAATACGATACATGTAAAAAATATAATATTTGGTATTTAAGAGTTATATTCTAATATGATGAACTGATTAGATTTTGACTACAATTGGTTAACCGGTAGTAGTACTTTACATGAAGCTTTAAACCGTTTTTCCTAAAAAATACCTCTAAATACAATATTTTCGCAAATTTTGTTATTATAAATACAAAGATTTTTTAATTTTCTACCGATTTGCATAATTACGTTTATATATAACTTCTAGCTAGATAAAAAAAAAATATAAATTATAATAATTTCACATATCGTTTAGGCTGAGGAATTTCGATAAAACAGATGTGTTATTCATATGTTCACAAAATTTGACTTATGATGTCAAATTTGCTGTAAGTAAGTTTAAAAGATAAAATAAGTAAAAATGAAGTAATTTTATTGTAAAATTTAAAAAGATGGAAGAAATATATTAGGAATGTATTTGCATGCGTGAATCAAAGTAAGTTCGGTTCCGGTTTTAGTAACGTCAAAAATAGCTGTCATATTGGTCATACAAATTTTATGAAGGAAATTTTAGGTATGAAATGAATTAAAAATATTCTGAACTACAATAACAAACTAATATTAAAACTACAAATTAAATGTATTGAAAAACTGATATGGAATATATTACTACAGTGGCGGGAGGTATTGTGTTGGACACACCAGATTTTTTTTTTAAATGACCCCATTCCTACCAAGTAACAACTCGGATAAAAAATGACTCTTAAATTACTCCAGCTTCGCTGTCGTGATCTAAATGTTACTTTTGAAACTCGTTTGTTGTTAAGTCCACTGATCTGTATATAGTGTGTGCAACGAAATGCGGAACATAGGACTTTAACATGGGATTTCAAAACATTGCGGATACTCTCTCTCCTGATAGATTTAGAACAAAACTGCAAGAGTACAAAGTTGATCGAAATTAAATTCTACATCATATAAGATCATAATTCATGCAATAGCATGTTTGAAGCACGACATTTATTAAATATAAAATGTAACATTTTCGTTCAACATCAGATACCCATGGAAATAAAAGAAAATATCTGTGTCAATTATGATAGTTAATGAAATGTAATTATAGGTAATGTAATTTGATATTTATTATTAAATTATGTTAAAGTCTAAAATTAATTTAAAAATTGATGTGTCGTTCGTATATTAAAAATTTGTCTTAACCTCCCGCCTATCAATATACAGGGTGAGTCTGGGAAGACGCCTCCCCCCTTAACTTTTTTATTATAAGTAATAGAAAAAAATATCTCTAATAAAAGTTTTTTTTTTTACATATACTAGTTGATGGCAGATGTAGATATTTGTTATAAAGTCAGGTTTACAAGATACGACTATCAACTTTTATTTTTCAAATGGCAACCTATAATTATTTTAATAAAATAGAAACCGCCATTTTTTTCTCTTTTCAAGGATGTATTAACTTTTATTAATGTATTTGAAAAATTTCGAGAAAAATGATATATTTAAAAATATTTGAAATAATTATTAAATAAATGTTATAGGTGGCTATATGAAAATAAACAAAACGTAACAATGTAAAACAATTAAATTAATGTCAAAAATGTATACATTTGTTTGTTACTTACTGAGAAGGATGTTTACCCGATTTAGAGAAACATAGCCACCTATGATATTTGTTTAAAAATTATTTCTGACATTTCTAAATGATCTCATTTTTCTCGAAATTTTTCAAATACATTAATAAAAGTTAATAGATCGTTGAAAAGAGAAAAAAATGGCGGTTTTTATTTTATTAAAATAATTATAGGTTGTTTTCATCATATGAGCACAAATTAGGGTCTCTAGAATACGATTTTACTATTTTTAGCGTAGTGTCTGTATTTTTGTGTGTGTGTGTGTGTCTGTGACAATTTTTGGTCCACGATAACTCCAATATGATAGATGTACAAAATATAATATTTGGTATTTAAGACTTATATTCAATTATGATGAACTGATTAGATTTTGACTACAATTGGTTAACCGGAAGTAATACTTTACTTAAAGCTTTAAACCGTTTTTCCTAAAAAATACTTCTAAATAGGTACCATTTTTTCGCAAATTACGTTATTATTAAATACAAAGATTTTTTAATTTTCTATCGATCTGCATAATTATATTTATATATAACTTCTAGCTAGATAGAAAAAAATATATAAATTATAATAATTTTAAGTATCGTTTAGGCCAAGGAATTTTTATAAAACAGATGAGTTATTCATATCTTCACAAAATTTTACATATGATGTCAAATATAATGTAAGTGAGTTTAAAAGATAAAATAAGTAAATATGAAGCAGTTTTGTTCTAAAATTTAAAATAGTGGAAGTAATATATAAGGAATGTATTTGCATACATGAATCAAGTTAAGTTCAGTTCCGGTTTTAGTAACGTCAAAAATAGCTCTCATACCTATTGGTCATACAAATTTTATGAAGGAAATTTTTGGTATGAAATGAATTAAAAGTATTCTCAACTGCAATAACAAACTAATTTTAAGACTACAAATTAAATGTACTGAAAAAGTTATATAGAATATATTTCAAAAGTGGCGGGTTGGTAGTATGTTGGACACATCAGATTTTTTTGTATGTACTTGTCTTAGATTTTATTTAATACTTTTTTTAAGTAATATTTGTAGTATTTTTGTAATATTGGTATGTTAATAAGAAAAACATAAAAATTCAACTTAAATAATATTAAAAAACAGGCAATAAGAATTGCAATCAATGATACTTCTCTAAACTGACTGATAGATATTTTCTTTTATTTCCATGGCTGATTTTTAACGAAAATATTAAATTTTATACTTAATATATCTCGTACTGCAGACGTCCTGTTGCAACAATTATGATCTTATCTGACGTAGAATTTAATTTTGAACAACTTTGTACTTTTGTAGTTTTGCTCCAAATTTATAAGGAGAGAGAGTATCCGCAATTTTTTGAAATTCCATGTTAAAGCCCTATGTTTCGCATTTTCATTAGTTCGTGTTTAAAATGTCAAAAATCAGCGTAACCACATTTCATTATCGTTATAAAATAAGGTTTTAACAAAAATCGTTATTATTTTTTTGTTATGAAAATTTGAATAATTGTGTACAGATTACCACTTTAACGATTTTCGTTATAATAACAACATAAAGGTGTCAGAATAGACCACGTTATTGGCACGAAACCCTAATTCAAATCTGAGTGTATGCATTTCTTATGGGAGTACATTTTCAATTCACGATATTCAAGCATACCGGTGATTCTTAATGGGGAAGTTTAGCGTGGTTGAAATTACATGTGAAATATCTTTGCATTTTGGCGATTCTTAATTATAACATAGGGTTTTTTTTATATTCCAAATCATTACTCTTTGCTTTCCGCACAGAAAAAGTAAAAATAAAAGAATAAGTTAAGAAAAATTTTATTTTAAACAAAGTAGTATCGCAAATAGTAACATATGTCGTTACTTGGTGCAGTAGGTTGAATTGTTAAAAATGCCAAGTTAAGGTGACAGGTTCAACTGAATACTAACATACGTTTTCAGAAATTTGCACCTACTATTTAAATTGAAGTTTATTAAATAATATTATATTTTTTGGGTGTGTATATTACATTAGAAGATAGATAAAACATTAGAGATTAGTATTTATAAAGTTTAATAGTTAAGATTTGCATTTTATAATACTTTCTATCAGTTTAAAGATAGCATATTTTGAGTCCCATTATAATAAGATGGGCGTATAAATTGGCAGAGGCGAGTTAGGATTTGAGTTTGAATTTGGCGCCACAAAATGACCGTTACACTAAAGCAGTATATACAGGGTGTTGACTCGAACACCCGAACATAGGGAATTAACTTATAAAGTCATATTTTCGTAATTTCCTGCTTCCTTAATTATTTTAGATGAAAAAGTTTCGAATAAAAGTTGTGGAGCATAAAATTCTGCTTCTGAATCAATAAGCAAAATTAATTTTATTTGCCTTGTAAGCTCAGAAATTAGGGATGAAAATGACGTAAATCACGCCAAAAATAGCACTAGCCATGGAAACAAAATTTACAAATTTTTATCGGTTTATCTGTCAAGTTAGCTGCGTTCGTTTATTTTTATTATTTGAAATTATTGTTGAAGTGAACAATATTCCATAAATTAATTTTTACTATAAAACAAAAAAAACTGCTATATTTATAAGCGTTACTTGACAAAACAGTAATTACTGCTAATAATAAAAATAAAATCATACAGCTAACTTGATAAAAAATCATTACACATTTGTTTATTTTTGTCACAATTTCATAGCTACTGCTATTTTTGAGGTGATATACGTCATTTTCATACCTAATTTCTGAGCTTACAAGGCACTTGAAATGAATTTTGCTTGTTTATTCAGAAGCAGAATTTTATGCTCTACAACTTTTATTAGAAACTTTTTCATCAAAAATAATTAGGGAAGCAGGAAATTACGAAAATATGATTTTACATGTTAAATCCCTATGTTCGGGTATTTCAGTCAACACCCTGTATGTGTCCTACTGTACATAATTTAGAGTGACCATTCGTACTGATTTTGTCAGTACGGTACTGATTTTCAGACCCTTGTACTGATAAACAAATTGTAACATATTTTGTACTGATTTTTTACATACTGTACTGAATGTACTGATTTTCGATATTTTATGATTATTTTTATACATTTTCATATAATTTAAGTAATAACTAAAATTTCTATCTCTTGACATGGTTTGATTTTATTAGTAAATGACTTGGTTAAAAGGTTTAATTTTGAGAGTAACTGTAAACTAGTAAAGCAATAAAATTATAGCAGTAATATCGCTTTTTCCATATGTTTTTAAAGCTAATGTAAAAAAGTAAAAACAATATATTAAAAGTTATATTTGGATTTATAAATGTTTTGCCTGAGAATAATAAAAGCCTCGAAGAACTCAAATTTAATGAAACTAAAACAGTATTTGCTAAAACACTGCTTAAACACACTAGAACATTAATCATCGCATATGGCATAACATTTCATTCTACTTTTATCACTTTTTTTAAATATTATATTAAATGACTTACTACAAACATTTCAATGTAATATAGTCAATAAGTAATATAAATATAGAACACAAGTTTTGTACTGATTTCATTAAAAAAAAATGGTCACTCTAACATAATCAGAAACGTGACTTACCCAAGTAATCAACACTGAAGACATGTCTGTTCTCTTCTTTAATCCCTTCTTCGTGTGCGACTTCATTGAACATCTTCTCAATGCGGACTTGGATATTATTCTGTTCACCCACATCAGAATTAAACATCTTGTCTATCTGTTGCTTGTAAACACTGTACACACTCGATGTCTCCACTTCATCGTTCAATCGGAAGCCGAGACTGCTACCGGAAGTGTTACTCGCGCGGGAATTTTGACGCAGTAACGAAGGGGGAGACACTAGAGATGTCATTGTTGATGGTTCACATCCAACATTCTCACTTCACAACATTTTAGTTTTAAATTAGTTTATATTGTAGTGTGTTACGCGGTTGGTTATTAGGTAATGTCTGATTCTAATGTTCACTATTTTCAATATTATATTGTACGTTTAACGGAGGTTGTTTAAAAAATATAGACATATGGTTGTAACGGTCGCATTGTTAAACAGCTTCAAGACATATGGCTCTGAAAAGAAATAAACAGTTAATTATTAGTATAGAAACTGTAAGGGAAAAATGTATAAATAATCTATTGTATGCTTATAGTATTTACATTTATAGCAAAGTTAAACAGATTTACTGTTGACAAGAGGACTGGTGCAGTGGCGTAGCTATAATAAGGCATTTTAAGAGCCCTGATTAAATGTAATAAACAATATATTTAGGTCGAATTTATTTGGGAAATTTGAATACAACCCTAAACTGACCCTACACTAACCCGTGTTGGTACCAAATAAACAACCAAATTTTATAGTTGGTGAAAATTTTAAATGGCAAATTTCAGTGATTTATTAATAGTTATTTACATAACAAGCGTGGAAAGTGGTATATAGCAAGCGTGTGTAGAGATTGAAGAACGAGGCTTGTAGCGTTGCTATGCACTTTCAAGCGAGTTATGTACACTATTTTTCAGACGACCACAAAATATTATAATAAAAACAGCGTTTATACAAAAATGTCAATGTCAAACACAACCCACGAAAGCATTGACGTTTGGGTTTGAGATTAAAGTATCACTAGTTAACCGGAAACTAATTTGGAAGTGTAGTATGTATTATTTGAACAATTAATAAAACTATCAGTACATTTTGACTCTTTATTTTGTTATTAATTCACTACCAATTATAAAATCGTAGTTTTATGAAAATTTCCATTAATTTTGTTACATTTCATTATCAAAGTTCCATCTATTGACCACTAATCGTCATATCGGGTTATATAACACACTAGTGTGTTATTATAACACATGCCGTGTGCTATGTTACATTTTATGGTGTTAATTACAGTGTAAATATGGCTACTTTCATATGTGGTCGCCTGAAAAATTATTTACTTAAGTTTTCCGTTTTAACCTATAAAAGATATAACTTCTGACAGATACAGAAAAAGAAGCAATGTGTAAACAAAGATAGAAAACAGGTTCAACTCACTAACCCAGCAAAATAGCTGGGTGAGTTGGGTCAGTTCGAGATCAGTTCTAAGTTACTTCATATGTGCCAAGTAAGCAGAATTAACCTACCACGCTACTTAAAATGTCCCAAATAAATACGGCCTAATAATCAATTTCCATTTTCGCAATAATTCGGAAATAATTAAGCAGTTAAAATAGTGATTATTCGTATTGATTTTGTCAGTGGTTGATTGAAAAATATATAGACAGGCAAGCCTATGAGAAAATTCGTTTCACCCACATACCTGTGTGTCTGGTTGCATTTAGGTTATTATCAGGCGTTTCTGTCAAATATTATAAAACACCAAACGTCAAATAATTAATAATACAAATTAGTTCTATTTTAAAATATACCAATGAATTATTCAAAGAACCATTTTAATAGATACCAAAAAATTTAGTAAATATGTAAAGCATGTTTATTTATCTGATATTTTTGTATGTTTAATTCCGCAAATTAGTTGATGGAATAGGCCCATAAACCATAATCGAAATATTAAAAATGTAAAATATTTACTGTTTTATGAATAATAAAGCAACATTTAAAAAATATATTTTTCAGTAAAGAGTTATAGCGAATTTAATATTTCGTTACGTCACGTACACTCAAAATGATTCTATTGGCCAAAAATTTGAAAGTTGGCCTTCCCGCGAGAATGGTGAGAATACAAAAAAGATAGGTAGGTTAGGTTCGGTTAGGAGGCGTGTCTCTCAGCGCCATTGTTTTCTCAAACTTTTTTGTATAACACTCAAATATAAAATAAATACTGTAAAATTGATAAAAGAATATAATTTTTGTTTGTATTAGGTTAAATATTAACGAAGTATGATATATAACATGGAAAATAATACTTTTACATTAAACACATTATAAAAATTGCTCTCATGAAACACCACTGTTTCACTGCCACTGAATGAGTGTACCTGACGTCACGATCGCATTCCAAAGTTTTAAAAATTCATATCTCGCTTATTATAAGGAATTTTCACATCGGATTTTCAACAATCGTCATAACTTCCAATGAAGTTTCATAAAATAAAATTTAAAAAAATGGTTTATGGGCCCATTATGAACAAGATGGCTCTGTCGAATCTTCAAAACAGCGCTACGCAAAAACATACAGGCTTGACGATCTACATATTTTTCAATCAACGTTACAGTACTGACTTCCAAACCTTTGTACATTAGTACTGATAAACATTATTTTGTACTGTTTGAAACAGTTTCCGACTGTTTCAATTCATACTAAGGGTACAGAATAGTTGAATAGTTATATACAAAATAATCCATTGAGCCCAGTAAAGATAACGTTTTTTTTTTTTATTAATTTACTTTTTTCTATAGCAGATGTTAAAGTGCAATTTTATCAACTCAAAATAGTGGATAAAGTAGCACTTTAACCGCAAGGGTAGATAAAGTAACATTTTAACAGCAAGGGTAGATAAAGTACTTTAACTTTTGTTTATTAGAAGTACATTTCCATAACAACGCACACTACTGACATTTTAAAATTGTTCTTAAATATTAAATTAATTTTTCTAATTCTTTTCTCTTCAAAACCTGCTATAGAAAAAAATAGAATTTTATACATGACGATAAAATTAAATTATCGACTCGCGAAAAATAATTCACTCGCGATTATATCGCTCGTGAATTAACACTTTCCGCTTGTCGATAAAATATTATTTTATCGTCTTGTATAAAAAATAACTATTATTCTTCAAAAAAAGATTTAGCCCGGGTTGCACAAAGCTTCATCAATTTTGATTAATGATTAATTTTTTGAGAGCAATGTATTTTTAATACGTGACCATGGTAACAACGTCAAATTAATCAGTGATTTTTTTGATTAGAGCTTGATTAGCCTTTCTGCAACCGGGCATTACTCTATTTTGGAATGAAAGGTAATTGGCGGTGGTAGAACAATTTATAGCTAGACGTTGTCAAATGAGTTTCGCCAGTGAATCAAAATGTACTATAAATGTGTATAATTACTCACATAAACTTAATTAAATTAAGTTTGTAATATTTATAATAAAATGCATAAAAACTTTCTTCTATTATTTTTTTATGAGCATTGTAAAATTTTACACGGCTAGCCTTTAAGGTTAGTTACTGTAATTGTTTATTTACTTAGCTACCATGAAGCCTGTAAAGTGACAATTATATAGAAGGTGGAAATAAAAATATAAAAATACACAAATCCATTTCTAACAAGCAACAAATATGTTATCACTTTGATAAAAGTTAGGAAAATAATTATTAGCTTTCCACGCTTTGTCGCTGTTCATGTATACGACGATATTACCTCAATCAAACTTGTACTTAATAATTGTTTAAAAATACACAAATGAGTAGCTTGTGAGACGTTTTTACCTCCCGCCTATCAATATAAAGATAAGGGAGGTATTGTTTTTGGTCAGATTTCTCGAGTGTGGGTTTTCAACATATGAGCACGAATTAGGGTCCTTAGAATACGATTTTACTATTTTTAGCGTGATGTCTGTATGTCCGTGTGTCTGTGTGTGTGTTTGTGTCTGTGAAGATTTTTCGTCCACGATAACTCCAATACGATACATGTAAAAAATAAAATATTTAGTAATTAAGAGTTCTATTCTAATATGATGAACTGATTAGATTTTGACTAGTATTGGTTAACCGGAAGTAGTACTTTACTTGAAGCTTTAAACCGTTTTTTCTAAAAAATACCTAAAAATACCATATTGTCGCAAATTTCGTTATTATAAATACAAAGATTTTTTAATTTTCTACCGATCTGCATAATTACGTTTATATATAAGTTTTAGCTACATAGAGAAAAATATATAAATTATAATAATTTTACATATCGTTTAGGCTGAGGAATTTCGATAAAACAAATGAGTTATTCATACGTTCACAAGGTTTGACATATGATATAAAATTTGATGTAAGTAAGTGTAATAGATAAAATAAGTAAAAATGAAGTAATTCTATTGTAAAATTTAAAAAGATGGAAGAAATATATTAGAAATGTATTTGCATGCGTGCATCAAAGTTCGGTTCCAGTTTTAGTAACGTAAAAAATAGCTGTCGTATTGGTATGGTCATACAAATTTTATGAAGGAAATTTTAGGTATGAAATAAATTATAAATATTATGAACTGCAATAACAAACTAATTTTAAAACTACAAATTAAATGTATTGAATAACTTGCATAGAATATATGTATTACTACAGTGACGGGAGGTATTGTGTTGGACACATCAGATTTTTTCAACAAAATTTCGAGTTAGACAATAACAACATATTTATATTATATTATAAAAATCATAATTTGGAGAACTCTGAGTTTGTAAATTTTAAAACAATGCACGAATATTTATATAATTACATATTTTGTTTAGAAAATACTTTTTATATAAATATTGAAAAATTTATTTGTATTATAGTAGAAGTTTAGGTATACGAAATTCACTTTCGGATAAACCGATTGGCCCTTATAAAGTTTTGCGGTACTGGTACTTTTAGGCAGGTAGTTTTTTCTGTTTTATTTCCTAATTATATACTTTTAAATCTAGAGTAAAATATTCAAATAATAATGCATTTTAATGCCGTCTTCTAATTTCAATTTGCAAATTAAGAAGAGATTAAATTATTAAAATTAATTCAACCATAAATTTTAAATACAAATAGTTATTATATAAATATAAGAAATTAAGAAAGTTAAGTTGTTCATTCATAAGATTTTTCTTTTCATTGAGTGATCTTTGGATTTCCAATTACATTTTCTAAGAACTCCATTATTAGTTATTTATTTATACAAAGTAAGTACAGTATCAATTTATTTAATACGAATCTGTTCTTACTTTTCAAGTGATACCTTAAAGTTGGGATAATTTATAACTGCCGACCACAAAGCTTTCCAACCTTCCACAAAAGGTTGTAAAACCCGCATAAGTCAGTTTCATATATCTAATATTTAATATATCTCGTACTGCAGACATGCTGTTGCAACAATTATAATCTTATCTGACGTAGAATTTAATTTTGAACAATTTTGTACTCTTGTAGTTTTGTTCTAAATTTATCAGGAGAAAGAGTATCAGCAATTTTTTGAAATCCCATGTTAAAGTCATATATTCCGTATTTCGTTGCACACCCTGTATATCTTTTTTATGATAATATTTCTGTTTTCTATTTATTTTGCCCCTCCCTGAAAAATACTTGATGGGCGCCCATGTAGTTACACAGGGTGTTTGGCGAAAGGCCGGCACCCAGAATATTTCGTTTATTATGAGAGATACAGAAAAATGTTACGAAACAAAATCAAACTATTCTAAGGGACTCATAAAATGATCTTAAAAATAATTTTGTGTCACTTCCGGTTTTAGCGGAAGTGTGTACGACTTTGATTCTAGCATAGGGAATCGGTATTATTATATTTTTTTTTTGAATGTACATAAAATTAGTTTTACAATGATACCAAAATATCATAGTTTTACTTCTACCAATTCAAAATGACGACAATTTATTTTAATAATATGTATTTACAACTAGGTAACTAAGGAATGAAAAGAGAATAATAAGAATCAAAACAAAACAGAAACGCAGAGTAAATATGAGAAACAATATAAAAATTACAAATGCTCAATATGGCCGCCGTCATTTTCTATACATTTTATCATACGGAATAGTAACTCTGCCATAACATTTTCCACGTGAGCCATTATTATTACAAAAAAAAAATTGAAATTGAAAAAGTATAACAAAACTAAGGTACATAATAGTATATTGTGTTATTAAGAGTAAAAGTGATACTTTGTGTGGCGAGCATGGAAGTTTGCACGACGAGCGAAGCGAGTCGGACAATTGCATGCGAGGCACACAAAGACACTTTTACTCTGAATAACACATGCTATTTTTTCTTCAAACTTAGAAATTTTAAAAAATAAATTACTATTTGACGTTTAATATGTAGGTTATCTGTCAGTTATTCATAATTTTTAGTAACTTTATTCTTAGGTTATCTAGTTTTTATAGTGACATTTAGGGCGATATTACAGATTTCTATTGTACAAGTTACTTCTTATTGGCTATACGGCGGCGACAATATTATAAGTTACTTCTTATTGGCTATACGGCGGCGACAATATTATACGGCGGCTAGAATAAAAAATTATATTACGTTGGCATAGAAATTAAACTTTAACCTTGTCAATCACGTCACAGAAGATGTCACTTTTATGACGTTTGAAGAAAAAATACTTTTTGACATATGGTTTGCTTTCAGGTAACAAAATTATTTTCATATAGCTTGCTATGATTTACTTTTTTAAGAATTTTTTTAGTAAATATTATAAAAATAAATTGTAGCCATTTTGAACTGGTTGAAGTAAAACAATGATATTTTGGTATCATTGTAAATCTAATTTTATATAAATTCCGCAAAAAAATATAAAAATACCGATTCCCTATGCTAGAATTAAAGTTGGAGCCATTTCCGCTAAAACCGGAAGTGACACAATATTTGTACTAGGATCATTTTATGAGTCCCTTTGTCTAGTTTATCTTTGCTCCTTGACATTTTCTTGTATTTTTCAAAATAAACGAAATATTTTGGGTGCCGGCCTTTCGCCAAACACCCTGTATAAACCTATTCTATGGTATCGCTGAAAAGAAAAGAAAATTTTAAAAGATATCCATTTCGAAAGGAAATTGGAAGATGTGAAACGAATAAAAGTTGAAGAATGATTAGCTGTATGCTGTATCTCACTTTCAAATGAAATAAGTTTAAATGAAGGGCAGCAAAAAATGTTGATAATTTAGCGTAAAAGGAAGTCATGTGGTGTCCACATCAGATTTTTTATTTTATAATGTAGTAAATATTCTATCTATACATTGTAAAAACCAAATCATTTTGAAGTAGAATAAGTAAATACAAAAAAATATTAACAAAAAAATTGATTATAACCATACTTCAATGTATGCTTTGCGCATGCGTGTAATCAAAATATTAGAGTTGTAGGTTGTAAAATATCAGCACAAATCTTCCTGTGTGTGTATCGTTTAGAAATGCTGGTAATCATGTACAAACATTGCTAATTCCAGCAAACTAGTGCAGTTATGTTTGGAACTAAATAATATAGTAATTTTTTTTATGAATTGGGAGTTTGAGAATTTGAGTTACTGCCTAATCACTTTTATAAATCTGGATGTTATAAATGGAGTTAAGATATAGTACAAGTTTAGGTACATATATAAAACTGACTTATGCGGGTTTTAAAACCTTTTATGGAAGGCTGGGTAGCTTTTTGGTCAGGAGTTATAAATTATCCCAACTCAAAGATATCACTTGAAAAGTAAGAACAGATTTGTATTAAATAAATTCATACTATACTTACTTTGTATAAATAAATAACTAATAATGGAGTTCTTAGAAAATGTCATTGGAAATCCAAAGATCACCCAATGAAAAGAAAAATCTTTAGAATGAACAACTTGACTTAGTCAAATCTCCATTGATCTCTCCGCTTTAATCCTTTTTAGATATTCTTACCAGTGAAAAGGTGGTTAATACTTCTGTCTTTGTTCTTCTATGTATAAATACTAAAAATTTTCTGTGAAGTATATTTATTAGTATTTCCTGTTAATGGCCTTAAAAGACGAAATATGAATAAAAATGAAATTCAATTTTTTTTAACAACCAAGTATTTCTTATATTTATTTAATAACTGTTTGTATTTAAAATTTACGGTTGAATTTATTTTAATAATTTAATCTCTTCTCAATTTACAAATTAAAATTAGAAGACGTCATTTAAAATGCATTATTATTTGAATATTTTACTCTAGATTTAAAAGTATATAATTAGGAAACATTTTGAAAGAAAATTTCAGGTACGGCCTTTAACATCATACGACAGAAAAAAACTAGCTGCCTAAAAGTACCAATACCGCAAGTCCTATGTTACTTTATGAGGGTCAATCGGCTTATCCGAAAGTGAATTTCATATACCTAAACTTCTACTATACTTGAGAACGGATTAAAACAGTTAAAAATTGTTTGTGGTGAAGTTAATTTACTTGGGAAGTATTCTGAACATTTTTACGACATCCAAAATAACAATAATAAAAGAAAGTGTTCAAGAGTTCCTAAAACTTATTTTCTAATTATTTGTTCTCATAATTTACAGGTTTGAATAGAATAATTATTAAATAACATATTATTAAATGCAGTTTAGTAAGTGAAAGTGTCGTTTATGGCTTACTTGACATTTACCATTAAAAAATATATTTTAATATCATCTCAACTCATTACATCATATAAAACATTTCTTATTTTCATCTAATGTCAACACTATCACCATCTTACAAGATGAAAGGCAGATTTTAACCCATTCCAACTCTTATAATCTTGTAATCAGTGGTATAGTAGAAGTTTAAGAGGATTCCCGGTGTCTATTGGTATATGGTAAAATACATGCTAAGCATTTTTCTTATTATTCAAAAATCAGAAAAGAAACTAATATGAAATCAATTCGTATGAATACTACAAATATAAATGCATCCGTCTATATCAAGTATATTTTAAAATTTACAATAGAATCGCGAAAAAAATTTATTAAATATCAAACATAAATGTACTAGTTTATTGTAATGTCTAACGGTTATCTAAAGTATTTTTTCGCTAAATAAGAGACATAGACTTGTAGAATAAAGACCTATAAATCAGTATTTCTAATCAAAAAAATATTTGAATTAATCATTCTTCTTAAAACAGAAAAATTGTAACATACAAATTTCTTGCATTTTTCTCCAGTTTTACTTGTAGGGATAATGTTCTCCCACTCAATTTTCCTATTGTACGGGTGGGTGGAAGAAAGACAGAAACTTAGGTACATGTATTGAAAAGAGTCGACCGAAAAAAGATCTGTTATTCTAGTACAGTGGAGGAACTTGTGAACGTTGTCGATACTAGAAACACAAAATATAAAGTTAGAATTTCTAGCTTCACCGGGAATCCTCTTAAGTATAGGAAATTCACTTTCGGTTAAGCCGATTGGGCCTTGGGCCTAATAAAGTAACATGGGACTTGCGGTATTGCTACTTTTAGGCAGCTACTTCCTTCTGTCGTATGATGTTCAGGGCCGTACCACAAATTTTCTGTCAAAATGTTTCCTAATTATATATGTTTAAATCTAGAGTAAAATATTCAAATAATAATGTATTTTAAATGCCGTCTTCTAATTTCAATTTGTAAATTGAGAAGAGATTAAATAATTAAAATAAATTAAACCCTAAATTTTAAATACAAACAGTAATTAAATAAATATAATACTTGGTTGTTTAAAAAAATTTAATTTTGTTTTTATTCATATTTCGACTTTTAAGACCATTAAAGGAAATACTAATAAATATACGTCATAGAAAATTTTTATATAAATATGGAAACATGAACTTCCGTGCATTTCATTTAGGCGAATGCACGGAAGGTATTTCCGCATAAGTATTGTACAAGATTTTTTGTAACGAACGAATTAATTATAAAACGTAATTAATAAAAATGTAAAACTGTCATTTAATCGTCAATAAAGCGAATAAACATTCGTTGCTATGAACTGTATGCTATTGTTCGCCGTTGTTATTGTTTGTTTGTGTTGCTAATAGATAGCGCTAGTAGTACTAAAATGTCAAAATTAGCAATTAAATTTCTAATTTAATTTAGATAATTTTTATTCTTTTCACTAATTGTCTTCAATTATCTTGTTCTTATACTACTCGATGAAAGAAGTTTCCGTTGTGTCACTAGTGCGTGAAAGTAAAACAATAGCGGGAATGGCCTTTCTGATTGTGAGTTAGCTGCGGGAAACATTAGTTTCTAGGTAGTGAGTACGAAAACTATTTTTTCCAAAATCGATAGCAAAATACATCATTATTCAACTTAAAACAGTGAGCAAAGTAGCATATTGAATCACAAGTGAGCAAAGTAAATAAATTTCTTCACAAGTGAGCAAAGTAAATAACATTAGTGAGCAAAATACACTAACTCTGAGCACAATGTTTTCATGGGATTACAGACATTATAATACATTTTACATTAAATTACATTAAATTTAATTATAATTTATAAACATAATTGTACTGTTGAGATTTTCATTATTAAATAAAAAAATACAATGTTCTGTTTTTTTTTTTAATTATATTTTAAGATTGTGGAAAAAATTATGTTTAGCACACGTGAGCATGTCTTTTTCTCACTTGTCCAGTTGGCACACTCGCTTCGCTCGTGTGGCCAATTTCTGGGCCCGTGAGAAAAAGACATATTTAGCTCACTTGTACCATTGAGTAAGTAACTTGTACCATTGAGTACCTAAGAGTAAAAGTGATACTTTGTGTGCCTCGCATGCAATTGTCCGACTCGCTTCGCTCGTCGTGCAAACTTTCGTGCTCGCCACACAAAGTATCACTTTTACTCTTAATAACACAATATACTATTTTATTAATAAATGAGTTACAGACGTCCAAAGTTTGAAATAATCATATGACGTTACGAATATGGAAACTGTTTTCTTCGTAAAATGTTTTTGAAGTATATATGCTGTTGCTACATTATATTTATTAAATATTATTAATATTACAATACAGTATAAGTTTACATTCTTAAAAATTGCACGTGTATTTAAATTATGTAAGTTTAAAAATGATATTTATATTGAAATAAAAACTGTTTGAGAATAGTAGTAGCACTAGTGATGCAAACTTTTAACAAATTAACATAAACAGGTAATTTATACACTAATCTCGTAAATAATACTGTCTCAGATGTAACAGAAATAATAAAAGTGAATATATAAGACACGCATTCAAGTAATAGCAGTTTAAGAGTGCACGTGTTTTGTTTAGTGTGAGTCAAGGCCACGCCCCTTGGGTTCTTCAAGCTCATTCGCCAGACTTGATGCCGGGATGTTTCACTTGCCAACCTAAACATTCGCGGGCTTTTAAAGTCCTCAATCTAAACATGCAATTCATATGACGTCACGCTATAAAAAAGCCCCTGTATTTCTCAAGTATTTTAATTAAATAATTTTATTTGTTTATTAATATTTATTATTATGCATATTCTTTCTATTTCTCTAAATTTAATTGAGCTAGAATCCTTCATTACATGATAATTTTAATTATTTTTAAAAACACAAATAAATACGAATGCAATTTCAATTTTTACATAGTGATTTCACATGGGAAAATAGTTACAATCAAAATAATTGAGATAATCAACCAAAAATATGACTGAATTATAATCAAACAAATGATTTGATTACTTTATTATTATTATTATTAATTCTCTATTCGAATGAGATACATGTGTGAAATTCAATTAAATAAATAGGTACCTTAAACAATTCAAAATAAAATAATTGAAACAAATGAAATGTAAAAAGATTAGTGATATTTGGTTGTAGATGGTAATGAATGGGGTCATTTCACATTTTTTGTTTTATTTTTTTCCTGAAAGTCTACCGTCTACAATATATGTAAATAATATTTTCATGTCATTTGGGTACATTGTTTTGTAGATATAATTTTTTGAAATTAGACTTCGATTTCAAATCTCAACAGGACGCCATTTGCCAATACATCACGAATCAGAATGATCAGCTCACTCTTGCGGACGAAATGTAAACTTCGTTCACCATGCTTTACCTAAATATATAAATATATTACACTCTGATGTAATTTCAATTATATTTCACGCTTACAAACCTGTAGTTCTACAGTAATATAAACAAAACAAAAACCTGCGTACTTTTCCTCTGACAACTACATAAATTTTAGGTTACTTTACATCACAAAGTATAAAATTATACTTCCTGCGTTACACTGACGTTCAACTTGTAGCGCCTCGGTGTACGTGTATGTGTGAGATGTATCTTTGTGTGAGTTTTTGATTCGTGACGTCACGAAATTCGCAGCGCGAATATCTTATAACAAAGTTATGAATGAAAAGTATTATATTTCGGCGTACATTATATTGCAATATGTATAGTAAGTGTCGCAGATTCCATATATGTAAAAAAAGTCGTAACTTTTTTTTTTAAATGACCCCATTGATTAATATTTGGATTGGATTAGATTGAGAGGAGAGGAAACTACCGCCGCAGGCTTCACTTTGTCATCTACTATGCCCTAGCCACAAGTGTATACAGGGTGTTGACTCGAACACCCGAACATAGGGATTTCACATGTAAAATCATATTTTGGTAATTTCCTGCTTCCCTAATTATTTTAGGTAAAAAAATCTTCAAATAACAATTGTAGAGCATAAAATTCTACATCTGAATCAATAAGCAAAACCAATCTTACTTGGTTTGTTAGCTCAGAAATTAGGTCTGAAAATGACGTAAATCACTTAAAAAATAGCAGTAGCCATGGAATTGAGATAAAAATGAACAAATTTTAACGATTTATCTGTCAAGTTAGCTGCGTTAGTTTATTTTTATTATTTGATATTACTGTTAAAGGGAACAATTTTATAAATTAATTTTGAATTAAAAAAACAAAATAAAATTGATCTATTTTCTAGTATAAATTGTCGAAATAGTAATTACAAAAATTAATGAAAATAAACTACCGCAGCTAACTTGACAGATAAACATTTGTTATTTTTGTTTCAATTTCATGGCTACTGCTATTTTTGGGGTGATTGATGTAAAATTAATTTTTTATCCTACACGTATTGAAAATAAGATTTTCCTGCGTGTTTGTGCGCACGAAAGTAGATATTTGCCGGTCAAGCCTGCAAAAATGTCACAAAGGCCTAGGCTTGTAAAGTAAATAGTTCGTACGCGGACTAACAGATGGCGTTTGATGCGCTAGAAATAATAACCAAAACTACGTCAACATGCTTTTAAAATATTGTAACTTTAAATAATTTTAATACATTAGATTCTAGGTATTTTTGTTATATATTCTGTAAATAATAGAACGAATTGCTAACATTATTTATATGTATGTCAAAATAAAATGTTTGTTTTTCGTTCTTATTCTATTTCTAATGTTGGTAATCAAATTTACAAATTTCATTAAGGTTAAGTTAAATGTCAAATTATACAGTATTCGTAAGATGTTTATATTATTTTATTATGTTGTTTTGTTGTGTAGGATAAATAATAGTGTGTGCTACATTGCAGTAAAGTTGTTTTCTGGTCCTCAAGAAGTATCCAGCCTCGACTGCGTCTCGGCCGTATACATATCCTTCGGACCAGAAAAGAACAACTTTCCTACCTAGCAGCACAAATAACTATTGCTTATTGATTCAGGTGAGGAATTGTATGCGCTACAACTGTTACTTGAAGTTTTTTTATTTCCAATAATTAGGGTAGCAGGAAATTACGAAAGTATGATTTTTACATGTTAAATCCCTATGTTCGGGTGTTCGAGTCAGTGGAGATTCTTGTATATAAACAAGAAACTTGTTTGGAAGCACTGGTACGCTATAAAATGAACCCGTTACACTATAAAAATTATAGTAGAACATAAATTAATGGGCAAAAAAATTGTAACTTATTTTAATTGTATCAAAATATGTGTCAAAAGTAACAAATTAATTAGTGATTTTTTTTTGAGAAGTCAACTTTAAAAGTATGTTTTTATACTAGGCGTTAACAATTGCCTTATTATTATGTCGAAAACAGTTTAATCATATAAAATATTGTTAAACGGTTTTTGGTATTTTTGTTGTTGTCAAATTGGTACTTCTAACAACTGCACCTAACTTTAAACGTCAAATTGATATAAAATATTTTTAAATGTTTCTTAATACAATTTATATTATTTATGAGTAGGAAAACCGAATAAACAAAACTAATTTAAACGGATATTAAAATTTCATAACTCATAATGTACAGATTTATAAATATTTTTATAATATTTTAAATACATATTGTAGGATGCGTGCGGATGAATGATTTAGTGACTTCTTTTGACACTTTTATTATTTGTAATAGAATACACTTTGATAATTAAATTAATGTTTAACATAAAGGTATGCTCATGGGCTAAACGAAAGTAAGTACCACCATTGCGATTCTACGTTCGCCTCTTCTTCTTTTTCTTTGTGTCGGCATCGTAGTTCGCGCGCGCGTCACATGATCAATCTTCTACAATATTGACAGATAAATGTGCCCAACTTCATTCAACAGAGTTACCATATTTCACATTTATACAGGATGGTCCAATGAAAATTATCTGCGCAATTTTTGGTCACTTAACATCAATTTTGCAAAAAAACGCTCGAATACGTCAATTTTAGTATAAAGGGGGACACCTGAATGGATTAGTACTAGGAATTAGGAATGACGAGACCTGAAAATTTTGGTACCCGGGTACCCGATATGAATACCCGGGTAGTACCGGATACTCGATAATTACCCGTTACCCGATAATTACCCGATACCCGATAATTATCTGATACCCTTAAAATATCCGTTATTCTTTCATATTCATCTTTTTAATTCAAATTTTTGTTATTTGCATATAAATTTATTAAATGAACAAAAGAATATTATATTTTCTGGTATAGAAATAAAAAACAGTATAAAATTACAAAATTAAAACTTATTACGGAAGTATATTTGATTTAATTACTTGGGAATATCTCATATTTCTATGCGCAAATATCAGCATGGATGATGTATCTGCACTCAGTCTTGATCTTCGCTTTGTTACAATGTTTCTGGCAGCTGAAAACTGTCTTTAACTGGCAACAATAGATTTTAGGTAATGGATAATAAACGGGTAACGAGTAATAAACGGGTAACGGGTACATTTCGGGTAATCGGGTACTATTTTTGATACCCGAGTATATTATTATCGGGTAGGTTGCGGGTACCCGATAATAATGTGCCCGGGTATTTACAAAAATATTGAGAAAAATGCATTTGAAATTTAAATAAATCTATTTTTTTATTTATTCTTCAATAGGCTATGTATAAAAAACAAAAACTGCTATCTGTCAATTTCAATTATTTAGTACATAGTTTCTCAATATTTTTGTTATGTTAAGGTATAAAATAAATACATGATTGAATTCAGAAAAAATACTCTTTCGAATAGACATAAAAAAACATACTATCCCATTTCAGAAAATATATCTTCGTGTTGTAAATTGAGAGCCACTGGTTTAAAAAAATATTTTCTTCCCTAATCGGATGTCCCCCTTGGCCCTCTATAAAATTGTCTTATAGCATTTTATTATTTATTTATCTTTAATAATATAGAAATTATTTGAGGTAGCTCGTTTAGCTGTTACACCCGGTATAGGTACATATATAGGTAATTATTCAAAAATACGAAATTATTAACTTTCAAAAATTTATTTAAAAAGAAATTTTTTAAATATTTCCTTCTATTTTAAAAGAAGTAAAAGTCATGTATTACAATTACTAATTAAAGAAAGGAAGTAATACTAATTTCATTTTCAGAATGTTTTAAATTAACTTAAGATCGATGTGAATATTTAAAACAGTTTGCGGTGTGCGTGTTTATTATTATTATTATTTTTTATTACTATTAATAAATCCTTGAAACATGAATTTCCACAAAGACTTTTAATTATTATTTTTTTTGGTCAAAATTCCCGACTATGAATTTCCAACATATGAACACGAATTGAGTCCCTAGAATACGATTTTATTATTTTTACTGTGATGTCTACATGTTTGGTTGAGCACGTCCTTCGCTGCGGGCTAGTACACACTTCAATACTATCCAGGATTACACCGTACAAACATCGGCTTTAAATAATAAGCTCCCTACATTCATACTATCTAAATTACTTATGTGCCATGGATACCCAGCAGTGGCAGTTTCTCATTAGACACCAATTGGAATCATTATTCTTATATATTGTTTAATTTAAATAATATACACCATGTAAGAACAAATTTTTAATTTGGACAACTAGAATATGACCTCATATTCATTCTGTATATTTATATATGGCGTGTTAGTTCATATAAGGTTATTACTGATCTTGTACATTTTAAAGCTTTCTGCTAAATAGAGATATACACATGTTGTCTGTATTATAAAATTGCAATTTATGCATATATTACGAGAGTAGAAAAAAATATATTTTAGTAGTTAGCTAATATCAAACTTTTAGCAATATATATTGCTTGTACAATCTATGCTAATATACAGATACATGAGAAGATTTGATTGTGATTTTGCTAGTTTATGTCTATTTTATAACTACATGGTATCACTTTCTTTTAAAATATAAGCAGACAGCCATATGTTTATTTATTTTGTTCCCAGATTTTAAGAACTATTGCTTCCGTAAGTGAGGTTTTTCTAAAAAATAGTGTAAACTAATTTGTTGGCTAACATAAGGGTTTTTTTTTTAAATGCATATGAAGTTTTATATTAATTTAATAATAAGACAATAATAAGAGTGCCATGACGGAAAAAACCGAATACAAGTCATTTTTTAACCTGGAAGTAGAGTGCCTTGACAGAAAGAAATGAATAAAAGTATAATGAAGGAAATAAAACAGTTTATAATGACAGTTATAATCACTTAACAAAACAAAGTATTCACATATTTAATTCACAGCACGTTATGTTATGTAAGGGTATGATAATATTATATCATTGACTTCAGAATAAAATTCTCCATTAAAAAAGCAAACAAAAAAAATAGGTTCACATTTAAAATAAAAAAGTTGGGCTCTATATCTTGAGAACCACTAGTTTAAAAAAAAATGTTTGTCTCATGTTAATAGTGTTGTAAAATAGAAATTGTTTGTTAATTCAACCGACCTCGTGGCTCTTATAGTTCTCGAGATAGCAATAGTGGACAAATAAAATGAACACCCTGTATAACTATCAGTGCCGGATTACCCATTAGGCAGAGTAGGCAATTGCCTACGGGCCCCGTGTCTTTTAGGGGCCCCGCGTTGCTCTATATTGGATTAAAATAATATTGATTTGATTTTAAAATTGATGTACGACGCAAAAAAAAAATTGAAAATGAACTAAATTTGTTATAATAACTATAAGTCTAGATTTTTTAACTCATACAGTACGCCGAACTGCGGTTGCTTTTGCCTTTGTATATAAATTGTGCCGTTCCCTTAATTAACGAAATTTCTTAGAATCGACGTAGGTATTATGTAAAGAATAGCAGATGTGATTATGATAATAAAGTATTAAATATGCGGCCACCAACAAAGATATCGGTTAGTATTTAGTAGAATTAAATAATAGACAATTCATTCAACTTGTAGAATGATTTTGTGTGATAGCGAATTTAGGTTTTACTTGAGTAATCTAGTTTTCTAGGTATGTACCTATATTAGTATGTTTTATATTGTCATTATTGTTGTTGAGAAGTTGGCGCTTGGTGCGCAAATAACAGTATTTGCCTCGGGCGCAAAATTGCCTAGATACGGCCCTGCTTATCGTAATATTACTGATACACTCTCCAAATATTTTTAAATATTTTTTGAATGTCTTATTTAAAACTGTAAAGTACACATTTTCTTTCATACTTTTATATTCCACTAGTGAGTATAGGTATATTCTATTAATTTTTTAACAGTATGTTATTTTTTGTATATTATTTTATTAAAATTGTTGGGTAGTAAAATCATAAATTTATTAGAGGAGGGGGCCCCGAGATTTCGATTGCCTAAGGGCCTCCACATGGTTTATTCCGGCACTGATAACTATTCTATTCTAACGCAGTAGAATAAAAACCTAAAATCCTCTCCTTGATTAAGCCCGTGAATCGTGAGAATTTTTCCCGGCGTTCGACGCGTCGCGTGCCGGCATTTTTGCGAACTGCGCCCGCTGGTAACTGTGGTAACTGTAGGTACTTGTTTGACAGTAACTTCTATGAATCGCGTCTGCTTTTGTACAGTTGTGGTTTAATTTGTGGAGTTTGTATGCGAAGCTGGTTGAAGCCAACCATATGGTGTTGTTCTGAAGACGTCTATAATGCTTCTACGTAACAGCCTGTGGAACTGGTTTTAATTTAGATCAAAAATTTCTCCAGAAAGATGTGGTGCAGAGGAAAAATGCCGGCCGACCCATCAGATGCCGGGAAACTTTTAGTTTACGGTGACGTTTATGTAACATTATATATTTATTTTGAATTTTTTATATATTTATATAATATAATTTATTCTTCAAAACATTATTAGATTGTTTTATAGTCATTAAAAGGAAGCCATAAATTACTGCAAAGAAAATTCGACAGATCCTCTGTACAGAGAAAAAATAGAGAGACGTTACATATAAGTAGTAATTAGTATTCTTTAATATTATATATTTATTTTGAATTTTTTATAGGAAAGATAGAGAAGAAACGATAAAAATACCAAAAATTGAGCCATATCAGAAGAAAGACGTGCAAAACAAAGAATATGATGTACATGTTTATATTTATGTATCTATCGAATAAAATCTGTACCATTAAAAAAATAGGAATTTATAGGTATTATGAAATATATTTTTTATGGTGTATTTATATAAAAAATAAATAAATATAATAATAAAACAACGATAGCTTGCACTACTCTCCATCTTACAGATGCATACACATTTCTCCGAAGTGACAATTGTATTTAAGGTTATTACGATTGATTCAAATTAGATATTTGAAGACACAGCCCAATTATTTCTATATTACTCCGTTAATGTACTTTGTAATCGTAAAAATAATATGTCCAGCTAAAAATAATTCAATAAGTAGTTTGCAGATATTGTAGAAGTTTAGGTAGGTATATGAAACTGACTTATGCGGGTTTTACAACCTTTTATGGAAGGCTGGGTAGCTTTGTGGTCAGGAGTTATAAATTATCCCAACGCAAAGGTATCACTTGAAAAGTAAGAACAGGTCCGTATTAAATAAATTCATACTGTACTTTGTATAAATTTTGTAAACTGAAAATATATAATAAAAAATAAGACACAATATACGAGTACACAGAAATAACTTTACGTTTTGATGACTTGTTCAAAACTGACCGTGTACCTCTAAAGAAAATTTTTAATAACTAATAATAGAGTTCTTAGAATATGGAATTGGAAATGCAAAGATCACGCAATGAAGAGAAAAATCTTAAAAATGAACAACTTGACTTAGTCAAATCTCCATTGATCTCTCCGCTTTAATCCCTTTTAGATATTCTTATCATTGAAACGGTGGTTAATACTTAGTTTCTGTCTTTCTTCATCTATGTATAAATACCAAAAATTTTCTGTGAAGTATATTTACAATATTTCTTGTTAATGGCCTTAAAAGTCGAAATATGAATAAAAATAAAATCAATTTTTTTAAACAACCAAGTATTTCTTATATTTATTTAATAACTGTTTGTATTTAAAATTTAGGGTTGAATTTATTTTAATAATTTAATATCTTCTCAATTTACAAATTGAAATAAGACGGCATTTAAAATACATTATTATTTGAATATTTTATTCTAGATTTAAAAATATGTAATTAGGAAACATTTTGAAACAAAATTTCTGGTACTGCCCTTAACATCATACGACAGAAAAATCTAAAATGGAAGGTTCCAGCTCTATCAAATTAATAGAAAGTAGTCAAAAAATAAAAAGAATATGAATAATTATCAATATTAATAAACAAACAAAAAATCATTAAAGTACTTCTGAAATATGGTGGCTTTTTGTTATAGCGAGACGTCACATAGTCGCCGGCAGCCCATCTAGGAGTGACGTCACCCGATCGTCATGTGAATGTTCGTATGAATAAACATTTCCTTTTTTTTATTTTATTTCGACTTTTAAGGCCATTTACAGGATATACTAATAAATATACTTCACAGAAAATTTTTAGTATTTATAAAACAAAGACAGAAACTAAGTATTAACCGCACCTTTTCAATGGTAAGAGTATCTAAAAAGGATTGAGTGATCTTTGGATTTCCAATTACATATTCTAAGAACTCCATTATTAGTTATTTATTTATACAAAGTAAGTACAGTATGAATTTATTTAATACGAATCTGTTGTTACTTTTCAAGTGACATCTTTGGGTTGGGACAATTTATAACTAAAGAGCGGATTATATGCATGCAATATGCATTAAAAAATCACCAAAATATGCATGATATATGCAAAAAAGTTATAAATATGCACTCTACAATAAAAATATGCAAAAAAAACTAATGTCATCAGCCTCGTTTTACTGATATCATTTTCTTATTTCTATTTTTACATGCAGTGTTTTATTTGGAACATTTCATGAAATGTATAAAGACAATAAATATCACAAGTAATTCTAACAAAAATAAGAAAATCTCGAATTTATATTCATATTGAAATTTACAAAAGCTCTTTTTTGAAACAAAAATCAAAAAAGTCATCTTTAACGAGAAAGTTGCTATATGCTCCTCATATTTTTAATACATTTTTTTCGGCATTACTAATTGTTGTTATAGTTCCAAACATACGAATTTCAGTGACAGATATTATTTACTTACCTTACTTACAAAATAAAAATTACTTAAGTTCTAAACAGTTCTAAAACACTGATAAAATCACTTTTTTTTTGTTCTGACGAGAAATTAAATATGTTTGTAATGGTTTCAATGAGTACATTTTATATGAATGCTCACTTGTTAAAACTACGATCAAAATTATATTTCTTGTAATATAATGTTTTCAAAAAAGAATAAAATTTATCAAAAATTAATTTTTGTTTTTGAAAAGTCTTAAAATATGCACTAATATGCAAAAAAAATCAAAATATGCAATAAAGTATCATTAAATGCAAAATATGCATGATTTTTTTTGATATTTGGCATTAATTTTTGATGAAACGTGAACATATGAAAACAGTTTGTTGATATGCCTAATATAAACACATGCTATTGCATAGAATCCGCTCTTTATTTATAATTCCTGACCACAAAGCTTGCCACCCTTGCATAAAAGGTTGTAAAACCCGCATAAGTCAGTGTCATATACCTGAACTTCTACTATAACTATACCCTAAGCGTCCACCCATCCAAATGACAGCACCAGCTGGAACAGCTGCACTGAGCTTGCAGATGCGGTGGCTGTACCTACACGTAGTGCCGTTCCTAACATTGAGAAGCTAACAGTACCGCCGGTTCTGTGAAAACATCCGAAGCATGTGTTAGAACTAAACATGTACTAAGTACCATTCAAACTACAGTTACACTCAGAGCAGATGGTGAACAGATGATCAATTACGACTGGAACGGTTATTCGGAATATTTGCACAAGTTAAACTGTGTAGGAGCAACACACACTACTGCGAACCGATTTGTTTTATAATAATCGGCTCTATCATGTAACTCATCGCTTATACAGGATGAATACTGAAAACCTTGACATAGGGAAATAACATGGGAAAACAGTTTCCATCTGTCCCGCTAAATAAAATCCCGTGTATATGGTATCGTTAGTTACATTACTTAATTTTGCATCTAGTAAAACCAAATGTTGTGTAATATGGCCTTTTCTAACTGAAATATTTGATAAAATAAATTGTATTTTGAAGATTACCCTTCATATTTACGAATAAGAAACGTCAAAAACAAAATGCTCCATAGCCGAGTGGATAAGAGGGCTGGTTCATAACATAAATAATCTACAACACCTGGTTCGAGACCACCTCGGCCCTATTTTTTTTAAATTAAATTATACTTAAAATATCATGTTTCGAAACATGAAATACAAAATTGTACACCAAAAACTAAATTCGAATTAATTGTTAAGTTTGACAGACAGCAAATAATAATTCTATTAAATATTTGGATTTTTTTTATTTATAAAAATATGAATATTGTTATTTTATTAAAATAGTCTGATATAATAAAGATATTTTAAGCATAATTTAATTAAAAAAAAGTAGGGCTGAGGTGGTCTCGAACCAGGTCTTGTAGATTATTGATGTTATGAATCAGCCCTCGTATCCACTCGGCTATGGAGCATTTTGTTTTTGACGTTTCTTATTCGAAAATATGAATGATAACCTTCAAAATACAATTTATTTTATCAAATATTTCAGTTAGAAAAGGCCATATTACACAACATTTGGTTTTACTAGATGCAAAATTAAGTAATCTAACTAACGATACCATATACACCCGATTTTATTTAGCGGGACAGATGGAAACAGCAAAAAACTGTTTTCCCATGTTATTTCCCTATGTCAAGGTTTTCAGTATTCACCCTGTATTAAGCGATGTAGTTAAACGTTTTTAAAGACATTGGTATTAAAATATTATCATTGTTTCAAATATTTAAGCGATCATAGGTAAAAATACTCGCTAACTTGATAATATTTAAAGACAAGGTACGAACTGTCTCTAAAATATTAAAGACAATTTTAAATATCAAAATGGTAAATGCAAATTTAACAAATTTTCTTCTCTCTTCTTAATTTTGAGTCTAATATTACATAGTTTCACTAAAGTCTTATATTTGTAATAGATACATTGCTTTCCAAAATTTTCGATCTTTATGTTTCGTATTATTCATTTAGAAATATGGAACTGTTCGATTTTAAATCTTTATAACACAAACAACACTTATACCGCGATGTTTCATCACTTCAACTTCCACTCGTTTTGTGTATTCGAACTTCCCTTCTAAATCGATGATCTTTTGCAAAATTTTATTAAAATGTTTATCACTATTCCTTATTCCATTACACAAAATTAATTTAATCGCTCAAAAACTTGCAAAGAAATAGATAACTGTTTTCACTTATTTGCTACCTACTTCTCACAAAATATATTCTGACAATTGCCATTTTTGTCAATCGGACTCAATTTTGCTCAATTTATTACAAAAAATCAAAGCCAACTAAATTATTATTTTTACTAAACCTCTGGGGATTAATAAATAAATGGTAGGATAAAATGAATAAAATATTATCAATTTAAGTTAGTGTTCCCTGTTTTTATAATTGATTTGATAACAGAAAATGTTAAATTAATCGGATATATACAAATTTACACTGTTGTCAAATATATTTTTTCCTAAATTGTTACTACCGTCACTCTTATTTGATATCGATATCGGTAAAATTTAAAGAGTAGCTATAGTCTTAGCGACACTTTTTATATATAGAGCACATACATACATATATAGAGCAATGCTCGCTTAAAACATAGTCGATAGTTAAAATTAAGCTACGTCGATTAACATAAGCGATGAGTTACATGATGGAGCCGAATTTCTATTTTACAATATTATTAACATGAGATAAACAAAATTTTTATTAAACCAGTGATTCTCAAAATACGCGTCCCAACTTTTTTATTTTAAATGTAAACCTATTTTTTATTTACTTATTCAATAAAGAATTTTGTTCTGAATTCAATGATATAATATTATCATACTCTAACATAACGATTTTTTTGAGGAAAATGCATCTGAAGTATTCTATTAATTTAATTAAAATATGACAATAATAAGAGTGCCATGACGGAAAAAACGAACTACAAGTCATTGTTTAACCTGGAATTAGAGTGCCTTGACAGAAAGAATATACTTTTATTCACTTCTTTCTGTCAAGGCACTCTAATTCCAAGTTAAAAAATGACTTGTATTCCGTTTTTTCCTTCATGGTACTCTTATTATTGTCACATTTTAATCAAATTAATATAAAACTTAAGATGCATTTTTCTCAAAAAAATCGTTATGTAAGGCTATGATAATATTATATCATTGAATTCAGAATAAAATTCTTTATTGCATAAGCAAATAAAAAAATAGGTTCACATTTAAAATAAAAAAAGTGGGACCCGTATTTTGAGAACCACTGGTTTCATAAAAATTTTGTGTATCTCATGTTATTAGTATTGTAAAATAGAAATTGTTTGCTAATTTAACCGACCTCGTAGCTCTTATAGTTCTCGAGATAGCAATGGTGGCCCGTTTAAAATGAACACTGTATATGCCTACTTTTAATTTCAAGTGAAATAATTATCTTATTATTTCACTAATGAAGTATCCTAATTGAAAATAGGAAAGTAAAGCGTCTGTTTTTAAACCAAAAGTAGAAAATCCATTTTAAAACGTCCTTGACCCAAATATATACAGTTTAAACCATTTTTAAATCTATTCCAACTCTTGAAAATCACTTAAGAGAAGTTATAAATGATTTAGCACTCGTTTATTGGCAGAAAATTTATGTATATATCTGTTAAACATAAATCATGAGTGAATGGTGAGATACTAGTTTTAAAATAAACATGTCGTTAATATTGACAGCTGTAATAAATTACCTACACACGCTGTTCAAACGGTTCTTATAAATGAAAACCAGTAGGAAAAGTTTACAATAGATTCAGACAGTTTAGGATTAAGTTAACATTTGAACAAGATTAAAAACAGTTGAGATTCAGACACTTAAGGAAGATTAAACCGTAAATAATTGACTGTGCCGCTTCGTTCTTATGTTTGTTTGCCGCAGGCTTATGATTATGACTACCAGAGTATCCCAAACTCCGAACTCCGAAGTGTTATTGTACTGGCTGGCGCAAAAGTTGTCACCCGATGTTCTTTGGCTGCAATTTTTTTTATGAATGAAAAACTTTGGTTCTGCTTTTTGATTATGTTTAGTTGATGTCTTAATTTTTTTCCTAATAAGTCGAGAAAATGATATCGGCCAATTGGCCGCAGCCAGAATGGATGATTAGACGGGCCCGATTTATAGCATTTTCCATTACTCTAGCCAGTACTTCCGGCGATAGGTTCTCGCATTCTTGACGGATATTCTCTTTGAGGGCTTGAAAAGTCTGAGGCTTGTTAACATAGACTCGTGACTTAAAGAAACCCCACAAAAAGAAGTTTGGAACGGTTAAATCGGACGACCTTGCCGGCCAGTGCAAATCACCATAACGGGAGATTAGGCGACCCGGAAATGTAGTCCTCAGAATTTCCGTTGTGGCTCGTGCAGTATGCGCCGTTGCTCCATCCTGTTGGAACCACATATTCTCCAGTTTAAATTCATTCAATTGAGGAAGAAGAAAGTCGTTGAGCATGGCTCTGTAGCGCTCGCCGTCCACAGTAGTCGTCTTCAGCCACAGCCGCGATATTCTGAGCAGAACGGCTCCTCCGGGGCCGGCCAGACCTGGCAGCATCTCGTGTTGTGCCATATTCTTTTGGGCGAGCGGCTGAACGCCGCAGTGTTTGCCCAGTTGGTGTCAGGCGACCGGGAAATCTGCGCGTAAATTCACGCTGCGCCAACACCACCGACGAATTATTCCGCAAAAAAATCAAAGTAATTAAACCGCGTTTTTGAGGAATATAGCGATTCATGTTTTATGGACATGTATTTTGTATTTGTTTACTTCACAAATGTCAAAGCAGATTTGACATTTGCCGCTATTTGCAAAAATTATAGCATGTTTCAATAGGGTGATTACTTTTGCGCCACCTTGTATTTAATGTTATTACGATTGATTCAATTGATTGATATTTGAAGTCACAGCACAATTACTTCTATATTACTCCGTTAATTTACTTTGTCATCATCATCAATGGCACAACATTCCTATGTGGAACAAGGCCTCAAGTACCTGAAGTACTTGTTTCGTGACATGTTTTACTTGCATTTTAGTGATGCAGGTTGTCAGCCTACAGTCTCTGCAAGGCCAGCACACACCGAGCCGTTGTGCGGCAACCCATCCAATTGGACAGGGCGGGCTATGTTGCTTATCTACACGATCAGACAAGACACGCCACGACCACACAACCGTACTAGCTGAATATACTTTGTAATCATATAAAATAATATGTCCAGCTAAAAATAATTCAATAAGTAGTTTGCAGATATTGTAGAAGTTTAGGTATATGAAACTGACTTATGCGGGTTTTGCAACCTGTTATGGAAGGCTGGGAAGCTTTGTGGTCAGGAGTTATAAATTATCCCAACTCAAAGGTATCACTTGAAAAGTAAGAACAGGTCCGTATTAAATAAATTCATACTGTACTTTGTATAAATAAAAAACTAATAATAGAGTTCTTAGAATATGTAATTGGAAATCCAAAGATCATCTAATGAAAAGAAAAATCTTATGAATGAGCAACTTGACTTAGTCAAATATCCATTAGTCTCTCCGCTTTAATCCTTTTTAGATATTCTTACCATTGAAAAGGTTAATACTTAGTTTCTGTCTTTGTTCTTCTATGTATAAATACTAAAAATTTTCTGCGAAGTATATTTATTAGTATTTCCTGGTAATGGCCTTCAAAATCGAAATATGAATAAAAATAAAATTATTTTTTTTAAACAACCAAGTATTTCTTATATATTTATTTAATAACTGTTTGTATTTAAAATTTACGGTTGAATTTATTTTAATAATTTAATCTCTTCTCAATTTACAAATTGAAATTAGAAGACGGCATTTAAAATGCATTATTATTTGAATATTTTACTCTAGATTTGAAAGTATATAATTAGGAAACATTTTGAAAGGAAATTTGTGATACGACACAAGTTCCATGTTACTTTATAAGGGCCAATCGGCTTATCCGAAAGTGAATTTCATATACCTAAACTTCTACTATATGACTCTTGTGAACTTGTACAATTTTTGACATTTTTGATAAAATAAAATAAACAAGACAAGCACCCAGGTTAAACTTGCATAGGAAATTGGCAGCATAAAGTAGGCTGGGAATAACTCTACCCTTTACAGTTTATATTAAATTAGTCAAAATCTAGGGGACAAATTTAGTAACTTTTAGTTTTAATTTTATATTTGTTTGAAATTTAAAATAAAATAAACTTGGCAAACAATTTAATACAAATACAATAAGTGACAAATTGTCAACATTGTCAAACAATAAGAATAAAGGAGTGAAGAAATAAGCAGGATTGCAGTCAACTGATGAATTTTATTAGTCTAAGGCCACCGTTTCGCTACCAATTGTAGCATCATCAGGGCAAAAGACTATTTTAAAATATTGTGATCATATACAGAAAATCAATCAAGTAGATATCGTCATACATTAAAAAATAAATAAATAAATAATTAAAACACGTCATGTAATACAAAATAATTTGTTGTAAAATGGCGATTGTTAACAATATTTTTTCTTTACAGGGATTAACTTGATTTCTCTTGTTTAAAAAATGATGATGCTACAATTGGTAGCGAAACGGTGGCCTTAGACTAATAAAATTCATCAGTTGACTGCAATCCTGCTTATTTCTTCACTCCATCATCCCTCCAGTCGGTTAACACCAATTCTTACAATAAGAATAAAATTATATTGAATTGAACAAAAATCGCTATAAAAGTTAAAAAATTATAATGCACTCACCGTAAGTAATATTACAATATTTATTACTTCTAGATTAACAGTTGTAACTTACAAATACCCCAGATGCGGGAATAAAAGGACAAACAATATTTTTACAAATTTCCTGTTAAAGATTTGCTGCGTTGTGAGATTTGTAAAAATTCTGCAATATTAATTCAAACACCGATTATTAAAAAAGGCAGTGTCAACAACGAGGTCTTGCAAAAAAAATTAAGTGAAACTTTTTATTGTTTAAATCAAACCTACAAAGTCTAATTTATCACTCTATATGATTTAATTCATTTTATTTACATTTTATGTTACATAAAATCGATTTAAAGTATCATAGTTTTAAAAAGTTGCAAAAAGTCAGCCATGTTGTGATGCCTGTAGGTTCATTTGGAAGACATATTTGTTTTTTGATTACATAAAAATTAGAAAAGAAAAAATATGTGAATTAAAATTTCAGATCAAATGTTTCTATATAAATGAAAAATATATATTAAATGTAATAATATAACACAATTTTATTTCTTGAAATATAATTTTTATTTGGGGGTGAAGTTATCCACGCATGGAAGGGGCGTGGTGGCTTGTTTGAAAGTCGGTAAAGTGGACAGTGCACCGTGATTCAAACTTTATACGTACATGGAAAGACCGAGCCTAATTTAACAAAATTGTTGGTTATAAACAGATAACCGATAAGTTGTCATTTTGTTTTTTAAATTTTGAATTATGAGAATGTGAATGTAATAAATATCATAAATGTGTTATTAATATCTCTAAAGAAAATAACAACAAAATTTTCTACTCTTTTTTTACCGAAAACTAATTTTTCATGCAAGAAAACGTTTTTATAGGTCACACGAAATATAGTCACTTTTGCTTCTGGTAGATTTATGAAAATGAATTTTTTCTTTACTGTCTCTTCGACTTGAATTTATTATTGCAATCAGTAACACAATAATGTATTTTTAAAAAGTAAAATTAGCATAAATTTCACAATCTGTCTAATAACTAATAATAACATAGAACCACGGTTGCATAGGTTACTTATGAGACATCAAACATGACCAAATTTCTAATATAGGTGTTTTTTTTTTGTCGTACAATTTATCACATCACTTTTTTTTATAGTAAATGAATAGAATTGATAGATTTTAGAAGTGAAAATAATAATGATTTAGGTCAATTTCAAAATGGAAGTTTCTACCATTTTTTTTATATTTTCATTTTAAAATATGAGGGATACTAAGAGTTTTGGTGAAAATCTGATGAAAATGTTTATATTAAATAGCGAGTTACGACTTCCGTAATAGTCATGTGACGTCTCAAATATTTTCTTCTCAAACTGTTTTTTTTTTTGTGGACCAAAATGTTTTTGAAGTATATGCTGTTTCTACATTATTTTTATAAAAAAATAATTAATATTACAATACAGTTTAAATCTACATTCTTAAAAATTGCACGTGTATTTGAATTATACAAGTTTAAAACTGATATTTATATTGAAATAAAATCTGTTTGAGAATACCAGTGGCGCTAGTGATGCAAACTTTTAACAAATTCCTCATAAAAAGGTAATTTATGCACTAATCTCGTAAATAATACTGTCTCAGATTTAAAAGAAATAATAAGCGTGAATATATAAGACACGCATTCAAGTATAGTTTGTCAAAAGATCTCAAGTTGACGTTTAAATTGTTTTATGCATAGATTAAGGAAATATATTTGTATTATGATTGTGGTATCTATATAAAGTTTTTCCTTGAGTGAAAGAACCGAAAGAAATGTGACCTTTATGCATTCTGCTATAGGGTATAGAATTGTACGAAATCCATTAAAATACACTGTTTGTTCCATGTACCCAGCTAAGCACTGGATTTGGAAATCCCAAAGTAACATCAGCATGCCTTACTTAATATAGATGGATTACTGTACAACATAAACAAATACTCTAATACTTGTCACAAGTTGTGGTAACGTTGATGTACACTTGGTAATAAGAACATTATGTTATAGCAGTTTTGTTTTTATGCAAAAAATTTTGGCAATTCCACGAAGATAATGATTATTGCTAAGAAATTAACAGTATTAAAATTTTAAATACATCCCTGTCTAGTTATTTATATGTCGTACAATAATCCATCTATATTAAGTTAGGCATGCTAATGTTACTTTGGGATTTCCAAATCCAGTGCTTAGCTGGGTACCTGGAGCAAAACTTTGAATTGATACCACAACCATAAAACAATTTAAACGTCAACTCGAGATCTCTTGTCAAACTATAATAACAGTTTAAAAGTGCACGTGTTTTGTTTAGTGTGAGTCAAGGCCACGCCCCTTGTGTTCTTTAAGCTCATTCGCCAGACTTGATGCCGGGATGTTTCACTTGCCAACCTAAACATTCGCGGGCTTTTGAAGTCCCCAATCTAAAGATGCAATGGGGTCATTTAAAAAAAAAATGTTACGATTTTTTTTACATATATAGAATCTGCGACACTTACTATGCATATAGCAATAAAATGTATGCAGAAATATAATACTTTTCATTCATAACTTTGTTATAAGATATTCGCGCTGCGAATTTCGTGACGTCACGAATTCAAAACTCATACAAAGATACATCTCACACATACACGTACACCGAGACGCTACAAGTTGAACGTTAGTGTAACGCAGGAAGTATAATTTTATACTTTGTGATGTAAAGTAACCTAAAATTTATATAGTTGTCAGGTGGTTGTCAGAGGAAAAGTACGCAGGTTTTTGTTTTGTTTATATTAGTGTAGAACTACATGTTTGTAAGCGTGAAATATAGTTGAAATTACATCAGAGTGTAATATATTTAAATATTTAGGTAAAGCATGGTCAACGAAGTTTACATTTCGTCCGCAAGAGTGAGCTGATCATTCTAATTCGTGATGTATTGGCAAATGGCGTCCTGTTGAGATTTGAAATCGAAGTCTAATTTCAAAAAATTATATCTACAAAACAATGTACCCAAATGACATGAAAATATTATTTACATATATTGTAGACGGTAGACTTTCAGGAAAAAAATAAAACAGAAAATGTGAAATGACCCCATTCATATAGGTGTCGGCACGCTATAACAAAAAGCCCCCGTATTTCGGAAGTATTTAATTATATAATTTTTTTTTATCAAATTCATTATTATGTATATCCTTTCTATTTTTTAATCTAATTTCTTTAAATTCGATTGAACTAGAATCAATTTTCCATTTTGAGTAGTTTCGGCGTGACATCTGTACGTACGTATCTCGCTTAACTCAAATAATATTAGCCTTAGAATGTTGAAATTATGTTTATGTAGTTCCTATTGAAACAATATGGAATGTTTTCCATATGTTAGTGAAAACTTGAGAGTAGGGAAATTTGATCTCTGCATTCAGAATCGACATGTGTTAGTTTTTGGTAATAAAGTTCAAATTTTATCGCTTCACTGTCATTCTGAATGCGTGAGAACTGTATTTTTAAAGATTAGTTTTTACAAGATCTGGTAAGGGGGGCAAAGGGATGATTTCGACTCAGCCCTCGATAACTTAACAGATTTTGTGGAAAAGTCGCGTATCTACGTCTGATGAAGACGCACGTATATCGGAGCACTTCGCTCTGATCGCGGTATGGACATTTAGACGGATTGTTCATACAATGTTTAGTCCTTTTAATAATTTTATTATAATTTAGTTTAGTGTCAAAATGTAAATAAATATCCTAAGTAAAATCGTGTGTGTTCGTCCAATTTCGTCCCATCGAGTTCCTTAGTGTTGTGTCACACAATAGGTTTATACAGAAGTGATAGTAAGACAGAGAAGCGAAAATTAGAGAGAGATGGAGAATGTGCACAAATTTAAAGGGCCCATTGTTTAAAATCGGAAAGTTCCCTCACATCTGAGAGAGAGATAGGGGAAGAGCACAAATGCACACAATGCTTCAAGGTCATAGAACTGTATATTAGAATATGAAAGGTACCAACATGGAGTGTCGCTTCTGTATGTAACTATTCTGTGGTTGTGTTGTGCATCATCGTCATTCCGAAGGTCGTCAAGGTAGTCGTAATCAGTAGCATCTCATCTTTCTCTCTCTCTTACACTATAACATCTAGTTATCCACCTCCATTTTCTGTTCCAGTCGGTCTTTTCAAAGGGTAATTTACTTTTGGAAGAAACTTAATAAAATAATAATGTAACGGGCGAGACTCACCGTGGATGAGTCATCACGCCTGACCTGTCTGGACAGGTAGCCGCGTTAAAGGTCAAGTGGGGTAGGACGGCACAGGTAATAATAATAATTAAATTCCTATTCTATTCTATTTAGTGATGGGTATAATCGGATTATTTGAATAATCAAATTCTACCGATTCGATTATCTCAATAATCGGGTTATAATTCGAATTATTTTTCACTCGGTCTTCCCGAAACCGCTCGAGCTCAAGTTAAGCGTTGACGAGTGAATAATCTATATACCTATTATCTAGTTATTACATTAGGTATATGGAATAATCGGATGACAATTCGAATTATTTTTCATTCGGACAGGCGCAGCCAAGCAGCCGAGCTAAATATCGCTAGTTTTGAATCGGCTGCATTCGGGTATAATCGACAATGAATGAACAAGAGAGAACTTGTACGTTCAAGTCAGAGGAGGATTATGTCAGTCTTGTCATTATTTTATTTTAACTAAAATTTATATTAAAATGAGTCCTCCAGGTTCTAAAAAAATTCTGTTGTTTGGAAATATTTTAATTATCCCTGCACTAGCCGATTATTTTTAATTCGAATTACCGAATTTTATAATCTAATTATGCAGGTTATTTCAATAATATTTTTTTATATTTTAAAACATTACTCTTTGGTTTCCGTACAGAAAAAGTACAAATAGAAGAATAAATTAAGAAAAATTTGATTTTAAAGAAAGTAGTAACACATATAGTAACATATGTCGTTACTTGGTGCAGCATCTTAAAAACGCCGCGTTAAAGTGACAGGTTCAACTGAATACAGCTACGACATACGTTTTCAGAAATTTGCACCTACTGTTTAAATTGAAGTTTATTCAATAATATTATGTTTTTTGGGTGTGTATAGTACATTAGAAGATAGATAAAACATTAGAGATTAGTAGTTATACGGTTTAATAATTAGGATTTGCATTTTATAATACTTTCCAGCAGCTTAAAGATAGCATATTTTGATTCCCATAAGAATAACATGGGCGTATAAATCGGCACAAGCGAGTTAGGGTTTTAGTTTGAATTTGGCGCCACAAAATGACCGTTCCACTAATGCAGTCTATTCAGTTTTCCTGCTCAGAAATAATATAAATTGTATTAAAAAACGTTCAAATATATTTGAGGTTATCAATTTGACATTTAAAGTGGGGTGCAGTTGTTAGAAGTACCAATTTTACAACAACAAAAATACCAACAACAGTTAAACAATATTTTATATTATTAAACTGTTTTCGATATTTCGATATAATAATAGGGCAATTGTTTACGCAAAGTATAAAATAGCTATTTATGTATTAAGGGCGAAATGATATAGATTTTGGCCCGCGGTGCAAAATTGAAGCCCGACGCGCAGCGGAGGGTTACAATGCACCTAGGGCCAAAGTATATTTCGCTCGTAATACATACATACATACATACATTTTTTGCACATCCGAAGTAGTATTACTTCATCACCGCGATCAAAGTAAAACGATGTTCAAATCAAATTCAGATCATAGTAGTCTATTTGACATATGTACGTTGTCATGGATAACAATGAAAACAAGCAAGTAGTAAGTAAACAAAGTAGCAAAAAAGCGGTGACACGTCAAAAATTTATTATAAAAATGGGCCAAACTGGGCACGAAAAGCTCTAATTCATTTCGCCCTTAAAACAATGTTATTTGACCGACTTTTACGCCCGGATGTGCAAAAAATATTTTATGTGTTAAATCCCAAAGTCCGAGTTAATATGTTTACGAATATTTATGGAATAAAATGTTTATTATTACATATGTAAATGAAGACTTTTACTTAGATTCATATTTATAGAAAAATCTGCTATTCTAACTGTATATTATATCAAAATTAGGTTGAATTTAAAAAAGGATTTCTATTGCATACATAAAAGTTAATTTTACTTTCATATTCAGCAACCGTCGTAAAATAACTGTACGTCTTTATGATTATTGCAGGTACTGTTTCTAACCTCCAATTTCTATTTCTCTTATTTTCCTCGAAATCTGACGCGTTTCGTTTCTAAATACTGCAACTGTCATACGGCTCATCATGTAACACATCGCTTATCGCGACGTAGTTAAACGTTTTTAAAGACATTGATATTAAAATCTTATCTTTGTATCAAATATTTAAGCGATCATAGCTAATAATACTCGCTAACTTGTTAATATTTAAAGACAAGGTACGAACTGTCTCTAAAATATTAAAGACAATTTTAAATATTAAAATGGTAAATGCAAATTTAACAAATTTTCTTCTCTCTTCTTAATTTTGTGTCTAATATTGCATAGTTTCAGTAAAGTCTTATATTTGTAATAGATACATTGCTTTCCAAATTTGGGTCTTTATGTTTCGTATTATTTATTTAGAAATATCGAACTGTTCGATTTTAAAACTTTACAACACAAACAACACTTACACCGCGATGTTTCATCACTCCAACTTCCATTCGTTTTGTGTATTCGAACTGCCCTTCTAAATCGATTATCTTTTGCAAAATTTTATTAAAATGTTTATCACTATTCCTTATTCCATTACACAAAATTAATTTAGTCGCTCAAAAACTTGCAAAGAAATATATAACTGTTTTCACTTATTTGCTACCTACTTCTCACAAAATATATTCTGACAATTGTATTTTTTGTCAATCGTACTCAATTTTGCTCAATTTATTACAAAAAATCAAAGCCAACTAAATTATTATTTTTATTAAACCTCTCGGGATTATTAAATAAATGGTAGGATAAAATGAATAAAATGTTATCAATTTAAGTTAGTGTTCCCTGTTTTTATAATTGATTTGATAAGAGAAAATGTTAAATTAATCGCATATATACAAATTTACACTGTTGTCAAACATATTTTTTCCTAAATTGTTACTACCGTCACTCTTATTTGTTATCGACATCGGTAAAATTTAAAGTGTAGCTAGTGTCTTAGCGACGCTTGTTATACAGGGTGTAAATGAAACTAGGGAACGCGATTTTTCTCGGAAGTTATACGAGATACAAAAAAATCTTTCAAATATAATTGTTAGTGTTTTTAGTAAGCTACATAAATTAATGTAAATCAAAAAGAAAATATTTTAATTTTCGGAGATATACCTATTTTTAACTTTTTTTTAAATGGTACGCCCTGTATATTTTTATACTATTTAATACGAAATAATTTTTCCTTCGAAAAAGTTTCATAAGGTATACCTTCTAAACTTAATAGTATTCGAGATATTGAAGAAAATATTAAAATAGTTTTACTCGAAATTAAAGCTGGCTATGAAAACAAAATATTGAGTTACGACACATTTTAATTTACAAATGTACATCAAATTATTCACATTCTCGTTAATTGAGTATTCTTCCATTTTTACAACAAATAATAGTCAGTTATCACTTTTTTTTACAAAGTTATATCAATAAACTAATACAAATGTCAAATTTTGTTTCCATAGCCTGCTTTATTACCCAGTAAAACTATTTTAATATTTTCTAACCTTCTAAAACTTTTTTAAAGGAAAAATTATTTCGTACTAAATAGTATAAAAATATACAGGGCGTATCATTTAAAAAAAAGTCAAAAATAGGTATATCTCCGAAAATTAAAATATATTTTTTCTGATTTACATTAATTTACGTTGCTTACTAAAAACAATAACAATTTTATTAGAAAGATTTTTTTGTATCTCTTATAACTTTCGAAAAAAATCGCGTTCCCTAGTTTCATTTACACCCTGTATATAGAGCAATTTAGCAATGCTCGCTTAAAACATAATCGATAGTTAAAATTAAGCTGCGTTGATTAATATAAGCGATGAGTTACATGATAGAATTGGGGCTTGTCTCTATAAGCGTTTGGCGGCCTCTCATATGGGAATCATTTTAACCTGATTAGATTAGATTAGATAAACAAATATGTAAACTTTTCTATTTAATATATAGATAAGGGAGGTATTGTATTTGGTCAGATTTCTCGAGTGTGAGTTTTCAACATATGAGCACGAATTAGGGTCCCTAGAATACGATTTTACTATTTTTAGCGTGATGTCTGTATGTCCGTGTGTGTGTGACGATTTTTCGTCCACGATAACTCCAATACGATACATGTAAACAAGATTTTTCGCCCAGGAAAACTCCAACATGTAAACAATATAATATTTAGTATTTGAGAGTTATATTCAAATATGATGTACTGATTAGATTTTGACTACAATTGGTTAACCGGAAGTAGTTCTTTACTTGAAGCTTTAAACAGTTTTTCCTAAAAAAGAACCTCTAAATACCGTTTTTTCCCAAATTACCTTATTATTAAATATAAATATTTTAAAATTTTCTACCAATCTGAATAATTACGTTTATATTTAATTTGTAGCTAGACAGAAAAAATATAAAAATTATAATAATTTTACAAATCGTTTAGGCTGAAGAATTTCTAGAAAACAGATATGTTCACAAAATTTAACATATGATATCAATTTTGATGTAAGTTTAAAACATAAAATTAGTAAGTATGAAGTAGTTTTATTGTAAAATTAATAAAGGTGGAAGAAATATACAAGGAATATATTTGCACGCGTAAATCAAACCTAAGTTCGGTTCCGGTTTTAGTAACGCCAAAAATAGCTGTTTTTTAGGTTATACAAATTTTATGAAGGAAATTTTAGGTATGAAATGAATTAAAAATATTCTGAACTGCAATAACAAATTAATTTTAAAACTACAAATTGAATGTACTGAAAAACATATAGAATATATTTCTACAGTGGCGGGAAGTAATGTGTTGAACACATCAGATTTTTGCTTATAACTTTTTTTATTTCAATACAAAAAATATTTTATCTTGCACATTATTAGACACTTCTTAACGACGAATTCACTGCAGTACTCAACATTTTCATTTCTCATACCGTTTTCGAGAAATTGATACCAACTTTCAATTTTCATATAGGCCTCAAAGTAGGCTGTGAGACCGTTATATAGAGATTTTTTCTCTTTTGAACGATATAAAATACATGGTCACCAATGCATTTTTGAGGAAAAACAAAATCATGCATAAAATGACCCTCACATACATGAGCACTATACATGAGGCAACTAATAGAATTTTAGTTGAGAGTCTAATTGACAGTGACAGCACGTTTCAAAATTTGATTTGTATTTAAATAGTGTTTTATTGTAATTTTGGATAGCAGATTAATTATACAATGCATTTTTTGTTTGAGTATAAATTTTGCATCAATTTTTAAAATGCAAATAAACAAATCTGTTTCATGTCATCTGTAACATATCTTTGTGGTCCTTATTAGAAATTATTTCATCAGTTGAATTTTCAACAGACGACGAAATTGCTTATCAAATTGTAAGTGTTAATACTAAGTTATAAAACCCGAAAACGGCAGTAAGAACTCCTTGAAGCAAGCAACTTTTCTTACATTAAATTTTTGATTTGGAGCCCCAGTTCATAGTTATTGGCGTTCTTTTGTTTTTTCAAAAATCGTTATTACTCCCTAATTTTAAGGAATATTTAAAAAATACAAAAACTTTCAGCATTTGCTTTCGGTTCTCTAATACATTTGTATTTTACAATTATTTTCTATTTTATCAAATGACAAAATGGCGACCGATCAAAAATTTCAAAACCAGATATTTTGAAAACCAGTCGATCGATTTTTGAAAATAAAACATTTATAAAATCTTTAAACTATCTATTAACATTTGTCTGAAACATCTGTCTAAATGAAGTTTTTATTCAAATTGAATTGCAAGATACATTTTTACAAACTGCAACAATATTTTGATAATTATGCATTTTTATACACAAATTATGCAAATAAATTTTGAAGATAAAGTAGTAAATAATTTCTTTTTGTAAATAAAGATATATCCAAAGAACAAGATCAAAAAGTATTAAAATTTGAATGTACAAATTCGAAAACAAATGCTTCAAGTTTGAAGTACGCGTTTATTGTTAGGCTGTTGTTTATATTATTTTTAAACTAAATGTTAGAAGATGGTTTAAGGATTTTATAAATGTTTTATTTTCAAAAATCGATCGACTAGTTTTAAAAATATCTTATTTTAAAATTTTTGATCGTTCACCATTTTGTTATTTGATAAAATAGAAAATAATTCTAAATACAAATGTTTTATAGAACCGAAAACAAATGCTGAAAGTTTTTGTATTTTTTAAATATTCCTTAAAATAAGGGAATAATAACAATTTTTCAAAAAACAAAAGAATGCCGATATCTACGAACTGGGGCTCCAAACAAAAAATTTGATGCAAGAAAAGTTGCTTGTTTGAATGAGTTGTAACTGCCGTTTTCGGGTGTTACAACTTAGTATTAACAGCCTGTAGATACAGATTAGTGCATGTAAGCTACTGAGCGCTAAAAACGTGAATACTGAACGCATGGGCGCCCATAAAGTATTTTTCAAAGGGGGGCAATCGAAATTTTGATAGCATTGTTGAATAGTTCTTTTGATATTCTATTCCGATGTGATATTGTCCATTCAAGAAGAAGTTTATATATTATAGAGATAGACTGCAAACATATATTTACTACTAAAAAATAGAATTGTTCAAAAAATAAATAAACACACATAATGTAATTTTTTTGGATAGTTTTGTATTGTAATTTTCAAATTCATTTCATCTTTCGAAAATTCCTCAGAAAAATCATTAGAAACCTCTTCGATAAAATGAAGTTTATTGTATTTTATTGTCTCAGATTAATCTACTTTTTAATGATAGTTAAAATAACTAACCACACATACTAACGGAATTATTTGTCTTACACATAAAAAGACTAAACCCTAAGATACAGCAAACCTTTAATAAATTTCTTATAGAACATAACGGTGGTGAAATAATTAAATAATGTGCCGTCTTTTTAAAATTTGCGAAAAGCCAGGGGAGAACAAGTGCCCCCTCTTGCCCCCCACCCCCCTTATGGGCGCCCATGGCTGAACGTACCCTAAAGGCCTTATCACACGTACGCACATAACTGCAACTTGTCGCATATAATCTGCAACCCCAAGCATTTCGGGCAACTTTTGACGTGTGATAGTGCGACTATTTTCATGCAACTAGTTTTACATTTTGTTTGAAAATCAGTTGCAGATACCTGCGACTTGTAGAATGCGCATGCGTACTCAAATTGTTTGGGGCAAAATACCCTAGACTGTTTGACATTTGTTTGGAAAACGTAGTTAGCAGTGCAAGTATTAAAATGACAGTAAAAATGGAAAATTAAGAATTTTATTACATCATGATTTTAATGAGCAATGAAGAAGTGTTATGGCAGCCGAGGAATTCCTACTACAAATTGAAGAAAAAAAATACATCAAGCAAATGACAAATAAAATAATTTACAATATTATTTCGATAAAATACTAATATAATCCATTTAACAATCTAATTGCAAAGCAACTAGAACCATTAGTACCAATTTCAAAATAAAAAAATTACTGTATTTCATGCAATTTTGCGTACGTCTGATATGATAGGTTGCTTGTCGCAGAAACTTCTGTCAAATCAGTTGCAGATATGTGCATACGTCTGATACCCGCTTAAGTGTTAACTTTTTGTGAAATAGGTTAGGTTAGGTCTGGGAATGTATAACTCGTTATAGAAGCTTGTGTTGGACGTGAAGACTAGACACTTTTTCATATTTCACAGTTATAGTGTTTCGCTTGACTGTGATTATCATTTAACATGAAATAGACTGTAAACGAATAAATTTTCAACATAACCATATACAACTAATTATAAAATTTTGCAGTCTATTACAATGACGTTTTGAAAATATAAATATAAGATACCATTTTTTTATTTTATATAAAAAAAATCGGATGTGTCCAACACAATACCTCCCGCCACTGTAGCAAGTAGCAATATATTCTATACAAGTTTTTCAATACATTTAATTTGTAGTTTTAAAATTAGTTTGTTATTGCAGTTCAGAATATTTTTAATGCATTTCATACCTAAAATTTCTTTCATATAATTTGTATGACCAATATGACAGCTATTTTTGACGTTACTAAAACCGGAACCGAATTTACTTTGATTCACGCATGCAAATACATTCCTAATGTTATTATATTTCTTCCATCTTTTCAAATTTTACAATTAAATTACTTCATTTTTACTTATTTTATCTTTTACACTTACATAAAATTTGACATCATATGTCAAATTATGTGGACATATGAATAACTCATCTGTTTTATCAAAATTCCTCAGCCTAAACGATATGTAAAATTATTATAATTTATATATTTTTTTCTACCTAGCTAGAAGTTATATATAAACGTAATTATGCAGATCGGTAGAAAATTTAAAAATCTATAAATTTAATAATAACGTAATTTGCGAAAACAATGATATTAGAGGTATTTTTTTTAAAAAACTGTTTAAAGCTTCAAGTAAAGTACTACTTCCGGTTAACCAATTGTAGTCAAAATCTAATCAGTTCATCATATTTGAATATAAGTCTTAAATACCAAATATTATATTTTTTACATGTATCATATTGGAGTTATCGTGGACGAAAAATCGTCACAGACACACACAAACATACAGACATCACGGTAAAAATAGCAAAATCGTATTGTAGGGACCCTAATTCGTGCTCATATGTTGAAAACTCATACACGAGAAATCTGACCAAAAACAATACCTCCCTTATCTATATATTGATAGGCGGAAGGTAAAAACTAATGTGGACACCAAATGACTTCTTTGTATGCCTTATAACTAAATTAAATTATACAATGTTTTTACTGCACTTCATTACAACTTATTTCATATTGTAAGAGTCCCACATAAAAATTTTCAACATTCTAGGGCTAATCTTTTGTGAGTTATACAAAAAATTTAAAAAATAAACTACAGTGTACGCAGAAATCAGCTTTACACGTTGTAAATTAAGAAATGTGAAACAAATTTGTTTAGATTTGAAATATAATATTAATTTCAAATAAGATAATCGTTACAACAATATTTCATTTTTAATAGTTATTTTCTCGTAAATTACGAATAATGAATCGATTTAAAAATGATACAGAGGAAGATTTGTGCTGATATTTCACAATCAACTCTAATTCTTTGATTACACGCATGCGCAAACCATTCATTCAACTCTGGTTATAATCTTTTTTACCTCCCGCCTATCAATATATAGATAAGGGAGGTATTGTTTTTGGTCAGATTTCTCGAGTGTGGGTTTTCAACATATGAGCACGAATTAGGGTCCCTAGAATACGATTTTACTATTTTTAGCGTGATGTCTGTATGTCTGTGTGTGTGCCTGTGTGTGTGCGTCTGTGACGAGTTTTCGTCCACGATAACTCCAATACGATGCATGTAAAAAATATAATATTTGGTATTTAAGAGTTCTATTCTAATATGATGAACTGATTAGATTTTGACTACAATTGGTTAACCGGAAGTAGAACTTTACTCGAGATTTTACTTGAAACTTTAAACTTAAAAAAAATACCTCTCCATACTATTTTTTCGTAAATTTCGTTATTATTAAATATAAAGATTTTTTAATAATCTACCGATCTACATAAATTTTATAATAATTTTACATATCGTTTAGGCTTTAGGCTGAGGAATTTCTATAAAAATGACATATGATGTCAAATTTAATGAAAGTAAGATTCAAAGATAAAATAAGTAAATTTGAAGTACTTTTGTTGTAAAATTAAAAAAGGTAGAAGAAATTTATAAGGAATATATTTGCATGCGTGAATCAATTTTTTTGCTCATACAAAGTTTATGAAGAAAATTTTGGTATAAAATGAATTTTAAAACTATAAATTGAATGTTTTGAAAAACATATATAGAATATATTACTACAGTGGCGGGAGGTAATATGTTGGACACATCAGATTTTTTATTTTATAATGTAGTAAGTAATTAAATATATTGTAACGCGCGTTGGACCACCCAGCTACACCGGTGACGGGAGAGGGGAGATAGCAGTTGTTTGTGTTAGGTGCAAAGTGCAGAGTCAGTCGTGTGCGGTGTAAGGGTGAGACTAGATGTGTCGTTTGCGAACTTGAAAGATAGGTTAAGAGAAGTTATTGTTTCTGTTGTACTGTCAGTTAGATGTAATGTTAATTATTGTTATTGTTTAAATAAAACCAAGTTAAAAACCACGCTACAATATGTATATATTTATTTCAGTTTAAAATTATTTGATTTTTACAATGTCCAGTGGAAGACCGAGAAGAACGTTAAAAATCAGAAAAAGAAATTATTGCATTATAAAATAAAAAATATTAAATTTAACGTGTTCCATGAAATACGAATTTATTAAAAAAATATTTAAAAAATTGATTATAACCACTGTTGAATGAATGGTTAGCGCATGCGTGTAATCAAAGTACTAGAGTTGTAGGTTGTGAAATATCAGCACAAATCTGTATCAGTTAGAAATACTGATAATCATGTACAAAAACTCCTGTATGTTTACTGATAAAATAAACTCCTAATATTTAATTTTATGTGAGTCCGAAGATAACCTATTTGTTACCGGCTAGTGACGCGTAGGTCACCGGCATTTGAAGTAGTGGTTTCGCTATAGTACAAGTTTAGGTATATGAAATTCACTTTCGGATAAGCCGATTGGCCCTTATAAAGTAACATGGGACTTGCGGTATTACTACTTTTAGGCAGCTACTCTCTTCTGTCGTATTATGTTAAGGGCTCTATCAGAAATTTTCTTTCAAAATGTTTCCTAATTATATACTTTTAAATCTAGAGTAAAATATTCAAATAATAATGCATTTTAAATGCCGTCTTCTAATTTCAATTTGTAAATTGAGAAGAGATTAAATTATTAAAATAAATTCAACCGTAAATTTTAAATACAAACAGTTATTAAATAAATATAAGAAATACTTGGTTGATTAAAAAAAATTATTTTGTTTTTATTCATATTTCGATTTTTAAGGCCATTAACAGAAAATACTAATAAATATACCTACTTCACGGAAATTTTCTAGTATTTATACATTGAAGAACAAAGACAGAAACTCTAAGTATTAACCACCTTTGCAATGGTAAGAATTTTTTAATGGATTAAAGCGGAGAGATCAATGGAGATTTGACTAAGTCAAGTTGTTCATTCATAAGATTTTTCTTTTCATTAAGTGATCTTTGGATTTCCAATTACATATTCTAAGAACTCCATTATTAGTTATTTATTTATACAAAGTAAGTATAGTATGAATTTATTAAATATGGACCTGTTCTGATACCTTTGAGTTGGGATAATTTATAACTGCCGACCACAAAGTTTCCTACCCTTCCATAAGAGGTTGTAAAACCCGCATAAGTCAGTTTCATATACCTGAACTTCTATTATAGAAGTCTGTTGTACACGGGAAGAGTATAATGTTTATTTAGGTTATTATGTAAATTTTGAGGCAGCAGGCATAAAATTATACACATTTAGTGTAATTAGTATGAGAAAACATGTATGAAATATTACCTAGTAGTGCTGCAGAAGTATTTAAATATGAATTACATTTTTTTGCGTTATAATGCTCTAGATTTTTTAATACCCTACTGTTTTTTTTTTTAATTATTTGGGTATGGAATTCTAGCTTTGGTGGTTTAACTGTCACAAAACCTGAAATTGTTTAAGTAGGAGAAATCTTCAAAAATTAGATCAATAAAAGTTCAAATTCAAAATATTTCTCAATGTATTACAATTGCCTAAATATCATCGTATGTAATTCAAAAGTTTTATAAAAGATTGATGTCCGTATTCATAAAACGTTCGTTATAGTTATAACGCTTCGTTAAATTTTTTGACAAATTATAAAACAGTAGACAAATCAAAAATTTAATTTTTGATCAAAGACGACTTATGTCATTGGAGAAAATATTTAACGAAGCGTTATAATTATAACGACTGTTTTATGAATACGGGCATTAGTCATTCCTTAGCAGATAATGGATGACTTTTTAAAAAAATATTGTCTAATTATACTTTATTATACTTACTTGTTTGTTAGCTAGTTTATTAATTCGTTATTTTGTATTTTTTATTACAATTTTAAAATTTAATTCTTGTATCAAATTCATGCCCTATGTTTCATTTTAAATGAGACAAGCAAATATACATTGCTTTCAATCAAATATCAAGTCGTAACAATGGATATGATAAATACCTTGTTTTACGTTAAAAAATACTCACGGTACCTACCTACAGAGTGGAATGCGAAATTGGAAACACCTTTTATCTCGGAAGTTATTATAGATACAGAAAAATTGTTTAAATAAACTTTTATACTTCGCGTTAACAATTGTTCTATTATTATATCGAAAACAGTTTAATAATATAAAATATTGTTAAGAGGATTCCCGGTGTCTATTGGTATATGGTAAAATACGCGCTAATCATTTTTCTTTTTATTCAAAAGCCACAAAAGAAACTAATATGAAATAAATTCATATGAATTCTTCAAATTCAGATGCATCCGCCTATATCAAATATATTTTAAAATTTACAATAGAATCGCGAAAAAAAATATTAAATATCAGACATAAAGGTACTACTTTATTGTAATGTCTATCATTATTCTTATATATTTTTGTTATTTAAAAGAATATACACCATGTGAGGACAAATTTTGAAGCTGGACAACTAGAATATGACCTCATATTGATTCTGTATTTTTATATATGGCATGTTAGTTCATATAAGGTTATTACTGATGTAGTATATTTTAAAGCTTTCTGCTAAGTAGAGATATACACATGTTGTCTGTATTATAAAATTATAATTTATGCATATACTATTACGAGAGTAGAAAAACAAAAGTATTTTAGTAGCTAGCTAATACCAAACATTTAGCAATATATATTGCTTCTATAGTCTATGATAATATGTAGATACATGAGAAGATTTGATTGTGATTTTGCTACGTTATGTTCATTTTATGACTACATGGTATCACTTTCTTTAAAATATAAGCAGACAGCCATATATTTATTTACTTTGTCCCCAGATTTCAAGAGCTATTTGTCATTGCTTCCGTAACTGAGGTTTTTCTAAAAAATAGTGTAAACTAATTTGTTGGCTGCGTATCTCTTTAGAGCGTTTTAGACGATCATAAGTTTACATCAATTTCTACAACTTCGTATTGTTCAATGTGATTCTGACACGTTCAAAGAAATTTGACTGTTCATAGTTCATATGCTATGACATAGAAATTCTCACTTAGAGCATGTTCTAAATTTCAAGGTCATTTACCTCAAATTTTAGTTAATTCTAGGGATTTTGTTGTTATCAAATGTCAAAAGTGAAAAATAAACAAATGTGAAATCATATATCATTGTGATCAACCTATATTTTTATTTTCTTTATTGATTCCCCTACTTTATAAGAGAAAATAGTTCAAAAATTTTGAACGTGTAAAGCGGAGCCATTTGATCAAAGAATATGATGTAAAAATTACTCAATTGAATTGTGTACTTTATGAATAAAATATGGACTGTGCTGGTTTAATGTGTACAATGCTATATGTCTACATCTTGACTCTTACTATCTACAAAATCTTTCTTACAGCTATGTTTACAAACACTTTTAAATTGCGAGGGTGATAACCAACAAAACAAAAAATGTGAAGTGGTTTGGTGCACGAAATACTTATGGCAGGGATAGTCTGATTTTCATAGAATTGACAATTGCACATGTGGAAAATAACACACGCGACACGACCAGTTAATATATTTTTATACCTCTACCGTTAAATTCATATTTTTCTAATATACGTTTACTTAATCATTTTTTCATTATTCCTTTTCTTTGTGGATTTTATCCACATTTTTACAAAAATTCTAACCTAAATCTTTTCTAAAAATCAATCTTTATGAAGACTACTTTATTGTACTTTTCGTTATTATTTATTATGACGAGCAAAGTAAAAGTACAGTATCAAAACAGAAATTTCTATGTGTATGGCTGCCATTCTATGAAGACCTTCCTTTCATTTTTTTTTGAAACATGGAACTATAGTTGATAAAAGAAATACATGAATTAAACTTTCTTGAAAAAGATAGGTTATAAAAGAACAAATATACAGGGTGTTTACGGTCTTTTTATTTTATTTTTAATGGGTGATACTAGAGGTCAAAAGAAGACGAAAAACATTAAAACACCTTAATAAAATATATATAATAAAAGAGATATGAATTTTTGTAGTTTTTATAAAGGGGAGGTAAATTAATGTTGAAAAAAGTTAATAGGTATGCGTATTGTGGCAATTGTTTATGCCATTACGAGTAAACGTAGCTTCGTCAGTCGCCAACACACTCAATGAAAAATTATGGTCTTCGTCATTTTTGTGCAAAAACCATCTACAGAACCGTAAGCGCTGAGGATGATCTTGAGGTTATTTGCCGAGCAATTGTCGTGTACTGGTTGAAGGATTTTCATCAACGAGGTTTAAAATTTGTACATCCGCATCTAAAATTCGTCGGAACCGACCAGGACCTCCATCACGCCCTTGATTATTTCGCAGATCACCATTATCTCGAGCACCTATTATTAAATTAGTGTACTGTTGAGGTATAAGACATTGCCTATTTGGAAATCGCTCTCTGTAAAGACGACTTGCTGCAGTTAAATTTTGATGCACTTCCCCATAAATAAGCATCATGTCAACTAATTCTGTATTAGAATACCGATGGTACATTCTTCAATTTTTACACAATTAATAACAATAATCACATAGAAACAGACGTTGCATAATTAAATTGTAATAAACTGCAACTGAGAGATAAACAAATTAAAAAACAAAAAAGAGAAATTTGTCATTGCATAGGTTACTACAACTTTTTTCAACATTGATTTACCTCCCCTTTATAAACACTAAAAAAATTAATATCTCTTTTATTATAAATATTTTATTAAGGTGTTTTAATGTTTTTCGCCTTCTTTTGACCTGTAGTAGCACCCATTAAAAATAAAATAAAAAGACCGTAAACACCCTGTATATGTATACAGGATGTAAATGAAACTAGGGAACGCGATTTTTTTCGAAAGTTATAAGAGATACAAAAAAATCTTTCTAATAAAATTGTTATTGTTTTTAGTAAGCAACGTAAATTAATGTAAATCAGAAAAAATATATTTTAATTTTCGGAGATATACCTATTTTTGACTTTTTTTAAATGATACGCCTGTATATTTTTATACTATTTAGTACGAAATAATTTTTACTATAAAAAAGTTCTATAAGTTATACCTTCTAAACTTAATAGTATTCGAGTTATTGAAGAAAGTATTAAAATAATTTTACTGGAAAATAAAGCTGGCTATGGAGCAAAATTTGACATTTGTATTAGTTTATTGTTATAAGTTTGTAAAAAAGATTGATAATATTCAATATCTCGAATTCTATGAAGTTTAGAAGGTACAACTTATGAAACTTTTTTAAAGCAAAAATTATTTCGTACTAAATAGTATAAATATACAGGGCGTACCATTTAAAAAAAAGTCAAAAATAGGTATATTTCCGAAAATGAAAATATTTATTTTTCATATTTACATTAATTTATGTAGCTTACTAAAAACACTAACAATTTTATTTGAAAGATTTCGCGTTCCCTAGTTTCATTTAGACCCTGTATACTTGCCCAAATATATGTAAAATAATATTATAATAAGGCGATTTTTATTCGTGTTTACCTACTTGAAAAAGATAGATTACAAAGGTAAAAAGTACATAAAACTTTGAAATGAAACAAAATCACATGTTTACAAGGTAACTAAAGACAGCAAAGTACTACATTGGTCCTCCATTTTGAAATTAGCATCAGCGTATATTTTCCGCCAGGGACCAACTATTTCGCCGCACGGTTGTTGTGCCGCTACCCACCTATTTGGTTTGAACTTTAGGTCGCGGTCTACCAAAGTCAAGTTCACCGGTTGTAATTGGATATTAATTTGTCAACTGAACATAAATTATAAAAGTTTGGACATAAGTGAAAGTTTAAGATAAATATGTAGGATTTTTTATTGAACTTTTATTTAAATTAGGAAATTTGGCATGTACAATCTGTCTTTATAATATTTGGACATTCGCAAATATTTTAAATTGATTTATTACTGTTTAACGCTGGCTTAATGCGATAATTAATCGTCAAAAATTGTTTTAAAATAAATTTATACTACTCGCAATTTTTTTAGCAGTTCCCAAAAAACTTAAATTAATACTGTTCTATTCTATTGTCGAAATGTTACTATTTTGCAGTGAAAATATTTTATTTAAATATTACTTCATTCACGAGCTACATATATGACCATATTTATTTGCTTTCATTTTATGATTCTGTGCAAAAAAAACCCGTATTTTTTTAAATGATTTAATTATTAATAATTCCGGAGAAAAAAAATAATAAAGTTTTGTAGAGAGGGTTTGTGACTTAACGTAGAAGAATTAGATAGAGAATTTGAATTCGTTCGATAAAAATCATCTATCATAGAATAATGTATACATTTTGCAGATTACTCAGGTTCCATTTTTAAAACTATGTATGTAAACAATAAACAGCTTTCAAAAATCATAGGACATTGATAATTTTGACAGATAAGTACAGACATTTCAATGTCAACCAAATTTACACCAAAACAGTTTGTTGTGTAATATCAAAATATTTTTATTTTATTATATAAATTGCCTGTATTGATATCTTATACATTGTTTCAGTAAGAGTTATGATTAATTTATCATTAACAACATTTATTCGATATCATTAAGTAAAAAAATTAGGTTGATTAAATTCACAGTTGTAGCATTGTAAACTGCTCTCTCAGTCTCTTCGGAGACGTCAGAGATATACATTGTAATTTCAAATGCTAATTTCAGTAATATTATAAAATAATATATAGTTCTTGATTCTTGTCATTATTATTGATAGTTATAAAATGGTTAATTTTTAGTTTTTTAATTTTTTTCCTTCAATTCGACAGTGGTCATATAACCCACTATATAATTATTAGCATTTTACACATAAATTCATATAAGGGATTAGCCACTAACCCGGATGCGTGGTACCCCTTGTTAACATCCTGAAATGTAAACTAACTCCACTTCCAATTCATAAACACAATTCACTATATTATTCAGTTCCAAACATAACTGTACTATACTCCGTTTTTAAACTATAGACAGCACTAGACGAAGTCACATTTACACCGCTAGAAGTTACCAAAAAAAAATCACTAGATTTATTTGGCGGGAGAAATGCAATGTCAAAATGAAGGTCACGTCAGAATTTATACTTTCCAGGCTATATTTTCATCATCCAAAACTATGATAGATAATCTACTTAATTTATTTATATAAAATCATAAATACGTACCTTTAATTATAAATTAATTAATTGTCTATTTTTTTTTGTAATTCCATGTTGAAAAATTTATGTATTTTTAAAAGTACTGTTAACTCTTGGTGGAAATGTCACAAAAAGAGCAATGAAACGAAAAACACGTGCAAATTCAACAATTGATTTGACAACTTCCGAGAGTTTGACGTTTCAATTACGTTTGAGAAGGTTAACCTGAAATTTCGTCTGGTTAAATGCGGCTTCAAGAAATGGCGCAGCAACCAATCACAGGCTTTGATTTTCTCACTAGGATTCCTAGTTACTGTCTATAGTTTAAAAACAGAGTATAATTCCAGCAAACTAGTGCAGTTATGTTTGGAACTATCAAATATAGTGAAGTTTTTATTGGGAGTGGAGTTAGTTTTTACATTCAGGATGTTAACAAGGGGTATCACGCATCGGGGTTAGTGGCTAATCCCTTATATGAATTTGGGAGTTATTGTTTTACTTTCAAAATGCCATACTTATGTTATGGAAGTGAAAAAAATTGTAACCGAAGATTCTTCGATCATTCATAAATAACTTTTAATTTTATGACAACTTCCTCAAGCTTTCGGTATCTGTCATAAAATTATTACGTAATTATCAATGATCTAAAGATATAGCTGATGAGAATATGACGTTTATTTTTTGTTTTAAACATTTTTAAATCTATATTAATTCAATCCCAAACATTTTAAAACTTAATTTCCGTCTGAAACATTTTTAAAAAACTGCCTTACAAAAATATAGTTATCTTTAACACAGTTTCAACACTGTGTTATCCTCTATATTTCAGCACAGAGTGCCTGCATGTTTTACAACCCTTAATACTAATACAATATACAGGATGGAATGAAAAATTAGAAGTACCTTTTTACTCGGAAGTTTTATAGGTTAAATTTTCTTGGATATTGCCATATTTGTACTTTTTTTAAATGGAATACTCTATATATTGTTGCACTAATTAATACAAAATAATTTTTGCTTTAAAAAAATATACGGGTTCTTACATTAAACTTGATAGTTTTTGAGATGTTAATGAAAATATTTAAATGTTTTTTCTTAAAATAAAGTGTGCGTTGAATATAAAATTTGTTGACAGTTGAGATTTTGTATTGTATTTGAACCATCATTTTTAATTCTCATATAACAGAAGGAAAATATAAGTACTAAAATATGTAACTAAAAGTAAAAATTCTTTGTTACTCTTCCTGGTTTTATTTAGATGAATCGGTAGTTTTATTACTAAAGAGCGGATTATATGCACTAAAAAAGTGTCAAAATATGCATGCAATATGCATTAAAAATCATCAAAACATGCATGATATATGCGAAAAAGTTATAAATATGCACTTTACAATAAAAATATGCAAAAAAAACTAATATCATCAGCCTCGTTTTACTGTAATCATTTTCTTATTTCTATTTTTACATGCAGTGTTTTATTTGGAACATTTCATGAAATATATAAAGACAATAAATATCACAGGTAATTCTAACAAAAATAAAAAATCTCGAATTCATATTTATATTGAAATTTACAAAAGCTCTTTTTTGAAACAAAAACCATAAAAGTCATCTTTATCGAGAAAGTTGCTATATGCTGCTCATATTTTTAGTACATTTTTTTCGGCATTACTAATTGTTGTTTAGTTCCAAACATACGAATTTCAGTGACAGATATCATTTTCTTACCTTACTTACAAAATAAGAATTACTTAAGTTCTAAGCAGTTCTAAAACACTGATAGAATCACTTTTTTTTTGTTCTTGTTTCAATGAGTACATTTTATATAAATGCTCACTTGTTAAAAGTACGATCAAAATTATAGTTCTTGTAATAAACTGTTTTCAAAAAAGAACAAAATTTGTTAAAATTTAATTTTTGAAAAAAGTCTTAAAATATGCACTAATATGTAAAAAAAATCAAAATATGCAATAAAGTATCATTAAATTCAAAATATGCATTATTACTTTTTGATAAATCGTGAACATATGAAAACAGTTTGTTGATATGCCTAATATAAACAACACATGCTGCATAGAATCCGCTCTCTATTTATTACAGATATCGTTTTCGTTTATGAAATAAAATATTTATATTGCTTTTTGAAGCAATTTAAAAAATGCAGTAATACTCAGATATCTATAAAAATTAAAAAATCAAAAAAATCAAGATTTATTTGATTTTTAAATAAATCAATGATCTTTGCCAACCCAGGGTACCTATTCTGTAACTTGTATCACTAGTGATACGCGTTCAAAATTGTTATAATCTGATTACCATCTAGCGGTTTTTGAGTGCAACAGGGCAACTGACGTCACTCATTTTGTAAACGATTCACTAGCGCGAAGGGTAGTGTTATATTCACTTCACTAGTGTTATACTGACGTTTGGTTTGTGCATTGTCGGTATTGTTTGAAATTTGAGTGGTGACATTTTGTGAAAATTACTAAAGAAAATCTAGAAATTATGCAAAGGTACGCTATGGACAACACATTTGGCCCGTATTACGAGCTCGCTTTTATAATAAAATCGCGATTTTAAAGCTCACTTTTACATCAAAATATTTTGTAAAAACGAACGTTAAAATCACGATTTTATTATAAAAACGAACTAGATTACTTTTATAATAATATTGGCTCGTATTACGAGCTCACTTTTACAATAAAATCGCGATTTTAACGCCCACTTTTATATCATAATCTTATGTAAAATTGAAAGTTAAAATCACGATATTATTATAAAAGTAATCTAGTTCGTTTTTATAATAAAATCGTGATTTTAACGTTCGTTTTTACAAAATATTTTGATGTAAAAGTGAGCGTTCAAATCGCGATTTTATTATAAAAGTGAGCTCGTAATACGGGCCAATTATTGACAATAAACACAATTTTGTACAATTTGACAGTTGCGCCAGGGAGTAGTGCCAACTTAAAAATTATTGTACTAAAATTTTCAAATAAAAAAGTTCCTAAGATTACAACATAGAACATTTGACACGAGACGTCAAATAATATAACACTTCAAATCGTTGAAAAGTTACAGAATTAGGCAGTCCAGAACAAATGAAATTGGCAGAGGGCAGCTGTCAAAATATTATTTCAAATTTATTAAAAGTTTACTGGTAATACAATAAAATAATTTTATACATCTATATTGATATTTTGAATTGTAGAGATATTGTTTAAATTATATTTTCACTCAAACTGTTTAAAATTTGTCAAATATATCTAATAGTGAGGTCAGACTTCACTATTATATATATTTGACAAAGTTTTTGACAGTTTGAATGAATATATAATTTAAACAATATCATTACAATGCGAAATATTGATACACATGAATAGTATTATTTTATTGTATTACCAGTAAACTTTTAATAAATTTGAAATAATATTTTGACAGCTGCCCTTTGCCAATTTCATTTGTTCTGGACTGCCTAATAGGTACGCAGCAGTACAGTATTCAAAACAGAATATATTTACATAGTTACCATTCAGCGTATCCAATAGATTTAACTACACAAACACCAGAGTTGCAGTGACCGCTGCGACAGCCTCGCGAGAACTAAAGCATTCCCTGCAGAAGAACGGTTAGCGGCCACCAGCGGTCTCCAACATGCAGCGGGGATCTAGGTCAGCAGAACGCCGCTGTCAGCGCGCCGGACTGGTTCCGGAGGCTCCCAAACTGTTCCAAACACAGGCGAGTCTGGGAACACGCCCCTCGCGCCAACGCGGTTATTATAAGAGAAAAAGATATCATGTGTCCTCCCACCACTGTACAAATATATTCTATATAAGTTTTTCAGTACATTTAATTTGTAGTTTTAAAATTAGTGTGTTATTGCAGTTCAGAATATTTTTTATCTACAACTATTGAAATATGAGTACATTATACGTGTGATACTACATATAATATACTACTCATATTACACAAGTGTAATATGAAATGTTATATTACACGCTACACTTTTCTAAAATAAATAGAGCATATAATTTAACACATAACATTTTAATAGACTGTTAATTTATTAATAATATATTTTTTATTATAAATATCAATATAAATGATTATAAAAGTATAATAAATACAATTTGAATAGTTATTTTGAAATTTACTCACACCTAACTGAATATTTGACAAATAATATCAGATTTTTTATATGCCTGTTAGTTGTAGATAAATTATAGTATTTGACTCGCATAATATGGCTACATTACACTCGGATGATTAAATATACTCGCTACCGCTCGTATTTTTTTTTAATTACATCCTCATGTAATATAGCCTACATATTATGCTTGTTAAATAATATACTATAATTCATTTCATACCTATAATTTCCTTCATAAAATTTGTATGACCAATAAGACAGCTATTTTTGACGTTACTAAAGCTGGAACCGAACTTACCTTGATTCACGCATGCAAATACTGTTCTTATATATTTCTTCCACCATTTTTAATTTTAGTACAAAACTGCTTCATATTTACTTATTTTATCTTTTAAACTCACTTACATTATATTTGACATCATATGTCAAATTTTGTGAACATGTGAATAACTCATCTGTTTTATAGAAATTCCTCAGCCTAAACGATACATAAAATTATTATAATTTAAATATTTTTTTCTATCTAGCTAGAAGTTATATATAAACGTAATTATGCAGATCGGTAGAAAATTATAAAATCTTTATATTTAATAATAACGGAATTTGCGAAAAAATGGTATTTAGAAGTATTTTTTAGGAAAAATAATTTAAAGCTTCAAGTAAAGTACTACTTCCGGTTAACCAATTGTAGTTAAAACTTAATCAGTTCATAATATTTGAATATAATTCTTAAATACCAAATATTATATTTTTTACGTATATCGTATTGGAGTTATCGTGGACGAAAAATCGTCACAGACACACACACACACATAAACACACACAGTCATACTGCTTACAGTGGCTTCCAAACTGTTCCAAATATACAGAGTGAGTCTGGGATCTGAGAGGACGCCCCTCGGCCCCTCGCTTTCACTTGTTTATTATAACTAAAGAGCGGATTCTATGAAATTGCATGTGTTGTTTATATTAGGCATATCAACAAACTGTTTTCATATGTTCACGTTTCTTCAAAAATTAACGCCAAATATCAAAAAAATAATGCATATTTTGAATTTAATGATACTTTATTGCATATTTTGATTTTTTTTACATATTAGTGCATATTTTAAGACTTTTTTCAAAAATTAAATTTTAACAAATTTTGTTCTTTTTTGAAAACAGTGTATTACAAGAACTATAATTTTGATCGTACTTTTAACAAGTGAACATTTATATAAAATGTACTCATTGAAACCAGTACAATCATATTTAATTTCTCGTCAGAACAAAAAAAAAGTGATTCTATCAGTGTTTTAGAACTGTTTAGAACTTAAGTAATTCTTATTTTGTAAGTAAGGTAAGTAAATAATATCTGTCACTGAAATTCGTATGTTTGGAACTATAACAACAATTAGTAATGCCGAAAAAAATGTATTAAAAATATGAGCAACATATATAAACTTTCTCGTTAAAGATGACTTTTTTTGGTTTTTGTTTCAAAAAAGAGCTTTTGTAAATTTTAATATGAATATAAATTCGACATTTTTTTATTTTTAGAATTACCTGTGATATTTATTGTCTTTATACATTTCATGAAATGTTCCAAATAAGACACTGCATGTAAAAATAGAAATAAGAAAATGATATCAGTAAATCGAGCCTGATGACATTAATTTTTTTGCATATTTTTATTTTAAAGTGCATATTTATAACTTTTTTGCTTATATCATGCATATTTTGATGATTTTTTTATGCATATTGCATGCATATTTTGACACTTTTTTAGTGCATATAATCCGCTCTTTAATTATAAGTAATAAAAAAAATCTGATGTGTTCAACACATTATCTCCCGTCACTGTACAAATATATTCTATATTCCTAAGTTTTTCAGTACATTTAATTTGTAGTTTTAAAATTAGTTCGTTATTGCAGTTCATAATATTTTTAATTCATTTCACACCTAAAATTTCCTTCATAAAGTTTGTACGACCAAAATTAATTACAGCTATTTTTGACGTTACTAAAACCGGAACCGAACTTACCTTGATTCACGCATGTAAATACATTCGTTATATATTTCTTCCACCATTTTAAATTTTAGAACAAAACTGCTTCATATTTACTTATTTTTTCTTTTAAACTCACATTATATTTGACATCATATGTCACATTTTGTGAACATGTGAATAACTCATCTGTTTTATAAAAATTCCTTAGTCTAAACGATACATAAAAAATCTGATGTGTCTAACACATTACCTCCCGCAACCATAATAATACAGGGTGAATACTGAAAACCTTGACATAGGAAAATAACATGGGAAAACAGTTTTTTGCTGTTTCCATCTGTCCCGCTATATAAAATCGGGTGCATATGGTATCGTTAGTTAGATTACTGAATTTTGCATCTAATAAAACCAAATTTTGTGTAATATGGCCTTTTCTAACTGAAATATTTGATAAAATAAATTGTATTTTGAAGGTTATCCTTCATATTTTGGAATAAGAAACGTCAAAAACAAAATGCTCCATAGCCGAGTGGATACGAGGGCTGATTCATAATATAAATAATCAACAAGACCTGGTTTGAGACCACCTCAGCCCTATTTTTTTTTTAATTAAATTATACTTAAAATATTTTTATTATATATATATATATATATATATATATATATATATATATATATATATATATATATATACAGGGTGATCATGCGAGAATGAACCAGCTATTATCTCCGTTATTAAGGGAGATAGCGATTATCTTCTTATAAGCTAATTTACTATAGATAACATGGGGTATAAGATGCGGTAGTTAAAAGTGTTCTATTACTTCCGGTTCCGGAGTATCTGATATCAACTTTGAAATTTCAAATGGCACATACTACTTTGTTTTATATTTTTGAAAAGTACACAAAATTCTGTTTAAAAGTTTGGTAAATAAGTAGTATGTTATATTATTAAAAAATAAAATGGCGGGCGTTTAAAATATTTTATTAAATAAGTGTTTACTGTTTGAGATTTGGATGTTTCTAGTTCATGGATGATGTGATATTTAAAATTAATTTCATTTATTTAGCGTTAAATTCTTCTAAATATGGATATACTTGATTGAATAAGAAGAATAGGGAATTCAGGGCTTTAAATAAATGAAATTAATTTTAAATATCACATCATCCATGAACTAGAAACAACCAAATCTCAAACAGTAAACACTTATTTAATAAAATATTTTAAACGCCCGCCATTTTATTTTTTAGTAACATAACATACTACTTATTTACCACCATTGTAAACAAAATTTAGTGTAATTTTCAAAAATATAAAACAAAGTAGTATGTGCCATTTGAAATTTCAAAGTTGATATCAGATACTCCGGAACCGGAAGTAATAGAACAGTTTTAACTACCGCATCTTATAGCCCATGTTATTTATAGTAAATTAGCTTATAAGAAGATAATCGCTCTCTCCCTTAATAACGGAAATAATTGCTGGTTCATTCTCGCATGATCACCCTGTATATATACAGGGTGTCCCATTTAAGATACGAATGCATTGGTATCTCGAGAACCGTAAGAGCTACGAGGTTGGTTAAATTAGACAAAAGTTGCTCCGTTAGGAGGCTATTTTAATAGTGTTTTGTTATTTGCGAAAAAATGCATAGATCACTAGATATAGGGGAAAATGTAAATTTAGTGATTTTCTTTTTTTGCTTATAACTTTGTTATATGAAATAATACGAGATTCTGGTTTGCACTTTCTTAAGGCACTATTGTAGGGTGAATTTGCAGAAGTACTCAATTTTTTTTTATATCTAACCATTTACGAGTTACTGATAGCAACTTTTATTTTTCATATGGAGGTCATATTAAGTTATGGTATTTTTAAATAGAGATTTTTTTTAGCTTTACAATGATATAAAACAGTAATAATTTATTTTTATAATTAACAGAAAAATTAACAAAAATTGTTATTTATACTAAAATTGCATTGAAAAAAGTAAATCGAAGGCTGCTGTGGAAGAAAAAAAACTATTTCATAACATATATGGCAACAAGTTTATTTAATTAAAGTTAAAAATACAAAAATAATTTGCGAAAACTTTACAATAAATTTAGTTATTTTCTTCCACAGCCGCCTTCGATTTACTTTTTTCTAACTAAATTTATTGTTAAGTTTTCGCAAATTATTTTTGAATTTTTAACTTTAATTACATAAACTTGTTGCAATATATGTTATGAAATAGTTTTTTTCTTCCATAGCAGCCTTGGATTTACTTTTTTCAATGCAATTTTAGTATAAATAACAATTTTTGTTAATTTTTCTGTTAATTATAAAAATAAATTATTATTGTTTTATATCATTGTAAAGCTAAAAAAAAATCTCTATTTAAAAATATCATAACTTAATATGACCTCCATATGAAAAATAAAAGTTGCTATCAGTAATTCGTAAATGGTTAGATATAAAAAAAAATTGAGTACTTCTGCAAATTCACCCTACAAAAGTGCCTTAAGAAAGTGCAAACCAGAATCTCGTATTATTTCATATAACAAAGTTATAAGCAAAAAAAGAAAATCACTAAATTTACATTTTCCCCTATATCTAGTGATCTATGCATTTTTACGCAAATAACAAAACACTATTAAAATAGCCTCCTAACGGGGCAACTTTTGTCTAATTTAACCAACCTCGTAGCTCTTACGGTTCTCGAGATACCAATGCATTCGTATCTTAAATGGGACACCCTGTATATATATATATTATACATGAATATTGCTATTTTATTAAAATAGTCTGATATAATAAAGATATTTTAAGCATAATTTAAATGAAAAAAAGTAGGGCCGAGGTGGTCTCGAACCAGGTCTTGTAGATTATTTATATTATGAATCCGCCCTCTTATCCTCGCTCTTATCCACTCGGCTATGGAGCATTTTGTTTTTGACGTTTCTTATTCGAAAATATGAAGGATAACCTTCAAAATACAATTTATTTTATCAAATATTTCAGTTAGAAAAGGCCATATTACACAACATTTAGTTTTATTAGATGCAAAATTAAGTAATCTAACTAACGATACCATATACACCCGATTTTATTTAGCGGGACAGATTGAAACAGCCAAAAACTGTTTTCCCATGTTATTTCCCTATGTCAAGGTTTTCAGTATTCATCCTGTATATTCTATATATATTTTTCAGTATATTCAATTTCTAGTTTTATAATTAGTTTGTTATTGCAGTTCAGTTTTTAAATCATTTCATACTTAAAATTTCCTTCAAAAAATTTATATGACCAATATGACAGCTATATTTAACGTTACTAAAACCAGAACCGAACTTACCTTGATTCACGCATGCAAATATGTTCCTAATATATTTCTTCCATCTTTTTACCTCCCGCCTATGAATATATAGATAAGGGAGGTATTGTTTTTGGTCATATTTCTCGAGTGTGAGTTTTCAACATATGAGCACGAATTAGGGTCCCTAGAATATGATTTTACTATTTTTACCGTGATGTCTGTATGTCCGTGTGTGTGTGTGTCTGTGACGATTTTTCGTCCACGATAACTTCAATATGATACATGTAAAAAATACAATATTTGTTATTTAAGACTTATATTAAAATATGATGAACTGATTAGATTTTGAGTGCAAAAGTAGTACTTTACTTGAAGCTTTAAACCGTTTTTCCAAAAAAATACCTCTAATACCATTTTTTCGCAAATTACGTTAGTATTAAATATAAAGATTTTTTAATTTTTTACCGATCTGCATAATTACATTTATATATAACTTCTAGCTAGATAGAAAAAAAAAATCGGATGTGTCCAACACAATACCTCCCGCAACTGTAGTAATACATAATATTCTATATAAGTTATTCCATACATTTAATTTGTAGTTTTAAAATTAGTTTGTTATTTTTAATTCATTTCATACCTAAAATTTCCTTCATAAAATTTGTATGACCAATATGAGAGCTATTTTTGATGCTACTAAAACCGGAACCGAACTTACTTTGATTCACGCATGCAAATATATTCCTAATATATTTCTTCCATCTTTTTAAATTTTACAATAAAATTACTTGATTTTTACTTATTTTATCTTTTACAGTTACTTACATCAAATTTGACATCATATGTCAAATTTTGTAAACATATGAATAACTCATCTGTTTTATCGAAATTCCTCAGCCTAAACGATATGTAAAATTATTAAGTATAATTTATATATTTTTTGCTATTTGGCTAAAAGTTATATATAAACGTAATTATAGAGATTGGTAGAAAATTAAAAAAACCTTATATTTATTAATAACGTAATTTTCAAAAAAAAAAGGCATTTAGGGGTGTTTTTTTGGAAAAACTGTTTAAAGCTTCAAGTAAAGTACTACTTCCGGTTAACCAATTGTAGTCAAAATCTAATCAGTTCATCATATTTGAATATAAGTCTTAAATACCAAATATTATATTTTTTACATGTATCATATTGGAGTTATCGTGGACGAAAAATCGTCAGACACACACACACACACACACACGGACATACAGGCATCACGGTAAAAATAGCAAAATCGTATTCTAGAGACCCTAATTCGTGTTCATATGTTGAAAACTCACACTCGAGAATTCTGACCAAAAACAATACCTCCCTTATCTATACAGGGTGTTCCATTTAAGCGTGCCACAATTGCTATCTCGAGAACTATAAGAGCTACGAGGTTGGTTAAATTAGCAAAGAACCACCATTTTACAAGACTAATACAATGAGCAAAAAAAAAATTTTCCAACCAGTGGTTCTCAAAATACGGGACACAACTTTCTTTTTTTAAATGGAAACGTATGTTTATTTTTAGGTTATTCGATAGAGTATTTTTTTCTGAATTCAGCGATATGTACATATCATATACTAATATAACAAAATAATTGAGAAAAATGCATGTTAAATTTATATGTATTTTATTTATATCTGGCTGAAACATGAGTGCTATGCTGAAATCAACAATAAAACTCAAACAAATTACAACACACACAATTACAATTGTAACTGACAATCAATATGAGTTTGGTCCCAGTCACTCAATTTTACCATACATGATTATAATAAATTGTTGGGACAACTCTTTATGAATCGAATGCAATCTTTTTATATAATTGTTATATTGTCAAATTGTCTCTCTACCTGGGGTTTTGGCTGTAGTTTCCCTCAGGTTCATAAGGTGAATACCAGAGAGCGTAACATTCCACAGCACTTTCTGAATTTCTTAATTATAATAAATGCACAAGATAGCTATTTTGTCTGTCTTTTGGAGTGAATATCATTCTTTTATTTTATCAAATACCTGTCCAGATTCCTCCATTTTTACCAGCTACTTTGTATTACGACGATGAAGGGTTACTTATTTAAATAAACACAACGTAGGGTAAGTTAAACCTTCCACTAGACGATCTTTGGCTAAAATATAACTGTATGTACGGTAATATAGATGGATTACTGTACGACAAGACAATAACTAGACAGGGATGTATTTAAAATTTTAATACCGTTAATTTCATAGCAATAATCATTATCTTCGTGGATATGCCAAAATTTTTCACATAAAAGCGAAACTGCTATAACATAAAGTTCTTATTACCAAGTGTACATCAACGTTACCACAACTTGTGACAATTACTAGTGTATTTTTCATAAAACACGGTAATAAAATTATAAATACATCCCTGTCTAGTTAGTTTCATGTTGTACAGTAATCCATCTATATTAAGTAAGGCATGCTAATGTTACTTTGGGATTTCCAAATTCAGTGCTTAGCTGGGTACCTGTAACAAACAGTGTATCCTTATGGATTTCGTACAATTCTATACCCCATAGCAGAATGCATAAAGGTCACATTACTTTCAATTCTTTTACTTAGGGAAAAACTTTGAATAGATACCACAACTATAAAACAATTTAAACGTCAACTTGAGATCTCTTGTCGAACTATACGTACTGTTACAATATTTGTTAATTAAAATGCATTCTTTTATTTGTTATATTTTTCTCAAATTGACATTTTTTATTATTTTTACCTCCCGCCTATCAATATATAGATAAGGGAGGTATTGTTTTTGGTCAGATTTCTCGAGTGTGAGTTTTCAACATATGAGCACGAATTAGGGTCCTTAGAATACGATTTCACTATTTTTAGCGTGATGTCTGTATGTCTGTGTGTGTGTGTGTGTATGTGTCTGTGTGTGTGTCTGTGTGTGTGTGTGTGTGTCTGTGACGATTTTTCGTCCACGATAACTCCAATACGATACATGTAAAAAATATAATATTTGGTATTTAAGACTTATATTCAAATATGATGAACTGATTAGTTTTTGACTACAATTGGTTAACCGGAAGTAGTACTTTACTTGAAGCTTTAAACAGTTTTTCCTAAAAAAATACCTCTAAATACCATTTTTTCGCAAATTAAGTTATTATTAAATATAAAGATTTTATAATTTTCTACCGATCTGCATAATTACGTTTATATATAACTTCTAGCTAGATAGAAAAAAAATATATAAATTATATTAATTTTATGTATCGTTTAGGAATTTTTATAAAACAGATGAGTTATTCATATGTTCACAAATTTTGACATATGTCAAATATAATGTAAGTGAATTTAAATGATAAAATAAGTAAATATGATGCAGTTTTGTTCTAAAATTAAAAATAGTGGAAGAAATATATAAGGAATGTATTTGCATACATGAATGAAGGTAAATTCGATTCCGGTTTTAGTAACGTCAAAAATAGCTGTCATATTGGTTATACAAATTTTATGAACGAAATTTTAGGTATGAAATGAATTAAAAATATTCTGAACTGCAATAACAAACTAATTTTAAAACTACAAATTAAATGTATTGAAAAACTTATATAGAATATATTACTACAGTGGCGGGAGGTATTGTGTTGGACACACCAGATTTTTTTAAATTAATTATTGTATTTTTTTTTTAATTAAATATTTATAATTACTTTTTTCAATTATTTTTTTAACGATATATTAACCGGTTTAAAGATTTCCAATTTTTAAAAACCCGTTTTCGAACTAAAACCTATATTATTATAACGTTCTCTATAAGGGTCAACCGTTAACCAGTATTTTTTTCGGTTACATGCCCTGGTATAAATAGAAGCTGTAGCGACACTCTGCTTACATTTGGGTCGGAATTTCGCCTTGCAGTGCATCAGATTAAGTTTGAAATTGGCGCTTGGTCACCCCGCACAATAGGGCTACCGATATATTTTATCAAAGGTCCCGCTTCAGAGTGTCGCTACTGTTTATATCTATATCAGTCGGTTTATACAGAAGCGCCAGTAAGACAGTGAAACGAAAATTAGAGAGAGAGATGGAGAATGTGCATATATTTAAAGGGCTCATTGTTTAACATGGGAAAGTTTCCTCACATCTTAGAGAGAGATAGGGGAAGAGCACAAATTTAAAGGTCCACACAATGCTTTAAGGTCATAGAACTGGATAGTGGAACATGAAAGGTATAGCTTGTTCATAGATATAAGAAAACAATTCCCATTAGACCACTGGAGTGAGTAAACCCTAAGTGGATTAAAGAAGATTTATGGTTGCAAAAATGTCAAAATTTCCTGAGATGGATTTAGAATAATTTTTTTTTCTTCTGCTGCAGAATGTACAATTTTCCATACAGTGCTACATGGCACATCGGTTGCTTCAGCTGTTGTTTTAAGTACTGAATCACAATTTTTGTCTTTATTAAAATAAAGATAAACATTCCGAATAATTTCTTTCGCGTCGCTCGATAAATGTTTGCGATGCTGGGCTTCGTCGACGACGTCCTCTTGTTCATCCCATGGTCTCCACATTTTGACTTTTAAGTTGTTTCAAAAACAAATTCGATTCAATTGAACTCATATTTTTCACTTACCCTTTATAAAGGAATAATTTAGAAAAGGGATTATCTATGTAGCTGTATGATTCTAAACAAAACCTATGGTTGGTTGAACAGTAATCTGTTTTATGTTAATGTTAGAATTACGTTAAGTATAGAAATTTTTAATTTTAATTGCATTACGAGAAATAACAGTAAAGTTCATTTTTCCCGTAATCCGGCCCCTTCAATCGGTGCTTGGACCGCATGCTGCGGGGCGGTTTGCCACCGTCATTAGTAACCCAGGTAGATTTTCTTATATCTATGAACAAGCTATATATATAGTAGAAGTTTAGTTATATGAAATTCACTTCCAGATAAGCCGATTATAAAGTTTTATGGGACTTACGATATTGCTACTTTTAGGCAGGTAGTTTTTTCTGTCGTATGATGTTCAGGGCCGTACCAGAAATTTTCTTTCAAAATGTTTCCTAATTATATACTTTTAAATCTAGAGTAAAATATTTAAATAATAATGCATTTTAAATGCCGTCTTCTAATTTCAATTTGTAAATTGAGAAGAGATTAAATTATTAAAATAAATTCAACCGTAAATTTTAAATACAAACAGTTATTAAATAAATATAAGAAATACTTGGTTGTTTAAAATTTTTTTATTTTTATTCATATTTCGACTTTTAAGGCCATTAACAGGAAATACTAATAAATATACTTCACATGAAATTTCTAGTATTTATACATAGAAGAACAAAGACAGAAACTAAATAATAATATTGATTGAAAAGAAATTAGATAAATTACACGTATAAATTTGAAATGATTGAAATAGATTTTAGCATGTATTTGATTAGTTTATTAATAATATTCGTCCTTATAAATAAATAACTCATCTTCCCCCACTTGTTAAAGCACGAGTTCATGTTGAAGCAGCGCATGTGACGCTCACATAAACAGTGACGTCACCGGCGAGGAACTCTCTGTCCCTGCAGTTCACCTCCCAGTCATACCAGGTATGGTAGGTTGTCGAGGGTGTGTAGGTGCGGGTGTGGCCCGCGCACTCCAGGCGCACCTCGCAGCGGTACCCGGGCAGCTGGCGGCCCGCCACCGGGGCGTACACCCCCAGCTTGAACCAGTACCCAGGGTACCCGCACCTGCACAGCACGTCCCCCACCCGGAACCACGTGCCCCTTGTGCCGCGCGGGACGCGGTGGCCGGCGTCGGCCGGGACCTCCGGGAGCCTCCCGCAGGTCTGGTAGTGTTGGGCCAGCGTGCCGGGCTGCAGGGCCGCGTCGCACACCCAGCACCGGCTGCGCTGCTCGCACCAGTACCTGCTGTGCTTGGCTCTCTTCCAGGGGAAGTCCTGCACACAGAGAACACGTTCATACTCTTCTCCACACAGCGTGTCACATCTGCGCTCTATTTATCACTAACTATTTCATTTGTTATAATTGATACAGTTAAATTTGACAAAATAAACTATTGTTTTATATTTACGTTTTTATACCACTGTTTCAAAAATAAGCCACAAACTACAAATTAAAATGTTAATCCGGGTTAGTTATACCCTTTGTTAACATTCTAAAATGTCAAACTAACTCCAGTTCCATTTCCTAAAAACAATTCACTATATTATTTAGTTCCAAACATAAATCTACTAGTTTGCTTGAATTAGCAATATTGTTTGAATTAAAAAAAAAACTTTCAGTCATTCTGGTACGTTTTAAACTGTTTTAAATTAATTCCGGACTATCTACGACTATTTTAAATAATTCCCAACTGTCTTAATATATTTTTAAAACCGTTTGATACTGACTTAAATTCAGTACAACTGTTTTAAACTGATTTGTAATGGGATCATTTCATGAAAAAAATGTTACGATTTTTTTTACATATATGGAACCTGCGACACTTACTATACATATTGCAATATAATGTACGCCGAAATATAATACTTTTCATTCATAACTTTGTTATAAGATATTCGCGCTACGAATTTCGTGACGTCACGAATCAAAAACTCACACAAAGATACATCTCACATACACGTACACCGAGGCGCTACAAGTTGAACGTCAGTGTAACGCAGGAAGTATAATTTTATACAAGGTGGCGCAAAAGTAATCACCCTATTGAAACATGCTATAATTTTTGCAAATAGCGGCAAATGTCAAATCTGCTTTGACATTTGTGAAGTAAACAAATGCAAAATACATGTCCATAAAACATGAATCGCTATATTCTTCAAAAACGCGGTTTAATTACTTCGATTTTTTCGCGGAATAATTCGTCGTTGGTGTTGGCGCAGCGTGAATTTACGCGCAGATTTCCCGGTCGCCTGACACCAACTGGGCAAACACTGCGGCGTTCAGCCGCTCGCCCAAAAGAATATGGCACAACACGAGATGCTGCCAGGTCTGGCCGACCCCGGAGGAGCCGTTCTGCTCAGAATATCGCGGCTGTGGCTGAAGACGACTACTGTGGACGGCGAGCGCTACAGAGCCATGCTCAACGACTTTCTTCTTCTTCAACTGCATGAATTTGAACTGGAGAACATGTGGTTCCAACAGGATGGAGCAACGGCGCATACTGCACGAGCCACAACGGAAATTCTGAGGGCTACAATTCCGGGTCGCCTAATCTCTCATTTTGGTGATTTGCACTGGCCGGCAAGGTCGTCCGATTTAACCGTTCCAAACTTCTTTTTGTGGGGTTTCTTTAAGTCACGAGTCTATGTCAACAAGCCTCAGACTTTTCAAGCCCTCAAAGAGAATATCCCTCAAGAATGCGAGAACCTATCGCCGGAAGTACTGGCAAGAGTAATGGAAAATGCTATAAATCGGGCCCGTATGATCATCCATTATGGCGGCGGCCAATTGGCCGATATCATTTTCTCGACTTAATAGGAAAAAAATTAAGACATCAACTAATCATAATCAAAAAGCAGAACCAAAGTTTTTCATTCGTAAAAAAAATTGCAGCCAAAGAACATCGGGTGACAACTTTTGCGCCACCCAGTACTATGTGATGTAAAGTAACCTAAAATTTATGTAGTTGTCAGAGGAAAAGTACGCAGGTTTTTGTTTTGTTTATATTAGTGTAGAACTACAGGTTTGTAAGCGTGAAATATAATTGAAATTACATCAGAGTGTAATATGTTTATATATTTAGGTAAAGCAAGGTGAACGAAGTTTACATTTCGTCCGCAAGAGTGAGCTGATCATTCTGATTCGTGTCGTATTGGCAAATGGCGTCCTGTTGAGATTTGAAATCGAAGTCTAATTTCAAAAAATTATATCTACAAAACAATGTACCCAAATGACATGAAAATATTATTTACATACATTGTAGACGGTAGACTTTCAGGAAAAAAAATAAAACAAAAAATGTGAAATGACCCCATTGTTCCCAACATAACTGCAGGGAGACCTATTCTGTGACACTTATCACTAGTGATAGGTGATAAGTCTTAGGTAAAGGTCGTGCTGCCATCTGTGAGAATTGATGTGAAACCTCGGTATGACGTCTTGTTAAGTGATAGACTTATCACCACCAAAGCAGGTAGTGTTAGATACTTATCACTAGTGATAGAGAGTGGGCGTGTGATATTGTATGTATTTTTCTTGGTTTCATTTAATATGAGATCTTATTTTTTTCAGTTTTAATGTGATCCGCGGCATACGTGACCGCAGCGAGTGCCATTTTGCACAACATCGCCCAACACTACAATGTCGAGGAGCCAGAACCAGGGTACGATGGAATTGATATAGAAGTTGCACCAGTTGCTGACAACGCCCAGGATGATGTTTTGTATCGACATTGTGTAATTGTTGTATTATGTATTTTTGTATGTTGTGTATTGTATTTCTGTATTCTGTATTTATGTAATGTATTTTTTTAATTTTTGTATTCTGTATTTTGTATAATGTATTTTTGTAATTTTTGTATTTTGTATAATGCATTTTTGTAATTTTTGTATTATGTATTATGTAGAAAATATTTACAAAAACGTAGAAAATATTAACAATATATACACTAAATAAATACTTAGTAATATTTGTGTCGTTATAATAAATTTTTTTAATATTTTTTTTTTAAATCGTATTATATGGTACAGGAACATTAAAGTTAATCTTTTAATTAAGTTAATAGATAAGGAAGGTATTGTTAAATTTCTCGAATGTGAGTATTCAACATATGAGCTCGAATTACGGTCCCTAGAATACGATTTTACTATTTTTAGCGTGATGTCTGTATGCTGTGTGTGTGTCTGTGTGTGTGTGTGTGTCTGCGACGATTTTTCGTCCACGATAACTCTAATACGATACATATAAAAAATATAATATTTGGTATTTAAGAGTTCTATTCTAATATGATGAACTGATTAGATTTTGACTACAATTGGTTAACCGGAAGTAGTACTTTACTTGAAGCTTTAAACCGTTTTTCCTAAAAAATACCTCTAAATACCATATTTTCGCAAAATCGTTATTATAAATTCAAAGATTTTTTAATTTTCTACCGATCTGCATAATTACGTTTATATATAACTTCTAGCTAGATAGAAAAAAAATATATAAATTATAATAATTTTACATATCGTTTAGGCTGAGGAATTTCGATAAAACTCCAACATGATACATGTAAAAAATATAATATTTGGTATTTAAGACTTATATTCAAATATGATGAACTTATTAGATTTTGACTACAATTGGTTAACCGGAAGCAGTACTTTACTTGAAGCTTTAAACAGTTTTTCTTAAAAAAAAACCTGTAAATACTATTTTTTCGCAAATTAAGTTATTATTCAATATAAAGATTTTTTAATTTTCTACCGATCTGTATAATTACGTTTATATGTGTAACTTCTAGCTAAAGAGAATAAATATACAGGGTGTTTGGCGGAAGGCCGGCACCCAGAATATTTCGTTCATTTTGAAAGATACAAGAAAATGTTAAGAAGCAAAGTTAAACTAGACAAAGGGACTCATAAAATGGCCGTAGTAACAATTTTGTGTCACTTCCGGTTTTAGCGGAAATATGTCCAACTTTAATTTTAGCATAGGGAATCGGTATTTTTATATTTTTTTTCGAAATGTACATAAAATTAGCTTTATAATGATACCAAAATATCATTGTTTTACTGCAACCATTTCAAAATGGCGACACTTTATTTTTAAAATATTTACTAATAAAAATTCATAAAATAATTGAACATAGCCAGCTATTTGAAATTTTGTTACCTGAAACCAAACAAATAATGTCAAAAAATAATAGATCTACCTTTCCTGGCGATGTAGTGGCAAAATTTGTTATATGTGACAAATTCTGTAGAAAATGACGGCGGCCATTTTGAGTATTTTTAATTTTAATTTTGTATGTTATTTTTAGTAAGAGTTTTTGTATTGTGTTGATTGTTATAAGGTATTTTAAACATATTTTTTTTTCGTTAATTACCTACAGTTGTAAGTACATAAATATGAAAATAAATTGTCGCCATTTTGAAATGGTTGAAGTAAAATTATGATATTTTGGTATCATTGCAAAGCTAATTTTATGTACATTCCGTAAAAAAATATAAAAATACCGATTCCCTATGCTAGAATTAAAGTTGGAGCCATTTCCGCTAAAACCGGAAGTGACACAAAATTTGTACTAGGATCATTTTATGAATCCCTTTGTCTAGTTTAGCTTTGTTCCTTAATATTTTCTTGTATCTCTCAAAATAAACGAAATATTTTAGGTGCCGGCCTTTCGCCAAACACCCTGTATAAATTATAACAATTTTGCATATCGTTTAGGCTGAGAAATTTCGATAAAACAGATGAGCTATTCATATGTTCACAAAATTTGACATATGATGTCAAATTTGATGTAAGTAAGTGTAAAAGATAAAATAAGTAAAAAATGAAGTAATTTTATTGTAAAATTTAAAAAGATGGAAGAAATATATTAGGAATGTATTTGCATGCGTGAATCAAAGTAAGTTCAGTTCCGGTTTTAGTAACGTCAAAAATAGCTGTCATATTGGTCATACAATATTTATGAAGGAAATTTTAGGTATGAAATAAATTAAAAATATTCTGAACTGCAATAACAAATTAATTTTAAAACTACAAATTAAATGTATTGAAAAACTTATATAGAATATAGGTATTACTACAGTGGCGGGAGGTATTGTGTTGGACACACCAGATTTTTTAAAGTTTTTGTACCACGACATCACACAGTTTCTTGCTTTTGAATGCATACAATTAGTTTTAGTTTAACTATTATGTGATTAACAACAAATTCAAAAATACTTTTCTAAATGCAATGGGGGTTTCCAAGACAACGCCTTTTTAAAATATATATTCTGCATATCAATTTTGGTCGTTAGTATATTGTAATAAAACTAAAATAATATATAATTGTTGAATACTTTATTTAAAAATTGAAATTAAAGTTTTATTTAAATGACCTTGTGACGTCATTCCCCTGATCAATGTTGCCAACTATAAGTACATAAGTTTTAATTTCACCGGTTCGCAACACTGCCTCCGATAGCTAGCTTCATGTGATAAAATGACAGTGCAAGCTCGATTTAATTTAATTTTAAAATATATAAGAACACACACACGTGGTAACTGGTAAATGCATCTACCGAAAGCATGAATCACGAAAGCAGGTTATGTTTATATTCAATGCTTGAATTTACGCGGTACTCGTAGCCTAACTTCACTTCAGATTTTTAGCTACTTATAGTTCTATCTCATAGCGCACATGGACTATCTTTTTCTAGTCAGGGGAATGACGTCAAGCCCATTGTCCGTAAACTTTATTAATTTTTTTCTCGGATACTATCAACTTTTTGGAAAAATAAAAAAATATGGGTCCAATATTTTGTTTTAAAGTTTATCATATAAAAAAATCAAAAAATCTTGGAAACCGCCATTGCCTGTATTCCATATGTATTTAATATATAATAGGTCAGTGGCGGATTCAGAAACTTTCTCAGGGAAAACCGGTCTTTTTTTAGGTAATCATAAACAATAAAATATATAATAAAGTTACCTACAAAATTTATTAATTAACACAATATCACTGAATTAAAAAAATACTAAAAATTAAAATTATACATATAAAAAAAAATAACTAAACTTACAACCATTTTTACCTCCCGCCTATCAATATATAGATAAGGGAGGTATTGTTTTTGGTCAGATTTCTCGAGTATGAGTTTTCAACATATGAGCACGAATTAGAGTCCCTAGAATACTATTTTACTATTTTTACCGTGATGTCTGTATGTCCGTGTGTGTGTGCGTGTGTGTGTGCGTGTGTGTGTGTGTCTGTGTGTCTGTGACGATTTTTCGTCCACGATAACTCCAATACGAGACATGTAAAAAATATAATATTTGGTATTTATGACTTATATTCAAATATGATGAACTGATTAGATTTTGACTATAATTGGTTAACAGGAAGTAGTACTTTATTTGAAGCTTTAAATCGTTTTTCAAAGAAAATACCTCTAATACAATTTTTTCGCTAATTACGATATTATTAAATATAAAGACTTTTTAATTTTCTACCGATCTGCATAATTACGTTTATATATAACTTCTAGCTAGATAGAAAAAAAAATATATAAATTATAATAATTTTACATATCGTTTAGGCTGAGAAATTTCGATAAAACAGACGAGTTATTCATATGTTCACAAAATTTGACATATGATGTCAAATTGGATGTAAGTAAATGTAAAAGATAACATAAGTAAATATGAAGTAGTTTTATTGTAAAATTAGAAAATGTGGAAGAAATATATAAGGCATACATACATTTGCATGCGTGAATCAAGGTAAGTTCGGTTCCGGTTTTAGTAACGTCAAAAATAGCTGTCATATTGGTCATACAAATTTTATGAAGGAAATTTTAGGTATGAAATGAATTAAAAATATTCTGAACTGCAATAACAAACTAATTTTAAAACTACAAATTAAATGTATTGAAAAACTTATATAGAATACATGTATTACTACAGTTGCGGGAGGTATTGTGTTGGACACATCAGATTTTTTATTGTTGATGCGAGTCGGGTCAAAACATTCTCAGAATCCAATTCGTTTCAGGAGTTTTAATCTTAATATAGAAAAGCTACTTCCGTAGTCATATTTGCAGGTAGCTTTATTAAAATTGTTATTAATTTAAGTTAAAATTGTTTGAAGACTTCATTTGCACTGATGGGAATTTCAGATTCATTATAAGTTGAGCATTTGTGTTCCCACAACAATATTTCGGCAAATAGATTTTGTTCTTGACATTTCTGTTCCAAATCAAACAAATCTTTGTAATGTCTGTGTCAGTCAGACGCTCAAAACCACCACTGTAATAAGCACAATTATTGTTCAATTATCGTAATATATAATTTTGGTAAATTTCACCCATACCTTACCATTTTTTATTACCATTTTAAAATATCTCGAAATTTATAATTTTAGTAAATTACTGCTGTAATTTACTGTTTTTATCACTATTTTAAATGTGTTATAAAATTGTGTTCAAAATATAAGTATTAAAATTTGTGAAGAAAAATTTTAAAACTTAATCTAAATAAGGAAATACAATTGAAAAAAGTTACCTACAGTTCCAAAAAATTAATAACTAATTTGGTACAATTATTTACAATAAAAAATAAACATAGGCAATATAAAGTGAGTGTATGTGAAGTCTTTATTCAGATACGAAACCAAATTCAGATTCGAATTCACTGACTGACTAAGTCGCAAGCTTTGATTCCTTAGAACCTTGCACAAATTTGTCATTTTGGAAAATAATTTTGGGCTCGTATAATTTTATTTTGCAATGTACAAATAATAACTATGCAGTTCTGTCGTTTGTTACTTTATTTCGTTTTTTGTTATGAATATTTCCAGGATATATGAATTTGTAATTAATGGTAATTTCCATTTGGGCTTTGTTTAAATATATTTTCTTTTTGAAAAATATATCATTCACAATTTTGAACTACCCGGCGTTACTTTTATAAGTTATGTGGAGAGCCTTCGCTTTGAATGAGTGACATTTAAAAACATAAACCTATCAGAAGAACTCATTGACACATCAGCTTACACTACATAAATATGTGAGTTTACGAAGTTCCATAATTTAAAAAAACTTGTCTGGTTTTAAGTGCTTCTTGAGCGTTAAATTATTTGAGTATACACTGAACTAATATACTTTATTTAAATTTAAGTGTAGAAAAAGAAGCAGAAAACTCCAGAGTGGCATTACTTACTTGCGGACACAAACAGTGTGTAGATCGGAATCGATTTTGTAAAGAAATCGTAAATACAATATAATTTTTGCGACAGAAACTATATTAATTTTTGGAAATCATGTCATATTGCTATAAGAGCAATTCATAAATAGGTAATCATATTGGAATTTTTATATGTGTAATAAAAAATAATAAGTGTATTGTTTTTGGTCAGATTTCTCGAGTATGAGTTTTCAACATATGAGCACGAATTAGGGTCCCTTCAATACGATTTTACTATTTTTAACGTGATGTCTGTATGTCCGTGTGTGCGTGTGTGTGTGCGTGTGTGCGTGTGTGTGTGCGTGTGTGTGTGTGTCTGTGACGATTTTTCGTCCACGATAACTCCAATACGAGACATGTAAAAAATATAATATTTGGTATTTAAGACTTATATTCAAATATGATGAACTGGTTAGATTTTGACTACAATTGGTTAAACGGAAATAGTACTTTACTTGAAGCTTTAAACCGTTTTTCCTAAAAAATACCTCTAAAACCATTTTTTCACAAATTACGTTATTATTAAATACAAAGATTTTTAAATTTTCTACCGATCTGCATAATTACGTTTATATATAACTTCTAGCTAGATAGAAAAAAATATATAAATTATAATAATTTTACATATCGTTTAGGCCGAGAAATTTCGATAAAACAGCTGAGTTATTCATATGTTCACAAAATTTGACATGTGATGTCAAATTTGATGTAAGTAAGTGTAAAAGATAAAATAAGTAAAAATGAAGTAATTTTATTGTAAACTTTAAAAAGATGGAAGAAATGTATTAGGAATGTATTTGCATGCGTGAATCAAAGTAAGTTCGGTTCCGGTTTTAGTAACGTCAAAAATAGCTGTCATATTGGTCATACAAATTTTATGAAGGAAATTTTAGGTATGAAATGAATTAAAAATATTCTTAACTGCAATATAACACACTAATTTTAAAACTACAAATTAAATTTATTGAAAAACTTATATAGAATATATTACTACAGTGGCGGGAGGTATTGTGTTGGACACACCAGATTTTTTTTTATTATTGTTAAAATAAAATAAATGTGAATTTTTCAATTTAAAACAACAGTGAATGAGTATATATGAAAGTCCTAAATCAGGAAGAACTAACTCTTGTTTTAATGAATTAGGTGGGAGACCTATAAACTTGGCAAATTCAATTTTGATAGTTGTTTAAAATTTGATGTACCTAATGCACTGAGTGATAGTACTCTATAACAATATTTTAGAATGCTAAATAGATATTACATTATCTCTCAATTATCTGTAAAACTTGCACAATCTGAAATTAGAATATTTAAATATAGAAATAAATTCAAATAAACGCAAAATCAAGAAGAAAAAGAAACGCTTCATGTTATAAATATTCGGCTGTACGTTCTTGTACTTTGTGGACTTATTAGTCGGAGATCCAAGCCTCCGTATCGTGCACTATACTAGTAGTAAATTTTCCGACGGATCTAATGGTAGTGAACGCGACATTCCATCTCATTGCAAACTTTCAAAAATCCACATTTTTCCAAAAAATCATACATTTTCTTGGTATTTACATTTTTAACTTTAAGTTACTTGGAATATTTTTTATTATTTTTGCAGAAAAATGTGTCTATATGTATTATGAATGTATTTAACATATAAAAATACAATAGCTTTGTTAAATATATACTTAAACAACATTAAAACTAACTGCTATAGAAAAAACTATTTTTTCATAGAATATATTACTACAGTGGCGGGAGGTAATGTGTTGGACACATCAGATTTTTTATTTTATAATGTAGTATTTTTTTTTCTGTTCCATGTAATACATATTTATCAGCACAAATCTTCCTCTGCATCATTTAGAAATGCTGATAATCATCTACAAATAATGCTGATTCCAGCAAACTAGTGCAGTTATGTTTGGAACTAATTAATATAGTGAATTGTTTTTATGAATTGGAAGTGGAGTTAGTTTAACATTCAGGATGTTAACAAGGGGTATCACTCATCCGAGTTACTGGCTAATCCTTTTTAAGAATCAGGATGATAAAAATTACATCTAAGTTATTTGGTTCTTCCGGGAATTAAATTGTATGTGAAGTGTCAAGTAAATCGGAGAGTTCAAACAGAATTCAAGCCTCACCTGGAAGTCACAGCCCCTGTTGTCGCAGGTCTCCAGGGCCGGAGCGCAGGCCTCACACAGCCACCTCTGGTCCTTGTCCCGGTACAGGCGAGCCGTGGGGGCCCTACACCTGCCACACTCCTCCAGCGGGGCCTCCGCCTCGTGGCGCCGCACCTCCACGGCGAGCGTCGCGCCGTCCCAGCCGCCCAGCACGCCAAGCACGCTGTTGACGTTCACACTCAACGCCGAGTGTTGCTTCAGCAGCAGGCGCTCCTGCGGCAGGACGGGGTGCGAATACGAGGCCCCGCGCTGTCCCCGGCGGATGGAGACGTTGAAGGTAAAGTTTGAGGCGTTGCGCGGCTCGCCCAGCAGCCTCACGCTGTAATACAGGCTGCCGGACGCCACGCACACCCGCGTCAATACCAAGAAGAGCATTTCATAGACCGAGACGAGGTAGTTAGCGCATTGGGATCGGCGGATATCGGGCGTTACGAGAGCGGGGGAGGGCAGCACTCGGTCGGGGTGCTGCGCCTCGCAGTGCTGCAGCAGGGCGTCTCGGCGGCCCGCCCAGTCGCAGCCCTCGGGGCCGAGCACCGGGCAAGTGTACAGCCGGTACTGGCAGGTGGCCTCGTGGCCCGGCCCGTCGGCCCCGGCCGGCGTGAAGGGCACGCTGGCCGGGCAGCCCTCCTCGCGGTAGCGGCAAGGGAAGGCGAGGGCGCGTGCGGCCGCCTCGTACACGTGGCAGCGGAAGGCGGGCGGCGCGCCCTCCTGCTCCTGGCACGGGCTGCACACCGCCCCGTCCTGCCGCTGGAAAACGGGGCCCCGGCGCAGCTGGGAGCCGCACTGCCCGCACACCAACTCCTTCAGAATGTCCTGCGATGTCTCCATGCCTGCAACACACTCCACTGTTCAGCTACAGCTAACGACCACACGCTCCCACTTACTTTGTTAGTGTTCAGCTTCTATACTATTTTTTCTTCACGCTGGAATCCTGTAAAGGATAAACGTCAGTTGTATACTAACATTATTGAGAGAATCTGTTATATTACAATCTTTATTTTATATAAGAAATGAGGGTATTATTAACACAGGTACAAAGACTTGTACAAAGGTTCGGTAGACTCCCGTTCTCATTTGCTTCCTATCTTTAAACTGATAATGTAAATATAGTTCTATTATAAAAAATGTATTAATTTTGCCCTCTTCTAGCTTTTAATGTTCCTTTATTTATTTCATCTGTGATGAAAATTAGGAATGATTTATGTAAATATGAAGTTTTAATTTTAAATTATAACCTGCATAAAGTATAAGCAACAACAAAACCAGACCCCAGACTAGGGTAACATCAAAGATACCGACACGAAGGCTCGCTTCTGTATATCACTATTCTGTGCTCTGACTGTAGCAAACATGAAACCAGACCTCTCTAAACTCTCTCAACCCTGGCAGCCTGGTAGTTGGGATCGGCAAGTACAGATGGCGTAATCAGAGAAAACTTGTAATCTATGTCCACGTCACCACGTCTTCGATAAGATTACTTATTTTGTTAATTATTAATTATTTTTATTCGTTTTTGATTTTAAGATTTTATCTTATTACTTTATCGAACTTCTAAGTGTTTCTTAGCTACGTATACTCTTAAAAATTTGCCACTGCTATTTTCTTTTATTTTACTTTATAATTAAGTATGGTACATTACATCACTGATCTGTATATACTAGACACCTCTCAATCAAATCCAATTGGCGCCAAATATCAATCAACTCATTACTATCTACCACCAAATATCACTAATCTTTTTGCTTTTGATTTGTTTCAGTTAGTTAATTGTATAAGGTACTTATTTATTTCATCATCATCATCATCAATGGCACAACATTCCTCTGTGGAACAAGGCCTCAAGTACCTGAAGTACTTGTTTCGTGACATGTTTTACTTGCATTTTAGAGATGCAGGTTGTCAGCCTACAGTCTCTGCAAGGCCAGCACACACCGAGCCGTTGTGCGGCAACCCATCCAAATGGACAGGGCGGGCTATGTTGCTTATCTACACGATCAGACAAGACACGCCACGTCCACACAACCGTACTGGCTGACTTATTTATTTAGTTGAAAGAATGATGGAAACGACTAAAATGCGAAGATAAAACGCATTTCGCAAAAAAGTTATAGAAATATTAATATTAATCACAAATAAAAATATACTACGTATAGAATTCAAAGAATATCATTTTTAGTTTAATACACTCTATTTTTACATGTTATAAAAATGCAGAGCTGGTTTTATGTTCGAATAAAAACTGAAAATCCATATTTAGTAAATGATTATTATTATAATGCTGGTAAAATATCATTGTTGATTGTTGAAGCTGAGAAATATTAGATGATTTAATAATTTTGAGGACTGCTGTCAATTGCTAGTAAAAGTATGTGTAGAATGTGCAAACCAGAAACTTGTACGAATTGAAACAAGAAAGTTATAAGTGAAAAAGTAAATTTGCTAAATTAAATTTTTTGCTCATATCTAGTAACAAATACATGATTGAAATGGACAACTGAAGCGACAACTTTGCCCCAGTTTAACCGACTTCGGATCTCTTACGGTTCTCCACATCCCAATACTTACCCTCTTAAAACGGACACCTGTATATCTTTTTACTCTGACCACAAAATAGTTATACACAAAAGCAACAGTAAGACAAAAGCACGAAAGTTAGAGAGAGATGGGGAAAGCCAACAAATTTAAAGGGCTCATCGTTTCAAATTCCACACTCTCTCTTTGTCAATCATTAACGCGCCTACAAAATTGTCAATAAGGAGACAATAATAAATATATAAAAATACAGAAATCCATTTTAACAAGCAACAAATATGTTATTACTTTGATAAAAATTAGAAAAAATAATTATGAAATAGAAATTATTATATTTCACATTCTCCAAAGTGGAAGAAGCTGTATCAGCTTTCCACGCTTTGTCGCCGTCCATGTGTACGATGATACTGCCTCATTCAAACTTCTACTTGTGAAATAATTGTTTAAAGATACACAAATATGAAGCTTTTGACTCTTGCGAGATATTTTTATCTCCGACCTATGAATATATAGATAAGGGAGGTATTGTCTTTGGTCAAATTTCTCGAGTGTAAGTTTTCAACATATGAGCACGAATTAGGGTCTCTAGAATATGATTTTGCTATTTTTACCGTGACGTTTGTGTGCTGGGGCGATTTTTTTGCAAATTAAGATATTATTAAATATAAAGATTTTTTATTTTCTACCGATTTGCATAATTACGTTTATTTATAACTTCTAGCTAGATAAAAAATATATATAAATTATAATAATTTTAAATATCATTTAGGCTAAGGAATTTCTATAAAACAGATGAGTTATTCATATGTTCACAAAATTTAAAAGATAAAATAAGTAAATATGAAGTAGTTTAATAGTAAAATTAAAAAAGGTGAAAGAAATATATATGGAATATATTTGCATGCGTTAATCAAGGTAAGTTCGGTTCCGGTTTTAGTAACGTCAAAAATACGTAATTTTTGGTCATACAAATTATGAAGGAAATTTTGGATATGAAATGAATTAAAATATTCTGAACTGCAATAACAAACTAATATTAAAACTTCAAGTTGAATGTACTGAAAAACGTATATGGGATATAATACTCCAGTGGCGGGAGGTAATGTGTCAGACTTTTTCAACAAAATTTCGAATTAGACAAGAAGATATATACATGAATTACAACATTACACGAAGACACAAACACACCATACATTTCAGACTATATTAAAACAAAAGCGAACAAATTCTACACAAAACAGAGCTGGAACACCGACAGTGACATCATCAAACACATCACCAAATACAGAATAAAACACACATTTTCACATCAACACCTAAATATATTTAATGAACCATTCGACCCGGATGATGAGTAACACAGTTTCATGAAATCATAATTTCAACAAAATCAAAATATTGAAATTTTATCATAACTTCTAAGTTTTCAATGTAAATATGTAAATATTGTAAATATTGTTTATAGTAGATTAAGTACATTTTAATTTAATACACATAGAATTTAAGTTTTATTATATTCCAAATTTCTTAAAATTCGCTGCCAATGAGCAACGAATAAAATTAATATAGTAATCAATTTTAAATCAAAATTTTAAACAAAGTTGTTTAGATAAATTTTAATTATTTCAAATTTTAAAATATTAATTAATTATAAATATAAGTTAGGTATTTAGCTATAGGAACTTATATGTAAATATTATTTAAGATCATTTATATATCTGTACAAATCAAAAATTGAATAAAAACCCTTGTTCAAAAAAAAAGTACATATCTATACATTACAAAAATCATAATTCAGAGAATTCTGAGTTTGTTAATTTTTTTATAAGTACGTATTTCATTTGAAATATATTTTCTATATGAATGTTGTTGAGAAATATTACATACATGTTGTTTTATTTTTATTTAAGATCACCTTTTTTGAAGACTAATAAAATTTCATCTCTTATTGTATTATTTTTTAGTAATTTATTTTTAAATTCAAGTTTATAAATACGAGTAAAATATGTGTGCTACAAATTTAAATAGTATTTCTTGCGTAGATTATATTCAAAATTTAATTATTATAAGATTATAGGAGTATCTATATTTGACGTTTATCTTATTCTTGTTTTTCTGTCAATCTTTTTTTTTTCATAACAACCGAAGCCTATTTTCTTCCTTTTTCTCGCGTCCGCTAAGAAATGTTGAAAAATTGATTTGTATTAATTAAAGATGTAGGACATTGCTTATATGAGTTAGTAAAAAAAATGGGTTTCAACTCGTAAAATGGGGTATTCCAAGCCTACGGCTTTTAAAGAAATTCTTATTGGATATCATTGTTTACCATATATAAGTAATATTAAAGTGAATATAATCATTATTTTTCTGATTTTTAATACCATAATATCAAAATGAAATTGTAATGCATTTGAATCGAGTACGTAAAATTCAGTATCAGCCTTGTTGTGATGAAGAAGGCACTCGCGACAGTCTATTGGCTCTTATTCGAACGCGCCACGCCTCTGACTCAGACCTACGAATGATGTTCTCAGCTGATTCTCAGTGCCTGTGACGTCACACGCACGGTCGATTTTCTAGGGTGTAATTTATTGAAACTTTAAAAATTTATTTCTTGCGTGTTTGAAACCTTTCGGCGAAAAGAAAAAATACGGGTCTAATAATTTTATGCATAGAATAACATATTAAAAAATGAAAAAAACTTGGAATACCCCATTCTCCACTAGATTATTAAGAAAAATCTATGTAAGACACAGAGTATTTTATGCTATGAAATAAGTAATATGAATTTTAAATCTAAAAAGAAAGAAATAGAAAGTTGTGGTTATTAATATAATTATGTACCCATTTATTTCATTTAATCTGCTTTTATTATATTGATAAGTTTATAATTTTAGTATTTTTACATTCTAAAAATTCTTTTATCATTGAAACAAAAAAATAAATGTAATGGGTAAATGAGGCAACAAATTGAAAGGTCCACACAATGCTCCAAGGTCATAGAATTGACTAGGGTACCATCAAAGGTACCGAAACTAAGTCTCGCTTCTCTATATCACTATTCTGTGCTCTGACTGTAGCAAACATGAAACCAGACCTCTCTAAACCCTCTCTACCCTGGCAGCCTGGTAGTTGGGATCGGCAAGTACAGATGGCGTAACTAGAGTAAACTTCTGACCACGGCTTAGTTTGTGGTTCCAGCCTTGTTTATGCATGTCCACGTCTTCGATAAGATAACTTATTTTTTAAATTATTAATTATTTTTATTCGTTTTTGGTTTTAAGATCTTATCTTATCGCTTTATCGAACTTTCAAGTGTTTTTAGCACTGTTTTTTTCTTTTATTATTATTTATTATTATTACTTTATAATTATTTACACACTACATCACTGATCTGTATATACTTGTAGCTAGGGCGTAGCATATGAAACAGTGAAGCCTGCGGCGGCCATTTTCCTCTCCTCTCAATCTAATCCAATGGGGGTTTCCAATACAACGCCTTTTTAAAATATATATTCTGCATATCAATTTTGGTCGTGAGTATATTGTAATAAATCTAAAACAATATGTAATTATTGAATACTTTATTTAAAAATTGAAATTAAAATTTTATTTAAATGACCTTGTGACGTCATTCCCCTGATCAGTGTTGCCAACTATAAGTACATAAGTTTTAATTTCACCGGTTCGCAACACTGCCTCCGATAGCTAGCTTCATGTGATAAAATGACAGTGCAAGCTCGATTTCATTTCATTTCAAAATATATGAGAACACACACACGTGGTAACTGGTAAATGCATATATCGAAAGCATGAATCACGAAAACAGGTTATGTTTATATTCAATGTTTGAATTTAAGCGGTACTCGTAGCCTAACTTCACTTCAGTTTTTTAGCTACTTATAGTTCTATCTCATAGCGCACATGGACTATCTTTTTCTAGTCAGGGGAATGACGTCACACCCATTGTCCGTAAACTTTATTAATTTTTTTCTCGGATACTATCAACTTTTTGGAAAAAAAAATATGGGTCCAATATTTTGTTTTAAAGTTTATCATATAAAAAAATCAAAAAATCTTGGAAACCCCTATTGGCGCCAAAATATATTAAATCATCCTTCGGTATCTTTTCTTTTATTTGTAGGGATTTATTACTATTATTGTTGTAGTCTGATTCCTCAGGAATATGTATTTCTGTTTGGTGAGGTTCAACAAACATATAATCTATTGAAATATTTTCTTCGACATCTTAACCACTGGCAGTGTCCGTAATATTTAATAAGCCTGTTAAATATTTTTAATGTTCCTTAATACGGATTTTAAAAAGCCGTCCGCCTTGATCGATATGTAGTCGCAATCTTTGCAACATTATAATCTTATTATCTGATGATGTCCGAGAGGATGAAACGATTGTTTCAAAAATAATAAATAAATATGTGGACGAACCAAGTGAATTTTTAATTTGATTTTTAATATTGTAAGATGTTCCATCAAGTACCGTCTACAAATTTTCTTAATGTTGGTAACATTTTACTATTATTAACACAAGAAAACGGTAATATTTACCAGATGAATACATTATAAAATATAATGCTTCGCAGAGTGCGACGCATGACGTCATTTCCTTGCCCAGACAGCATTGAAGTTGGTATCGGCAAGTACAGATGGCGTAACTACTTCAAATTTGCAACCCCGGCTTACTACATGTGATTCCCGTCTTTGTTTATGCATGTTCACGTCTTGATAGATAACCTATCTTGTGAATTATTTTTATTCATTTTGAATTGATCTTATCTTATCGCTTTATCGTTTCTTTCAAATGTTTTTTAGCTACGTATACTCTTCAAAATTTTCCACTATTTTCTTTTATTTTATTCCATAATTACTTATTTATTTAATTGCAAAGCTAACCAAACAGGGCAAGCCCAAAAAAGATGCGAAGATGCTAATAATTTTGTACGACCAACAAAGTGTTTGACATCTGGTGGCAAAATAAAACATCTAAGACGTAGGGAAAACGTTGTACTGTCACATAGCGTTATAAGTAAACAACAACCAAAAATGACCAGCAAGTGGAAGAGATATTGTTCTGTATTTGTTTGCAAGTGTTGACATATTCGTTCATTATTTCCCAAAAAGAGAAATAAATAAGTGGAAAATCGCATTAAAAATCGGAAAGCACATATCACCGTTCATGGACATTTATACATAAACAATATTTTTTACCTACAGATTTTATTCCATGTAAGTATTTATAATAATTTATTCTTCAAAACATTATTAGATTGTTTTATAGTCATTAAAAGAAAGCCATAAATTACTGCAAAGAAAATTCGACAGATCCTCTGTACAGAGAAAAAAATAGAGAGACGTTACATGTAAGTAGTAATTAGTATTCTTTAACATTATATATTTATATTTAAACGATAAAAATACCAAAAATTGAGCCATATCAGGAGGAAGACGTGCAAAACAAAGAATATGATGTACATGTTTATATATGTATCTATCGAATAAAATCTGTACCATTAAAAAAATAGGAATTTATAGGTATTATGAAATATATTTTTTATGGTGTATTTATATAAAAAATAAATAAATATAATAATAAAGCAACGATAGCTTGCACTACTCTCCATCTGCTTTACAGATGCACACACATTTCTTCGAAGTGACAATGGGGGTTTCCAATACAACGCCTTTTTAAAATATATATTCTGCATATCAATTTTGGTCGTGAGTATATTGTAATAAAACTAAAATAATATGTAATTGTTGAATACTTTATTTAAAAATTGAAATTAAAATTTTATTTAAATGACCTTGTGACGTCTTTCCCCTGATCAGTGTTGCCAACTATAAGTATATAAGTTTTAATTTCACCGGTTCGCAACACTGCCCCCGATAGCTAGCTTCATGTGATAAAATGACAGTGTAACAGGTATAAAACAATACTTAACAATAATAGCCACAAAGAAAATTGCAAATATAAAAGCAGCGATAGCAAGAAAATCTAAATAATATTCATTCATAACTAAAATAAAATACTTTATGTGTAAGTACATTCTTTTTTCATTAAATATTATTATAAATTCAGTACCTGATATTTATATCCTGCCTGGATTTCAAAATATATGAGAACACACACACGTGGTAACTGGTAAATGCATCTATCGAAAGCATGAATCACGAAAGCAGGTTATGTTTATATTCAATGTTTGAATTTAAGCGGTACTCGTAGCCTAACTTCACTTCAGTTTTTTAGCTACTTATAGTTCTATCTCATAGCGCACATGGACTATCTTTTTCTAGTCAGGGGAATGACGTCACACCCATTGTCCGTAAACTTTATTAATTTTTTTCTCGAATACTATCAACTTTTTGGAAAAATAAAAAAATATGGGTCCAATATTTTGTTTTAAAGTTTATCATATAAAAAAATCAAAAAATCTTGGAAATCTCCATTGTATTTAATGTTATTACGATTGATTCAAATTAGATATTTGAAGTCACAGCTCAATTATTTCTATATTACTCCGTTAATATACTTTGTAACCGTAAAAAATAATATGTCCAGCTAAAAATAATTCAATAAGTAGTTTGCAGATATTGTAGAAGTTTAGGTATATGAAACTGACTTATGCGGGTTTTACAACCTTTTATGGAAGGCTGGGTAGCTTTGTGGTCAGGAGTTATAAATTATCCCAACTCAAAGGTATCACTTGAAAAGTAAGAACAGATTCGTATTAAATAAATTCATACTGTACTTGCTTTGTATAAATTTTGTTAACTGAAAATATATTATAAGATAAGACACAATAAATACAGAAATAACTCTACGTTTTGATGGCTTGTCCAAAACTGACCGTGTACCTCTAAAGAAAATTTTTAATAACTAATAATGGAGTTAGAATATGTAATTGGAAATGCAAAGATCACTCAATGAAAAGAAAAATCTTAAGAATGAACAACTTGACTTAGTCAAATCTCCATTGATCTCTCCGCTTTAATCCTTTTTAGATATTCTTACCATTGAAAAGGTGGTTATAATACTTAGTTTCTGTCTTTGTTCTTCTATGTATAGATACTGAAAATTTTCTGTATATTTATTAGTATTTCCTGTGAATGGCCTTAAAAGTCGAAATATGAATAAAAATAAAATTCAATTTTTTTAAACAACCATGTATTTCTTATATTTATTTAATAACTGTTTGTATTTAAAATTTACGGTTGAATTTATTTTAATAATTTAATATCTTCTCAATTTACAAATTGAAATTAGAAGGCGGCAATTAAAATGCATTATTATTTGAATATTTTACTCTAGATTTAAAAGTATATAATTAGAAAAAATTTTGAAAGAAAATATCTTGTACGGCCGTAAACATTATACGACAAAAAAAACTACCTGCCAAAAAGTACCAATACCATAAGTCCCATGTTACTTTATAAGGGCCAATCGGCTTATCCGAAAGTGAATTTCATATACCTAAACTTCTACTATAACCGCATTGAGAATCTTATTTTCCTTTTATAATATGCTTCTCCTTCGACCATAGACCGCACAGCATCATTTAAATAAATGTATACAGGGTGTTAATACTAAGTTGTAACACCCGAAAACGGCAGTTTGAACTCATTCGGCTCTATCATGTAACTCATCGCTTATATTCACCGACGTAGCTTATTTTATAACTATCGACTCTGTTTTAAGCGAGCATTGCTGAATTGCTCAATATATAACAAATGTCGCTAAGACAATAGCTACAGTTTAAATTTTACCGATGTCGATAACAAATAAGAGTGGCGGTAGGAACAATTTAGGAAAAATATGTTTGACAACAGTATACATTTGTACATATGTGATTGTTTTGACGTTTTTCTTGTCAAATTGATTGTAAAAAACTGGGTACAGTAACTTAAGTTGATGACATTTTGTTAGTTTTGTCCTGCCATCTATTGGTTGATTCCCAGAAATTTAATAAAAATAATAAACTAGTCGGCTTTCAATTTTTATTCAATACTTTTGATTTTTTTGTTATAAATTGAGTACTTTAGTACGATTGACAAAAATGACAACTGTCAGAATATATTTCATGGGAAATAGGGAGCACATAAGTGAATACAGTTATTTATTTCTTTGCAAGTTTTTAAGCGATTAAATTAATTTTGTGTAATGGAATAAGGAATAGTAATGAACATTTTAATAAAATTTTGTAAAAGATTATCGATTTGGGAGAGAAGTTCGAATATGCAAAACGAATGGAAATTGAAGTGATGAAACATCTCGCTATAAGTTTTGTTTGTATTATGAAGACTTAAAATCGAACAGTTAGATATTTCTAAATGAATAATACGAAACATAAAGACCGAAAATTTGTAGAAATTGTATACGTATAGAAACCAGTCACATTTTATTACAAAAATAAGACTACAGAAACTATGCAATATTAGACTCAAAATTAAGAAGTGTCTTTAATATTTTAGAGACAGTCCATACCTTGTCTTTAATTATTAACAAATTAGCGAATATTATTCCCTATGATCGCTTAAATATTTGATACAATGATACGATTTTAATACCAATGAGCCATGCTCATAACTTTTACTAAATATTGGTAGCAATACTACTGATTGCAACTAGTCACTATTAAAATATTTGCGCTCATAAAGAAAAATTATTTCAAATATAACTTAGTAGTACCTAATACAAGAGAAATTTAGTAATGCTAACTAGTAGCACCAAAAGACAATTTTAAGTACCTACTATTACTTGTGAATTGAAATATTGTCACTATAATTAATAATTATTTAATAAGATGGATAGAGACATATGTGAAATGCATGAATTAAGAGAAAATAACTTGATAAAAATATACAGAAAGGGGAAAAATACTTTTAGGAAGACTTACAGAAATTCATTTAAAAAAATTTACAGATTCTAAAGGATACTGTTAGAAATGTCATTGATTTAATAAAAAAATATATAGAAACGGTATGGTAGTTTGCAGAACTAGAACTTTTGCAAAAGTTTTCTTGCGTAGCCAATGCTACTCAATTCGATGTAATTTTGAGGTATATCTTCTACTTGCCATCTTGGTGGCTATTGATATCCAAATCAATTTCCGTTCTTTTAAAATCTTACTATGTTGACTTTTGTTCTCCATTATTATAAATTTTCTTCTATTAATTTAATATAAATATTTTTTCTTCTTCTTCTTCTCTTATTTGCCATTCCTTTAATACCTATTACCTAATATTTTATTCAACAGCATACAACCCTTCAGTTATTCACTGCTGTCAGAACTGTCAAATATGTTGTTATTTTGTAGGTTATAATACTAAGCACTTTTAACCTGTATTAACAGATCTTTCATTCCATGCTAACATATTTATTTCTCTTTACAGGGTGTTCATTTTATTTTGTCCACTATTGCTATCTCGAGAACAAAATTTTTTAAAACCAGTGGTTCTCAAAATACGGGTCCCAACTTTTTTATTTTAAATGTGAACCTATTTATTTTATTTGCTTATTCAATAGAAAATTTTATTCTGAATTCAATGATATAATATTATCATACCATAACATAACGATTTTTTTGAGAAAAATGCATCTAAATTTTTATATTAATTTGATTAAAATATGACAATAATAAGAGTGCCATGACGGAAAAAACGGAATTCACGTCATTTTTTAACCTAGAATTAAAGTGCCTTGACAGAAAGAATATACTTTTATTTACAACTATTCAAATATGGGTACATTATACGTGTGATACTATATATAATATACTACTCATATTACAAAAGTGTAATATGAAATGTTATATTACACGCTACACTTTTCTATAATAAATAGAGCATATAATTTAACACATAACATTTTAATAAACTGTTAATTTATTAATAATATATTTTTTATTATAAATATCAATATAAATGATTATAGAAGTATAATAAATACAATTTGAATAGTTATTTTGACATTTAAGTGCTACTGTGGCGCCATCTGTTAAGCTATATATGAACTACTCACACTTAACTGAATATTTAACAAATAATATCAGATTTCTTATATGCCTGTTAGTTGTAGATAAAGTATAGTATTTGACTCGCATAATATGGCTACATATTATGCTTGTTAAATAATATACTATTATTCACTTCTTTCTGTCAAGGCACTCTAATTCCAGGTTAAAAAATGACGTATACTCCATTTTTTCCGTCATGGCATTCTTATTATTGTCATATTTTAATCAAATTAATATAAAACTTCAGATGCATTTTTCTCAAAAAAAATCGTTATCTTATGGTATGATAATATTATATCATTGAATTCAGAATAAAATTCTCTATTGAATAAGAAAATAAAAAAAATAGGTTTACATTTAAAATAAAAAAGTTGGGACCCGTATTTTGAGAACCACCGGTTTTAAAAATTTTTTGTTTGTTTCATGTTAATAGTGTTGTAAAATAGAAATTGTTTGCTAATTTAACCGACCTCGTAACTCTTATAGTTCTCGAGATAGCAATAGTGGACAAAATAAAATGGACACCCTGTATATCTATCTCTCTCATTCAAATTTTTCAATAGTAGTACAGGTTGCCACATATACTTCACTACTAGTTAAAATAAGGTAGATGTGTAATTATGAGCACCAGTATCACTAGTATTAAACTAACATATTTTAGTAAGTAACTCTTAGTTGTAATAATTAGTAAAAGATTATGAACATGGCTCTAGTCTTTAAAAACGTTTAACTACGTCGCTTAATATAAGCGATGTGTTACTTGATAGAGCCGATTGTTTTCTTATCTTATCGCTTTATCGTTTCTTTCAAGTTTTTTAGCTACGTATACTCTTCAAAATTTTCCACTGCTATCTTCTTTTATTTTACTCAATAATTATTTATTTATCCCGAGGAACGTCAAACTTTACACTAAATACAACAAGAAGAAAAGATTAAATTTGTCAAACGGCATTGCAAGGTAAATTAATTGCAACATTATAAAAATTTTGTGCATTCGTCACGATTAAAATAGCAAATAGCATTTTATTTACTTATTTAACGTAAACAACAATGAAAAGGAAAGCTGTTTTTGGACAGTAATCAAGCCTACATAAAATTCAATTTTCATTGTTAACATTTACATTAGTCTTTCTGATTAAAAATACTCTATAGTCTTATGTTAATAACAAAGCAAATAGTACTTACGTGTTATATACGAGTCAGGAATTAGGAATGTAGAAGGTATGTTGTAAAGTTAGTGTTGGTTAGTATTGAGACCTGCACAAAACTAGAACTTGTTGGGCGCGGCTCGTGTTTATATATCAGACAGATAAGATACTGGCCACGTGTAATCACGAAGCTGGTCTAATCTGCACACTTGGTCCCTAGATCAAGGGACAGGAACATGAGTGGCTCCGACACACCTAATCTAGGGTGTGGCCACTAAACAACACTAGCAACACATTGGGTGGTGTCCAGTGGCTTAGACTGAAGTCTGTATTAACAGTAGCTAAAACACTGTTTTACCTTCAAACATACTTTAATACAAGCCTCAGTCACTGCTACCGTTGATTGAAAAATATGTAGATAGACAAGCCTGTGTGTTTTTGCGTACCGCTGTTTTGGAATCAGATTCAACAGAGCCATCTCGTTCATAATTCCATCAATTACTTTGCGGAATTAAACAGACAAAAATATCAGATAAATAAAGATGTTTTACATATTTACTGAATTTTTTAGTATCTATTAAAATGGTTCTTTCAATAATTCATTGGTATATTTTAAAATAGACCTAATTTGTATTATTAATGCCGCTAGCATCTAGAATCGATCGTGAACTTAATAGATTCTAAGACCGTTTTGCCTCATTTCGTTCTTGAGTAATTCACAAAAATAAGTCGTTTTTTAAGCGAATGTAGGCAACACCCATCCCATATTTGTGTCACCAATGCATAAATATAGGAGTTCCATGTGTATTGTTTATTTTTAGCGGATGTCTTGAACGAGTCGTCCGCTGTTCCTCCAGGCCTGTGGCAACAAAACCGACTAAAAGACACACAAGACACTTCAAACTAAATACTAAAACTTCTGTTACTTTTTAAATGCCAATTATTGTTTAAAATTATCTAAAAAACAACACACTGTGGCTACAATACTTGGTACAAGATACACACCAAATAAAACATTTATTTACAAACAGTAAAAACTATCAACGTAGAATTCCCCTCAAAGATCGAATCTAAAAGAATTGGTGCAGAATTGGCAGTGCTTGTGGAACTGAAGTCCGGACCTGGAGGCTCGCTGGACACGTTCCCCAGGTGACCAGAGTGTCGGTCTCTCCTCTCTGTCGCAATACAACCGCTTACAACATGCACACTTATATAACCTTACAAAAATATTGTTTTTACCTCCCGCCTATCAATAAGTAGATAAGGCAGGTATTGTTTTTGGCCAAATTTCTCGAGTGTGAGTTTTCAACATATGAGCACGAATTAGGGTCCCTAGAACACGATTTTACTATTTTTACCATGATGTCCGTATGTCCGTGTGTGTGTGTGTGTGTGTGTGTGTGTGACGATTTTTCATCCACGATCAGTGGCGGACTGGGAAATTTAGTCAGCCCGGGAAATTTGACAGTTACCGGCCTCTTAAAAGTTAATCTCACTTTTAGTTATTATGGCAAAAAATTACAAAATAAATCAAATGATGGAATAAATGTTACAGTGCAAACATTTTACTACTACTATACTAATTGTATATGTATATATATACATATTTTTTATATTATTTAGGAAACAAATAACTTGTAACATATTTATATGAAAAAATAAACGGGGCCTATTTTGTAACTCAGTAGTTAATTTTTAACCAGTTGTTAAAATTTTTGACAAATAAAAACAAACATTACAAGTGATGTTTTGATATTTTCTCCAGTGCTATGTATTTTCATTGGAGAAAACATTTAACAATTGGTTAAAAATTAACCACTGAGTTACAGAATAAGGAGTATTATTAAAATAAAATAAAGAAAGAATAAATATTTTTCAGTAATAAAAGAGTATTTGTATAATGTATGTATAAATATTATATTTCTAAAAATAATGAATACGAACAAACACTTACCAAAAAACAAAATGCACAAATGTCGCAACAACAAACTACTTCCTATTCCGATTATCTGGAAATATGAACTATACGTTTCGTAATTCTAATTAGAAATTAAAAAAGACACATCATATTCGTCTTACTACGAGACTACGACGATAATATTTCGTATTTTTATTCACTCATGCATAAATCTATTTTTTAAAATTTACATATACCTAATAGTTATTTTTGTGCAACCGGACGCGAAATAAGCATTTCGCAATTGTAATACCGGCCGCGAAATCCAATTTCGCGACCGTTGTCATGGTAGCGGCCGCGAAATTGGGTACCTAAACAATCATTTTGACACTTAACTCACTGAAAGTAGAAATTGATCGTTTCGTATACAGGGTGAATACTGAAAACCTTGACATAGGGAAATAACATGGGAAAACAGTTTTTTGCTGTTTCCATCTGTCCCGCTAAATAAAATCGGGTGTATATGGTATCATTAGTTAGATTACTTAATTTTGCATCTAATAAAACCAAATGTTGTGTAATATGGCCTTTTCTAACTGAAATATTTGATAAAATAAATTGTATTTTGAAGGTTATCCTTCATATTTTCGAATAAGAAACGTCAAAAACAAAATGCTCCATAGCCGAGTGGATACGAGGTCGGACTCATAATATAAATAATGTACAAGACCTGGTTCGAGACCACCTCGGCCCTATTTTTTTTTAATTAAATTACACTTAAAATATTTTTATTATATCAGAATGCTCAAATTTTGATACTAGGTTACGAATACCAGCAAAGATATTTTGAATATCTCTTAAACTTTTGCCCTAATAATAAAGTTTTATAATATTTATTATATCTTCTTATACCTACTAAATCCATTTTGAAACATGAATTACAAAATTATACACCAAAAACTAAATTCGAATTAATTTTAAAGTTTGACAGACAGCAAATAATAATTCTATTAAATATTTGGATTTTTTTATTTATAAAAATATGAATATTGCTATTTTATTAAAATAGTCTGATATAATAAAAATATTTTAAGTGTAATTTAATTAAAAAAAAATAGGGCCGAGGTGGTCTCGAACCAGGTCTTGTACATTATTTATATTATGAGTCCGACCTCGTATCCACTCGGCTATGGAGCATTTTGTTTTTGACGTTTCTTATTCGAAAATATGAAGGATAACCTTCAAAATACAATTTATTTTATCGAATATTTCAGTTAGAAAAAGCCATATTACACAACATTTGGTTTTATTAGTTGCAAAATTAAGTAATCTAACTAACGATACCATATACACCCGATTTTATTTAGCGGGACAGATGGAAACAGCAAAAAACTGTTTTCCCATGTTATTTCCCTATGTCAAGGTTTTCAGTATTCACCCTGTATAGTTTCATCCGTTTAAAATTACAAAATCGCGATTTCGTTAAAAGTGATGTCTTGCTAATACTTTTGCCTCAGTATTTATGAGCGCGAGTAGACATGTGACATAACCTCGACATTAGCTGGCTGAGAGCACCATGTTTATCACTTGTCATTTCAATAGCTACCTTGAAAGTCGACTTTCGATTTACAATGAAACTGTTTAAAATTGATAAAATTTGTAATTACATATTTATTACGGTTGCACAAAAAATATTGTGTACACCTTGTCCGCGAAATTCTTTAGCGTCCTCGAGATTGTCTTGCCTCGGCCGCAAGCAGCAATAACTATTGTGTACCAAGGCCGCGAAATCGCTCTTTAGCGTTTCGCGAGAAAAATTGTCGCCGAGGCTGCTTGCGGCAGAGGCAAGACAATCTCGAGGACTCTAAAGGATTTTGCGGACAAGGTGTACACAATATTTTTTATGCAACCGTAAAGTATATATAATTACAAATTTTATTAATTTTAAACATTTTCATTGTAAATTGAAAATTAGTTTTCAAGGTAGCTATGGAATTAACAAGTAATTGAATTCTCAAGTGTTAAAGTGATTGTTTATCCATTTTCGCAGCTGTTGTCGTTGTAGAGGCCGCGAAATTGGATTTCGCGGCCTGTATTGCGGCTGCGAAATGCTTATTTCGCGTCCGATTGCACGAAAAAATTATTTATTATCATAATAAAAATATCTGATAATATTGACCGGCCTCTGTACATCCGGCCTACCGGGAAAGTTCCCGGGCTCCCGGCGGCCCAGTCCGCCACTGTCCACGATAACTCCAATACGATTCATGTAAAAAATATAATATTTGATACTACTTCCGGTTAACCAATTGTAGTCAAAATCTGATCAATTCATTATATTTGAAGATAACTCTTAAATACCAAATATTATATTTTTTACATGTATCGTATTGGAGTTATCGTGGATGAAAAATCGTCACACACACAGACACACGGACATACGGACATCACGGTAAAAATAGTAAAATCGTATTCTAGGGTCCCTAATTCGTCATACACATTCTGACCAAATACAATACCTCCCTTATCTATACCGGGTGTCCCAGCTCGACCGACACATGGGAATTTTGGCAATGTGAAGCTGGAACAACCACTTCGGCACAACTCAATGAAACTAAACGCGAAATGTAGTACTCATTAATTACTAATTTATTACGCAAAAATAAAATTTATTACTATTACCATTACCGAGAAAAGGGTGGTTGTTCCAGCTTCTGAGTGAAGCTAGCACAACCCCATTATTTTCAATTTTTTTTTAATGAAATATTTAGTACACATTAATTACTAATTAATTACACTAATCTATAATTTATTACTATTATCATTACCGAGAAAAGGGTGGTTGTTCCAGCTTCTGAGTGAAGCTAGCACAACCCCATTATTTTTAATTTTTTTTAATGAAATATTTAGTACTCATTAATTACTAATTAATTACACTAATCTATAATTTATTACTATTACCATTATCGAGAAAAGGGTGGTTGTTCCAGCTTCTCAGTGAAGCTAGCACAACCCCATAGAAAAAGTATATATATACACCATTATTTACTACTCATCAATTACTAATTAATTACACTAATCTAGAGTTTATTACATACAATTTAAAAACTGGTACTTGTTAAAATTAACAATTTTTAAGCGTTTTTCTGGAGTATCCGGTACAAGTAGTAGTGGCTTAGTTGGTTAGTGCGCTTCGACCCGCTGAGTGAAGTGAGAGAGATCTTGGGTTTCCCTGTTCTGTAATTAGATTTTGGTCTGTTGGAAAGTGTAAATTAGATAAAGAAATAAATAAACAAATACACACCGCATTTGTTGAAATATTATGCTTTGCCGGAATTTTCACACCAAATATGTTTGTAGGATACTGTAATTAATAAATATCAAGTAGATTGTTGTAGTAAACAACAATACTTTCTCTAATCAAATATACCATCTTTTAAGAGTTGTGCTAGAGTAATAAATTGTTACATAATAAATAAACACTGCAGTTTTGAAAATATTATATTTTCTAGGCGTTTTCGCTACAAATCTGCGTTTAAGATACTATAATTAATAAATATCTCGATGATTATTATAGTAAACAACAATACCTGTTTGAATAACCCTATTCAGAAGGGTTGTGTTGGCGTAATAAATTGTTACATAATTATTTATTTAACTATGAAGATAATTACTGTACAAAACAACAATACTTGTTTAAATATATCTATTCAGAAGGGTTGTAGTGGCATAATAAATTGTTACCTAATTAATAAATACCGCGGTTGATTAAAATATTATATTTTCTAAAAGGTTTCACTACAAATCTGAATTTAGGATACTGTAATTAATAAATATCATTGTTGTAGGAAACAACAATACCTGTTTAATTATACCTATTTAGAAGGGTTGTGCTAGAGTAATAAATTGTTACATAGAAATTAAACACTACAGAATTGAAATATTACATATTCCAGGCATTTTCCCTCCAAATCTTTGATTAGGATACTATAATTAATAAATATCACAATGATTATTGTAGTGAACAACAATACCTGTTTAAATATCCCTATTCAGAAGGGTTGTGCTGGCGTAATAAATTGTTACATAATTAATAAATACGCCGGTTAATTAAAATATTATATTTTCTAGGAGGTTTCACTATATATCTGCATGTAGGATATTGTAATTAATAACTATCAAAATAACTGTTGTAGTAAACAACAATACCTGTTTAAATATATCTATTTAGAAGGAATGTGCTGGCGTAATAAATTGTTACCTAATTAATAAATACCGCGGTTGATTAAAATATTATATTTTGTAAAAGGTTTCACCAAAATCTGAATGTAGGATACTGTAATTAATAAATATCAAGATGATTGTTGTAGTGCACAACAATACCTGTTTAAATATACCTATTCAGAAGGGTTGTGCTGGAGTAACAAATAGTTACAAAATATATAAACACCGCAATTATTAAAATATTATATTTCCTAAGAGGTTTCACTACAAATCTGTATGTAGGATACTGTAATTAATAAATATCACGATGATTATTGTAGTGAAGTACAATACCTATTTAAATATACCTATTCAGAAGGGTTGTGCTGGCGTAATAAATTGTTACCTAATTAATAAATACCGCGGTTGATTAAAATATTATAGTTTCTAAAAGGTTTCACTTCAAATCTGAATGTAGGATACTGTAATTAAAAAAATCAAGATGATTGATATAGTGAACAACAATACCTGTTTAAATATACCATTTTAGAAGGGTTGTGCTGGCATAATAAATTGTTACATAATTAATAAATACTGCGGTTAATTAAAATATTAAATTTTCTAAAAGGTTTCACTACAAATCTGAATGTAGGATACTGTAATTAATAAAAATCAAGATGATTGTTGTAGTGAACAAAAATACCTGTTTAAATATACCTATTTAGAAGGGTTGTGCTAGAGTAATAAATTGTTACATAGAAATTAAACACTACAGAATTGAAATATTATATTTTCTAGGCATTTTCACTCCAAATCTTTGATTAGGATACTATAATTAATAAATATCACGATGATTATTGTAGTGAACAACAATACCTGTTTAAATATACCTATTCAGAAGGGTTGTGCTGGCGTAATAAATTTTTACCTAATTAATAAATACCGCGGTTGATTAAAATATTATAGTTTCTAAAAGGTTTCACTTCAAAACTGAATGTAGGATACTCTAATTAATAAATATCAAGGTAATTGTTGTAGTGAACAACAATACCTGCTTAAATATACCATTTTAGAAGGGTTATGCGGGAGTAATAAATAGTAAGAAAATATATAAACACCGGAATTATTAATAAATTATATTTTCTAATAGGTTTTACTACATATCTGTAGGTAGGGTACTGCAATAAATAAATATCACCATGATTGTTGTAGTAAACAACAATACAATTTATTACTCCAGCACAACCCTTCAAAATAGGTCTATTTAAACAGGTATTGTTGTTCACTACAACAATCATCTTGATATTTATTAATTACAGTATCCTACATTCATATTTGTAGTGAAACCTTTTTAAAAATATAATATTTTAATTCGCTGTATTTATTTATTATGTAACAATTTATTACCCCAGCACAACCCTTCTGAATAGGTATATATAAACAGGTATTGTTGTTCACTACAATAATCATCGTAATATTTATTAATTGCAGTATCCAACACACAGATTTGGAGTGAAAACGCCTAGAAAATATATTATTTCAAATCTGCGGTATTAAATTTCTATGTAACAATTTATTACCCCAGTACAACACATCTAAAATGGTATCTTTATAAAGGTATTGTTGTTCACTATAACAATCATCTTGATTTTTATTAATTACTGTATCCTACATTCAGATTTGTAGTGAAACCTTTTAGAAAATATAATATTTTATACAACCGCGGTATTTATTAATTAGGTAACAATTTATTACGCCACTACAACTCTTCTGAATAGATATATATATATATATATATATATATATATATATATATATATATATATAAACAAGTATTGTTGTCTTGTACAGTAATTATCTTCATAGTTATTAATTACAATAACCTACATGCAGATATGTAGTGAAACCTCCTAGAAAATATAATATTTTAATTAACCGTGGTATTTATTAATTATGTAATAATTTCTTACACCAGCAAAACCCTTCTAAATAGGGATATTCAAACAGGTATTGTTGTTCACTACAATAATCATCGTGATTTTTATTAATTATAGTTTCTTAAACGCAGATTTGGGGTGAAAACCCCTAGAAAATATAATATTTTCAAAACTGCAGTGATTATTTATTATGTAACAATTTATTACTCCAGCACAACTCTTCAAAAATGGTATATTTAAACAGATATTGTTGTTCACAACAACAATCATTTTATATTTATTAATTACAGTATCCGACACACAGATTTGGAGTGAAAACACCTACAATATATATTATTTCAAATTTGCGGTATTAAATTTTTATGTAACAATTTATTACCCCAGCACAACACATCTAAAATGGTATCTTTATGCAGGTATTGTTGTTCTCAACAACAATCATCGAGATATTTATTAATTACAATATTCTACATGCCGATTTGTAGTGAAATCTCATAGAAAATATAATATTTGGTAACTGCGATGTTTATTTATTATGCAAGAATTTATTACTCTAGCACAACCCTTCTAAAATTGTATATTTAAACAGGTATTGTTGTTCACTACAAAAATCATGGTGATATTTTTTAATTATAGTATCGTACATGCAGATTTGAAGTGAAAACGCCTAGAAAATATAATATATCAAATCTGCGGTAATTAATTTTTATGTAACAATTTATTACTTCAGCACAACCCTTTTAATATGGTATCTTTATACAAGTATTGTTGCAACTGCAACAATCATATTAAAATATATGAATTACAGTATCCTACATGCAGATTTGTAATAAAACCTCCTAGAAAATATAATATTTTAATAACTGTGATGTTTATATTTTATGTAACTATTTATTACTCTAGCACAACCGTTCTAAAATGGTATATCCAAAAAGGAATTGTATCATCTTGATATTTATGAATTACAGTATCCTACATGCAGATTTGTAGTGAAACCTGCTAGAAAATATAATATTTTAATAAATGCGGTGTTTATTTATTATGTAACGATTTATTACTCCAACATAAGCCTTCTAAAATGGTATATTGGATTTGAGAAGGTATTGTTGTTTACTACAACAATCTACTTGATATTTATTAATTACAGTATCCTACAAACATATTTGGTGTGAAAATTCCGGCAAAACATAATATTTCAACAAATGCGGTGTGTATTTTTTTATTTTTTTCTTTATCTTATTTACACTTTCCAACAGACCAAAATCTAATTACAGGACAGGGGAACCCAAGATCTCTCACTTCACTCAGCGGGTCGAAGTGCACTAACCAACTAAGCCATTACTACTTGTATCGGATACTCCAGAAAAACACTTAAAAATTGTTAATTTTAACAAGTATCTGTTTTTAAATTGTATGTAATAAACTCTAGATTAGTGTAATTAATTAGTAATTGATGAGTACTAAATGTTGGTGTATATACAGACTGTCTACTGAACTCGGGCCACTTAAGGGAATTCCTAAACTAGAAGAGGTACGACTTTGGTTAAATTAGACAAAAGTTGCCTTATCAGGGGGCTATTCCTGTGATGTATTTGTTTTTCCAAAAATATGCATAGGTCACTAGACAGAAGAAAAAATATGAAATTAGTGAAAATTAATAAATCGTTTTTATTCTTAAACGATGACAAATAGAGAAAAATGTTCTAAATAAAACTTTTAGAAGACAAAGTGCGCCATAAAGAGAAATAATAATAAAAAAAATTTGGCCAACTGTTTGCGAGATATGGCAAGAAAAAATATTTTTTTAAATGGTAATCATAGGTGGCTATGGCATCGTTAAAAGTAGTATTTTTATCTCTTTTCAACAGTATGTATTTTTATATCATTCATTTTAAAAATTATTATTTTATGTACATAAATCATAAAACACTTCTTTCTAATGGCATTTTTAAAGTAAGCTTTGGTACAAACAATTTAAAACAACTGATTTTATCATATTTCTGTCTTATTGTTAAAGTTTTTTGTGTTAAACTGTTAAATTAAAAATAATTATGGACAGATTCACTTTTGAAGAAAAGACAGATATGCTTTCTTTTCATGTTTATAAAATTATTGAGGCATGTAATTTACTTTCTAAAAATATGTTGGAAAACACTCTGCATAGTGTTTTAAGCAGAGCCGAATTATGTTTACAACAAAATGGACAAAATTTTCAACATTTGTTATAATTACAGTTTAATTAACCAAATTTGCATTAGTTTAACAAAATTTATTTAGTATTATGTTTCATTTTTTGTTATTAATCTTATCTTAGGAATAAGTAAATTTGTTTACAATTAATTATAATATATTATGGTTAAGTTTTATATAGGTAATTAAGGTATAACCTACATTAAAAAATAAATAAATACAAAAAAAATCAGTTGTTTAAAATTGTTTGTACCAAAAGCCTACTTTAAAAATGCCATTAAAAAGAAGTGTTTTATGATTTATGTAAATAAAACAATAATTTATAAAATGAATGATATAAAAATACATACTATTGAAAAGAGATAAAAATACTACTTTTAACGATGCCATAGCCACCTATGATTACCATTTAAAAAAATATTTTTTCTTGCCATATCTCGCAAACAGTTGGCTAAAATTTTTTTATTATTATTTCTCTTTATGGCGCACTTTATCTTCTAAAAGTTTTATCTGGAACATTTTTCTCTATTTGTCATCGTTTAAGAATAAAAACGATTTATTAATTTTCACTAATTTCATATTTTTTCTTCTGTCTAGTGACCTATGCATATTTTTGGAAAAACAAATACATCACAGGAATAGCCCCCTGATAAGGCAACTTTTGTCTAATTTAACCGAAGTCGTACCTCTTCTAGTTTAGGAATTCCCTTAAGTGGCCCGAGTTCAGTAGACAGTCTGTATATATACACTTTTTCTATGGGGTTGTGCTAGCTTCACTGAGAAGCTGAAACAACCACTCTTTTCTCGGTAATGGTAATAGTAATAAATTATAGATTAGTGTAATTAATTAGTAATTAATGAGTACTAAATATTTCATTAAAAAAAAATAAAAATAATGGGGTTGTGCTAGCTTCACTCAGAAGCTGGAACAACCACCCATTTCTCGGTAATGGTAACAGTAATAAATTATAGATTATTGTAATTAATTAGTAATTAATGAGTACTAAATATTTCATAAAAAAAAAAAAATAATAATGGGGTTGTGCTAGCTTCACTCAGAAGCTGGAACAACCACCCTTTTCTCGGTAATGGTAATAGTAATAAATTTTATTTTTGCGTAATAAATTAGTAATTAATGAGTACTACATTTCGCGTTTAGTTTCATTGAGTTGTGCCGAAGTGGTTGTTCCAGCTTCACATTGCAGGGAATTTTACATGGGAAATCAGTTAATTATGAATAGTATATCCCCAGTGCAAGATATTAACTTGAAATTTTGTATGCTTATCGGAGAATATTAATTCTATGGATCACACTTATTTGAAATATACAATTTCATCCGCAGGGCGAGATTTATTAAATTTAAAATCTAACGTATTCATTCAAAATAAGTCAGCCATGGAAATAAAAGAAACTATCTATGTGACAGTTCTGACAGTTAATGACATGCCATTGTAGATATTTATATTTTTGTAATATTGGTATATTATTTAACAAAAAGAAACTAAATTCAACATAAATAATATTAAAATACAGGGAATAAGAATTAAAATCAGTGATACTTCACTAAACTGTCAGATAAATATTTTCTTTTATTTCCATGGCTGTCTGATTTTGAACGATAATATTAGATTTTAAATTTAATAAACCTCGCCCTGCAGACGAAATTGCATATTTCAAATAACTGTGATCCATAGAAATAATATTCCCCAATAAGCATACAAAATTTCAAGTTAATATCTTGCACTGGGGAGATACTATTCATAATTAACTGATTTCCCATGTAAAACTCCTATGTGTCGGTCGAGCTGGGACACCCGGTATATTGATAGGCGGGAGGTAAAAAATTGGAAGAAATACAAGGAATAGATTTTAGTTACGCCAAAAATAACTGTTTTCTTATTAAAAATTTGATGTAAGGAAATTTCAGGTATGAATTAAATTAAAAATATTCTGAGCAAACTAATTTTCAAATTAAATATTTAATGTACGAAAGAATTTTTGTTTAAATAATGTATTACTACAGTGGCGGGAGGTAATGTGTTGGTCACATCAGATTTTTTATTAACGTAGAGGGTAGGAAAGGTACAAAATTTTTCAGAAATAGTTATTTGTGCTGCTAGGTAGGAAAGTTGTTCTTTTCTGGTCCGAAGGATATGTATACGGCCGAGACACAGTCGAGGCTGGATACTTCTTGAGGACCAGAAAACAACTTTACTGCCATGTAGCACACACTATTTTTTATCCTACACAACAACACAACATAATAAAATAATATAAACATCTTACGAATACTATGTAATTTGACATTTAACTTAACCTCAAAGAAATTTCTGAAATTGAATACCAACATAATAAGAACAAAAAACAAACATTTTATTTTGACATATAAATAAGGTTAACTACTATGTTCTATTATTTACAGAATATATAATAAAAATACCTTGAATCTAACGTAAGTATCAAAATTATCTAAAGTTACAATATTTTAAAAGCATGTTCACATATTTCATTCGGATTATTAGTTGTAACACATTAAACGCCATCTGTTTGTCCACACAGGAACTGTTTTTTTTCTTCCCTAGGAATAGTGAGATTTTGTAGGTCTAGACCGGCAAATGTCTACTTTCTTGCGCAGGCACACGCAGGAAAATCTTACTTTCAATATGTGTAGGATAAAAATAAATTTATTAGGTGGTATTTAGTTATCTTGGGCTAAAATTGTTTTCATCTCGCAAATTATTTATTATCATTTTAAAATGTTAGAGACGTTTCTGTTGTATCTAAAAAGAATGAAAATTGTGGGAAGTTACCCTAGTCAGTTCTATGACCTTGGAGCATTGTGTGGACCTTTCAGTTTGTTGCCTCATTTACACTCCACATTTAAATTTTTGTTTGAATGGTAAAAGAATTTTTGGAATGTAAAATTACCAAAATTTTAAATTTACCAATATAATAAAATCAAATTAGATGAAATAAACAGGTACATAATTATATTTTATAAACATTTTGTTAAAACAAAATATTTGTATTTTGCAAGTTCATCAATAAGAACAATTTTCTACATCTCCCTTTTGGTTACATTTAAAATTCATATTACTATTTTTCATAACATAAAATATTGTTAGTCTTACATATAATTTTCTTAATAATCTATTCGAAGAATTTCGCGAGTTGAAACCCAGTTTTTTTTTACTTAACTCGTATACGCAATATCCTACATCTTTAATTAATACAAATCAATTTTTCTATATTTTTATAAAAAGTATTTTGTAAACAAAATATGTAAATTAAGCTCTTTATAATGTATAAATATATTGTTGTCTAATTCAAAATTTGTTGACAAATCGTCTCACAAGCTCCACATTTGTATATTTTTAAACAATTGTTAAACAAGTACAAGTTTGAATGAGCTGATACAGCTTCTTCCACTTTGCAGTATGTGAAATATAATAATTTGTTTGTGATAATTATTTTCCTAACTTTTATCAAAGTGATAACATATTTGTTGCTTGTTTGAAATGGATTTGTGTATTTTTATATTTTTATGATTGTCCCGTTATTGAAAATGTTGTAGGCGCGTTAATAATTGATAAAGAGAGTGTCGAGGCAGGAAGATGTGAGGAAACTTTGGGATTTGAAACGATGAGCCCTTTAATCTTTTGGCATTCCCCATCTCTTTCTGATTTTCGTTTTTCTGTCTTACTGTCGCTTCTGTATACAGGGTGTTGACTCGAACACCCGAACATAGGGATTTCACATGTAAAGTCATATTTTCGTAATTTCCTGCTTCCCTAATTATTTTAGGTAAAAAAGCTTTAAATAACAATTGTAGAGCGTACAATTCTGTATCTGAATTAATAAGCAAAATTAATTTTACGTGCCTTGTAAGCTCAGAAATTAGGGATGAAAATGACGTATATTGCCCCAAAAATAGCAGTAGCCATGGAATTGAGACAAAAATTAACAAATGTTTAACAATTTTTCTGTCAAGTTAGCTGCATTAGTTTCTTTTTATTATTATTTGTAATTACTGTTTTGTCATGTTATGCTAAAAAATATAGCAATTTTATTTTGTTTTTATTTTTTTAACTCAAAATTAATTTATGTAATATTGTTCATTTCAGCAGTAATTCATATTAATTTATAATATTATGTAGGATGCGTGCGGATGAATGATTTAGTGACTTCTTTTGACACTTTTATTATTTGTAATAGAATACACTTTGATAATTAAATTAATGTTTAACAGAAATATAAACATGGGCTAAAACGAAAGCAAGTAGCACCATTGCGATTCTACGTTCGCCTCCTCTTCTTGTTCTTTGTGTCGGCATCGTAGTTCGCGCGCGCGTCACATGATGGCGTGCTATGGCGCTATATTCAATCTTCTACTAATTATTAATATTTATAAGGTTTAATAGTTAAGATTTGCATTTTTTAATACTTTCTAGCAGTTTAAAGATAGCATATTTTTCTTCCCATAAGAATAACATGGGCGTATAAATCGGCAGATGCGAGTTAGGGTTTCAGTTTGAATTTGGCGCCACAAAATGACCGTTACACTAATGCAGTCTATTGGTTGTCCAAATTTTGAGGGGGTAACTGCCTTCCTTTGTATCCTCAAATATCTGCCCTAGATGTCAGCTATTTTGTTGTGTTTTAAGGTCTGTATTAAGACTTGTTTTAAATATTCAATTCAATGACTTGTTTTAACCTGTTTTCTCACTTATTTTAATACACTTGTATTTATTGCTGTGGTAATTAATACGCTCTCTTAAAACAGGGCTGGGGCTGTTTTAAACCTTGTTTTAAGGTTTTTGCAGACAGATCTGACAGATAATCTTATATTTTGTCATTTCAAATAATTTTTTGAAAAAAGGATTATGCATTGTGCAAAATAGAACGAATTGAACGTGTTCAACAATTTATTAGAGTTGAAAGGCGGAGAAGGATATATATTGTAACAATATAAGAATATTTAAGCATACATTTTAAGTCTGTTTTAAATTGGTTTTATTGCATAAATAATTAATTCTTGAATATTATTTTGGTTGTATGCAATGATGCATTATGTTTTCTCCTTTTATGATTTATTTATTATATGAGTACAGATAGCTTCAATTTATTTTAAAATCATTAGATTAATCCCGGACTGATAATCAACATATGCTACATCTGTCAGTGGTAAATAATGAACAATTTATATAGATATAAATATGTATATATAACTTTGACGCAAATATGTTAAACATGATTTCAAGTTCAACCAACTTGTTTTCTTGTAATTCTTTGTAAAAAGTATATTCTTCACGGAGCACATGTAAATTGTCATTCGCTCGAAGAATAAACGACAAAATATGTATTTTCATTATTATATCATTAAAACTAAATGTACCACGTAATAAGCACACAATTCTCAAATCAAAAATTCAATTCCATTTGATATATGACAGATAATACAGGTTGTCAAGAATATTTTTTTAATCCAAGTGTTTTAAGTAAAACAAAGTTATTCGGTAGCAGTGTTGATTGAACAATATATAGATAGGCAAGCTTATGAGAAAATTCGTTTCACCCACATAACTGTGTGTCTGGTTGCAATTGGGTTAATATCAGGCGTTTCTGTCAAACATTATAAAAAAAAGAGCAAACGTCAAATAATTAATAATACAAATTAGTTCTATTTTAAAATATACCAATGAATTATTGAAAGAACCATTTTAATAGATACCAAAAAATTCAGTAAATATGTAAAACATGTTTATTTATCTGATATTTTTGTCTGTTTAATTACGCAAAGTAGTTGATGGAATTATGAACGAGATGGCTCTGTTGAATCTGATTCCAAAACAGCGGTACGCAAAAACATACAGGCTTGTCTATCTACATATTTTTCAATCAACGGTAGCAGTGACTGAGGCTTGTATTAAAGTATGTTTGAAGGTAAAACAGTGGTTTAGCTACTGTTAATACAGACTTCAGTCTAAGCCACTGAACACCACCCAATGTGTTGCTAGTGTTGTTTAGTGGCCACACCCTAGATTAGGTGTGTCGGAGCCACTCATGTTGCTGTCCCTTGATCTAGGGACCAAGTGTGCAGATTAGACCAGCTTCGTGATTACACGTGGCCAGTATCTTATCTGTCTGATATATAAACACGAGCCGCGCCCAACAAGTTCTAGTTTTGTGCAGGTCTTCATTCTAACCAACACTAACTTTACAACATACCTTCTACATTCCTAATTCCTGACTCGTATATAACACGTAAGTACTATTTGCTTTGTTGTTAACATAAGACTATAGAGTATTTTTAATCAGAAAGACTAATGTAAATGTTAACAATGAAAGTTTAATTTTATGTAGGCCTGATTACTGTCCAAAAACAGCTTTACTTTTCATTGTTGTTTACGTTAAATAAGTAAATAAAATGCTATTTGCTATTTTAATCGTGATGAATGCACAAAATTTTTATAATATTGCAATTAATTTACCTTGCAATGCCGTTTGACAAATTTAATCTTTTCTTCTTGTTGTATTTAGTGTAAAGTTTGACGTTCATCGGGATAAATAAATAATTATTGAGTAAAATAAAAGAAAATAGCAGTGAAAAATTTTGAAGAGTATACGTAGCTAAATAACATTTGAAAGAAACGATAAAGCGATAAGATAAGAAAACAATCGGCTCTATCAAGTAACAAATCGCTTATATTAAGCGACGTAGTTAAACGTTTTTAAAGACTAGAGCCATGTTTATAATCTTTTACAAATTATTACAACTAAGAGTTACTTACTAAACTATGTTAGTTTAATACTAGTGATACTGGTAGTAACTAGTAGTGAAGTATATGTGGCAACCTGTACTACTAATGAAAAAGTTGAATGAGAGAGATAGATATACAGGATGTTCATTTTATTTTGTCCACTATTGCTATCTCGAGAACTATAAGAGCTACGAGGTCGGTTAAATTAGCAAACAATTTCTATTTTACAACACTATTAACATGAAACAAACAATTTTTTTTTAAATCCGGTGGTTCTCAAAATACAGATCCCAACTTTTTTATTTTAAATGTAAACCTATTTTTTTTATTTTCTTATTCAATAGAGAATTTTATTCTGAATTCAATGATATAATATTATCATACCATGAGATAACGATTTTTTTGAGAAAAATGCATCTGAAGTTTTATATTAATTTGATTAAAATATGACAATAATAAGAGTGCCATGACGGAAAAAAACGGAGTATACGTCATTTTTTAACCTGAAATTAGAGTGCCTTGACAGAAAAAAGTGAATAAAAGTATATTCTTTCTGTCAAGGCACTTTAATTCTAGGTTAAAAAATGACGTGTATTCCGTTTTTTCCGTCATGGCACTCTTATTATTGTCATATTTTAATCAAATTAATATAAAAATTTAGATGCATTTTTCTCAAAAAAAAACGTTATGTTATGGTATGATAATATTATATCAGTGAATTCAGAATAAAATTTTCTATTGAATGAGCAAATAAAATAAATAGTTTCACATTTAAAATAAAAAAGTTGGGACCCGTATTTTGAGAACCACTGGTTTTAAATTTTTTTTGTTTGTTTCATGTTAATAGTGTTGTAAAATAGAAATTGTTTGCTAATTTAACCGACCTCGTAGCTCTTATAGTTCTCGAGATAGTAATAGTGGACAAAATCTAATGAACACCCTGTATAGAGAAATAAATATGTTAGCATGGAATGAAAGATCTTTTAATACAGGTTAAAAGTGCTTAGTATTATAACCTACAAAATAACAACATATTTGACGGTTCTGAATAACTGAAGGGTTGTATGCTGTTGAATAAAATATTAGGTAATAGGTATTAAAGGAATGGCAAATAAGAGAAGAAGAAGAAGAAAAAATATTGTAACGTTTTATTTATTGGGTGAAGTGTAAAATTGATTAAAAACACTAATATTTATATAACTAAGTTTAATTAAAGAAATATGAATTATAAAGAATAATGAAAAATAACTAACACTAAGAATTAACAAATATAAACACTAATTTAGGACTAACATATATCAATAAAGACTTAAACACTAAGATAATTTATTTAAACAATTAGAACTACGCAATATTTATTTCAACAATATTTATATCACTCTTTATTTATATCACCATCTGTTCACTACACGTATCGATACAAGACTGTCCTCCCGATCTTTTGCTCGGGGTATTTAAGTAAAACAGTTCCTTCTGGAACATTCGTCGATTATTCTCGAAGTCAGAACAATGGGGAGCGGACGGACTTGTTCTGACCTGTTCGCTAGCGGCCGCCGCCCGCGCCTCGACCCTGGGCTCGCTACAATATTTATATTAAATTTAATAGAAGAAAATTTATAATAATAGAGAACAAAAGTCAACATAGTAAGATTTTAAAAGAACGGAAATTGATTTGGATATCAATAGCCACCAAGATGGCAAGTAGAAGATATACAAACAAAATAACTCGATTGATTTGATTTCTACTCTTATTTGTTTCGACATCGGTAAAATTTAAAGTGTAGCTATTGTCTTAGTGACATTTGTTATATTTTGAGCAATTCAACAATGCTCGCTTAAAACAGAGTCGATAGTTATAAAATAAGCTACGTCGGTTAATATAAGCGATGAGTTCCATGATAGAGCCGAATGAGTTCAAACTGCCGTTTTCGGGTGTTACAACTTAGTATTAACACCCTGTATACATTTATTTAAATGATGCTGTGCGGTCTATAGTCGAAGGAGAAGCATATTATAATAGGAAAATAAGATTCACAATTCGGTTATAGTAGAAGTTTAGGTATATGAAATTCACTTTCGGATAAGCCGATTGGTCCTTATAAAGTAACATGGGACTTGCGGTATTGGTACTTTTAGGCAGGTAGTTTTTTCTGTCGTATGATGTTAACGGCTGTACCAGATGTTTTCTTTCAAAATTTTTCCTAATTATATACTTTTAAATCTAGAGTAAAATATTCAAATAATAATGCATTTTAAATGCCGTCTTCTAATTTCAATTTGTAAATTGAGAAGATATTAAAATAATTAAAAAAAAAAAGAATTAAAGCGGAGAGATCAATGGAGATTTGACTAAGTCAAGTTGTTCATTCTTTAGATTTTTCTTTTCATTGAGTGATCTTTGCATATCCAATTACATATTCTAACTCCATTATTAGTTATTAAAAATTTTCTTTAGAGGTACACGGTCAGTTTTGGACAAGCCATCAAAACGTAAAGTTATTTCTGTATTTATTGTGTCTTATTTCTTATTATATACTTTCATTTAACAAAATTTATACAAAGTCAGTACAGTATGAATTTATTTAATACGAATCTGTTCTTACTTTTCAAGTGATACCTTTGAGTTGGAATAATTTATAACTCCTGACCACAAAGCTACCCAGCCTTCCATAAAAGGTTGTAAAATCCGCATAAGTCAGTTTCATATACCTAAACTTCTACAATATCTGCAAACTACTTATTGAATTATTTTTAGCTGGACATATTATTTTTTACGATTACAAAGTATATTAACGGAGTAATATAGAAATAATTAGGCTGTGTCTTCAAATATCTAATTTGAATCAATCGTAATAACATTAAATACAATTGTCACTTCGGAGAAATGTGTGTGCATCTGTAAAGCAGATGGAGAGTAGTGCAAGCTATCGTTGCTTATTATTATATTTATTTATTTTTTATATAAATACACCATAAAAAATATATTTCATAATACCTATAAATTCCTATTTTTTGAATGGTACAGATTTTATTCGATAGATACATAAATATAAACATGTACATCATATTCTTTGTTTTGCACGTCTTCCTCCTGATATGGCTCAATTTTTGGTATTTTTATCAGTTCTTCTGCTCTATCTTTCCTATAAAAATTCAAAATAAATATATAATGTTAAAGAATACTAATTACTACTTATATGTAACGTCTCTCTATTTTTTTCTCTGTACAGAGGATCTGTCGAATTTTCTTTGCAGTAATTTATGGCTTTCTTTTAATGACTGTAAAACAATCTAATAATGTTTTGAAGAATAAATTATTATAAATACTTACATGGAATAAAATCTGTAGGTAAAAAATATTGTTTGTGTATAAATGTCCATGAACTGTAAATATGTGCTTTCCGATTTTTAATGCGATTTTCCACTTATTTATTTCTCTTTATGGGAAATAATGAACGGATATGTCAACACTTGCAAACAAATACAGAACCATATCTCTTCTACTTGCTGTGTGTCTGTGACGATTTTTCGTCCACGATAACTCCAATACGAGACATGTAAAAAATATAATATTTAGTATTTATGACTTATATTCAAATATGAAGAACTGATTAGATTTTGACTATAATTAGTTAACAGGAAGTAGTACTTTATTTGAAGCTTTAAACCGTTTTTCCAAAAAAATACCTCTAATACAATTTTTCGCAAATTCCGTTATTATTAAATATCAAGATTTTTTAATTTTGTACCTATCTGCATAATTACGTTTATATATAACTTCTAGCTAGATAAAAAAAAAATATATATAAATTATAATAATTTTTCATATCGTTTAGGTTCAGAATTTTCGATAAAACAGATGAGTTATTCATATGTTCACAAAATTTGACATATGATTTCAAATTTGATGTATAAGTAAATTTAAAAGATAACATAAGTAAATATGAAGTAGTTTTATTGTAAAATTAGAGAAGGTGGAAGAAATATATAAGGCATATATTTGCATGCGTGAATCAAGGTAAGTTTGGTTCCGGTTTTAGTAACGTCAAAAATAGCTGTCATATTAGTCATACAAATTTTATGAAGGAAATTTTAAGTATGAAATGAATTAAAAATATTCTGAACTGCAATAACAAATTAATTTTAAAACTACAAAATAAATGTATTGAATAACTTATATAGAATATATTATGTATTACTACAGTGGCGGGAGGTATTGTGTTGGACACATCAGATTTTTTATATTTTGTTTTTATATAATCATTTTTTGGGTTTGACCTGTTTGGTTAGCTTTGCAAGTAAATAAATAAATAATTATGGAATAAAATAAAAGAAAATAGCAGTGGAAAATGTTGAAGAGTATACGTAGCTAAAAAACACTTGAAAGAAACGATAAAGCGATAAGATAAGATCAATTAAAAAAGAATAAAAAGAATTAACAAGATAGGTTATCTGTCTAAGACGTGGACATGCATAAACAATCACATGTAGTAAGCCGAGATTGCAAATTTGAAGTAGTTACGCCATCTGTACTTGCCGATACCAACTTAAATGCTGTCTGGGCAAGGAAATGACGTCATGCGTCGCACTCTGTGAAGCGTTATATTTTATAATGTATTCATCTGGTAAATATTAGTGTTCTCTTGTGTTAATAATAATAAAATGTTACTAACATTCAGAGAATTTGTAGTCGGTACTTGATGGAACATCTTATAATATTAAAAATCAAATTAAAAATTCACTTGGTTCATCCACAAATTTATTTATTATTTTTGAAACAATCGTTTCATCCTCTCGGACATCATCAGATAATAAGGTTATAATGTTGCAAAGATTGCGACTACATATCGGTCAAGGCGGACGGCTTTTTAAAATCCGTATTAAGGAACATTAAAAAAAATTAACAGGCTTATTAAATATTACGGACACTGCCAGTGGTTAAGATGTCGAAGAAAATATTTCAATAGATTATATGATTGATGAACCTCACCAAACAGAAATACATATTCCTGAGGAATCAGATTACAAATAAAAGAAAAGATACCGGAGGATGATTTAATATATTTTGGCGCCAATTAGATTAGATTGAGAGGTGAGGAAAATGGCCGCCACAGGTTTCAGTTTTTCATATGCTACGCCCTAGCCACAAGTATATACAGATCAGTGATGTAGTGTGTAAATAATTACAAAGTAAAAGAAATGAAAATACAGTGACAAATTTTGAAGAGTGTACGTAGCTAAAAAACACTTGAAAGTTCAATAAAGCGATAAGATAAGATCTTAAAATCGAAATCGAATAAAAATATTAATAATTAACAAAATAAGTTATGTTATCTAAGACATGGACATGCATAGACAAGACTGGAACCACAAACTAAGCCGTGATTAGAAGTTTTCTCTAGTTACGCCATCTGTACTTGCCGATTCCAACTATCAGGCTGCCAGGGTTGAGAGGGTTTAGAGAGGTCTGGTTTTATGTCTGCTACAGTCAGAGCACAGATTAGTGATATACAGAAGCGAGCCTTCGTGTCGGTATCTTTGATGTTACCCTAGCCTGGGGTCTGGTTTTGTTGTTGCTTATACTTTATGCAGGTTATAATTTAAAATTAAAACTTCATATTTACATAAATCATTCCTAATTTTCATCACAGATGAAATAAATAAAGAAACATTAAAATCTAGAAGAGGGCAAAATTAATATATTTCTATTAGAACTATATTTACATTATCATTTTAAAGATAGGAAGCAAATGAGAACGGGAGTCTACCGAACCTTTGTACAAGTCTTTGTACCTGTGTTAATAATACCCTCATTTCTTATATAAAATAATGATTGTAATATAACAGATTCTCTCAATAATGTTAGTATACAACTGATGTTTATCCTTTACAGGACTCCAGCGTGAAGAAAGGATAGTATAGAAGTTGAACACTAACAAAGTAAGTGGGAGCGTGTGGTCGTTAGCTGTAGCTGAAGAGTGGAGTGTGTTGCAGGCATGGAGACATCGCAGGACATTCTGAAGGAGTTGGTGTGCGGGCAGTGCGGCTCCCAGCTGCGCCGGGGCCCAGTTTTCCAGCGGCAGGACGGGGCGGTGTGCAGCCCGTGCCAGGAGCAGGAGGGCGCGCCGCCCGCCTTCCGCTGCCACGTGTACGAGGCGGCCGCACGCGCCCTCGCCTTCCCTTGCCGCTACCGCGAGGAGGGCTGCCCGGCCAGCGTGCCCTTCACGCCGGCCGGGGCCGACGGGCCGGGCCACGAGGCCACCTGCCAGTACCGGCTGTACACTTGCCCGGTGCTCGGCCCCGAGGGCTGCGACTGGGCGGGCCGCCGAGACGCCCTGCTGCAGCACTGCGAGGCGCAGCACCCCGACCGAGTGCTGCCCTCCCCCGCTCTCGTAACGCCCGATATCCGCCGATCCCAATGCGCTAACTACCTCGTCTCGGTCTATGAAATGCTCTTCTTGGTATTGACGCGGGTGTGCGTGGCGTCCGGCAGCCTGTATTACAGCGTGAGGCTGCTGGGCGAGCCGCGCAACGCCTCAAACTTTACCTTCAACGTCTCCATCCGCCGGGGACAGCGCGGGGCCTCGTATTCGCACCCCGTCCTGCCGCAGGAGCGCCTGCTGCTGAAGCAACACTCGGCGTTGAGTGTGAACGTCAACAGCGTGCTTGGCGTGCTGGGCGGCTGGGACGGCGCGACGCTCGCCGTGGAGGTGCGGCGCCACGAGGCGGAGGCCCCGCTGGAGGAGTGTGGCAGGTGTAGGGCCCCCACGGCTCGCCTGTACCGGGACAAGGACCAGAGGTGGCTGTGTGAGGCCTGCGCTCCGACCCTGGAGACCTGCGTCAACAGGGGCTGTGACTTCCAGGTGAGGCTTGAATTCTGTTTGAACTCTCCGCTATACTTGACACTTCACATACAATTTAATTCCCGGAAGAACGAAATAACTTAGAAGTAATTTTTATCATCCTGATTCTTAAAAAGGATTAGCCAGTAACTCGGATGAGTGATACCCCTTGTTAATATCCTGAATGTTAAACTAACTCCACTTCCAATTCATAAAAACAAAAAACAATTCACTATATTAATTAGTTCCAAACATAACTGCACTAGTTTGCTGGAATCAGCATTATTTGTACATGATTATCAGCATTTCTGAATGATGCAGAGGCAGATTTGTGCTGATATTTCACAACCTACAACTCTAATACATTGATTGCACGCATGCGCAAACCATTCATTGAAGTATGGATTTAATCTTTTTTCTTCTTAAATATGTATTACATAGAACAGAAAAAAAATACTACATTATAAAATAAAAAATCTGATGTGTCCAACACATTACCTCCCGCCACAGTAGTAATATATTCTATGAAAAAATAGTTTCGTACATTAAATATTTAGTTTTAAAATTAGTTCATAATATTTTTAATTCAATGCATACCTGAAATTTCCTTCCATCAAATTTCTAATACTTATTTTATCTTTAAAAATTATTTGTCAAATCTGACAACAGCATATGTCAAATTTTGTAATCATATGAATAACTCATCGGTTTTATACAAATTCCTCAGCATGAGCGATATGTAAAGTATATAAATTTAATATTTTTTTCTGTTTAGCCCGAAGTTATATATACAGTGTAATTATGCAGGCCGGTAGAAAATTTTCTACGTTTTTGTAAATATTTTCTATATAATGCATTATACAAAATACATTATACAAAATACAGAATACAAAAATACAATACACAACATACAAAAATACATAATACAACAGTTACACAATGTCGATACAAAACATCATCCTGGGCGTTGTCAGCAACTAGTGTAACTTCTATATCAATTCCATCGTACCCTGGTTCTGGCTCCTCGACACTGTATTGTTGGGCGATGTTGTGCAAAATGGCACACGCTAATATAATCTTCGCTGCAGTCACGTATGCCGCGGATCACATTAAAACTGAAAAAAATAAGATATAATATTAAATGAAACCAAGAAAAATACATACAATATCACATGCCCACTCTCTATCACTAGTGATAAGTATCTAACACTACCTGCTTTGGTGGTGATAAGTCTATCACTTAACATGATGTTATATCAATTCTCACAGATGGCAGCACGTCCTTCACCTAAGACTTATCACTCATCACTAGTAATAAGTGTCACAGAATTGGTCTCCCTGGAGTTATGTTTGGAACAATTACAAAACAATTTAAAACAGTTGTACTGAATTTAAGTCAGTGCAAAACTGTTTTAAATAATGTTAAGACATTTGGGAAGTATTTAAAATATTTGTAGATAGTCCGGAATTAATTTAAAACAGTTTAAAACGTACCAGAATGACTGAAAGTTTTTTTTTTTAATTCAAACAATATTGCTAATTCAAGCAAACTAGTAGATTTATGTTTGGAACTATGTTGTTATGAAATGGGACTGGAGTTAGTTTGACATTTTAGAATATTAACAAAGGGTATAACTAATCCGGATTATTATTTTAATTTGTAATTTGTGGCTTATTTTTGAAACAGTGATATAAAAACGTATATATAAAACAATAGTTTATTTTGCCAAATTTAACTGTATCAATTATAACAAATGAAATAGTTAGTGATAAATAGAGCGCAGATATGACACGCTGTGTGGAGAAGAGTATGAACGTGTTCTCTGTGTGCAGGACTTCGTCGGGAAGAGAGACAAGCACAGCTGGTTGTGGTGCGAGCAGCGCAGCCGGTGCGGGGTGTGCGACGCGGCTCTGCAGCCCGGCACGCAGGCCCGACACTACCAGGCCTGCAGAAGGGTCCCGGGGGTCCCGGCCGGAGACGGCCGCCGCGTCAAGCGCGGCACAAGGGGCAAGTGGTTCCAGGTGGGGGACGTGCTGTGTTGGTGCGGATACCGTGGGGACAGATTCTGGCTGTATGTGTTCGCCCCGGTGGCGGGCCGCCAGCTGTCCGGGTACCGCTGCGAGGTGCGCATGGAGTGCGCGGGCCACACCCGCTCCTACACGCTCCCGCCAACCTACCATGAGCCGCTGGACTGGCTGGTGGTGTGCAAGGACAGAGAGTTCCTCACCCGTGACGTCACTGTTTATGTAAAGGTTACAAATGGTGATTCAACATGAAATCGTGCTGTAACAAGGGGAGGAAGAGGAGTTATTTATTTATAAGGACGAATATTATTAATAAACTAAACAAATACATACTAAAATCTATTTGAATCATTTCAAATTTATATGTGTAATTTATCTAATTTCTTTTCAATCAAGGTTAATACATAGTTTCTGTCTTTATTCTTCTATGTATAAATACTAGAAATTTCCTGTGAAGTATATTTATTAGTATTTCCTGTTAATGGCCTTAAAAGCCGAAATATGAATAAAAATCAAATTCAATTTTTTTAAACAACCTAGTATTTCTTATATTTATTTAATAACTGTTTGTATTTAAAATTTCGGTTGAATTTATTTTAATAATTTAATCTCTTCTCAATATACAAATTGAAATTAGAAGACGGCATTTAAAATGCATTATTATTTGAATATTTTACTCTAGATTTAAAAGTATATAATTAGGAAACATTTTGAAAGAAAATTTCTAGTACGGCCCTGAACATCATACGACAGGAAAAACTACCTGCCTAAAAGTAGCAACAACGTAAGTCCCATAAAACTTTATAATCGGTTTATCCGAAAGTGAATTTCATATACGTAAACTTCTACCATACATATACCTTTCATGTTCCACTATCCAATTCTATGACCTTAAAGCACTGTGTAGACCTTTAAATTTGTGCTCTTCCCCTATCTCTCTCTAAGATGTGAGGAAACTTTCCGATGTTAAACAATGAGCCCTTTAAATATATGCACATTCTCCATCTCTCTCTCTAATTTTCATTTCACTGTCTTACTGTCGCTTCTGTATAAACCTGCTGATATAGATATAAACAGTAGCGACACTCTGAAGCGGGACCTTTGATAAAATATATCGGTAGCCCTATTGTGCGGGGTGACCAAGCGCCAATTTCAAACTTAATCTGATGCACTGCAAGGACAAATTCCGACCCAAATGTAAGCAGAGTGTCGCTACAGCTTCTATTTATACCAGGGCATGTAACCGAAAAAAATACTCGTTAAGGGTAATATAGGTTTTAGTTCGAAAACCGGTTTTTAAAAATTGGAAACCGGTTTAAACCGGTTAATATATCGGTTAAAAAAATAATTGAAAAAAGTAATTATAAATATTTAATTAAAAAAAATTAATACAATAATTAATTTAAAAAAATGACCATTTGAGAAAAATATAACAAATAAAAGAATGCAATTTAATTAACGAATATTCACAAAAATTCCCGTAATACCTTCAGAAAAACGCAGGTCACTTTTCAATTTTAAACTTGCCTATGCTAACAAAGAGACTACCTACTTTGGTTAACGGTTACCGGTATTTTCGGCCTGAAAAATATCGGTTAGAATTACAGTTAAAGTTCGCAATTTTCGTTGAAAATATCGGTTACCGGTTACCGGTTTTTTTAACCGGTTACATGCCCTGATTTATACTGTGCCCTGTATATTTGGAATAGTTTGGAAGCCTCCGTAAGCAGTTAGGTGTTAAGGCTGCCGTTTGAAGTGTTGAATTCGTAATACTACTTGCATTTCAAAACTAGTGGATGAAATGTTTTGAAATTTTGATATGTAATATTAGGATACTGTATCTAGGGGCAGACATATTTTATATTTTTTTTTATTATTTGTTATGTCCGAAAATTGAAATGAAAATTATTATTTGCATACTTTATAAAAAATTAAATATGTCTGCCCCTAGAATAAAAAATAACAAATTCAGTAAGATAAAAGTTTTTAAATAATAATGTCTCATTTGGAAATGGGAGTGGAATTACGATTTTCCCATAAGACGCAATGTTAATTTAGTTCAGAGGTTTGGCGTGAGAGGTCGTACTACCTGAAAAAAAACTACTTTCCTTATAATATGGTGAGCCAATTGTGTTGCACATGTAGCTTCGCTTAAAAGTAAACAGTATTCAGTTGGACAATTACTTGCACTTATCGCAGTAAACGCAGAAAGTGGGAGGGTTCATCTTCACCCTTATTTTTTCTAATACAATACGGAAGGGTCAGATCCAATACTGTTGTATGTATATATTTTTATAAGAAGTCCGTCGGATGATTATTAATTTGTTTTTTTTATGTGCATTCTAGAATATTTCAATACTGATAATTTTGAACTATTATTAATTTTTATTTAGAGAAATTTATTTTATTACACTTTTTCATTACTTAGTGGATTTTTTGAAACAAAAATATATTTTATTGAAGAAAAAATGAACTGTTTTTCATTTATTAGAAAATGAATGTTGATTATAAAATAAAATGTGACGATTATATGTGTCACTTAATTACTTATCATTGTTAGCAAATAAAGCATGTTTGAATATTGTTCTTATGTCATTAAATATTTTTATTTTAATATTGAAAGTTGTTGAAGGAAAAATAATGTGTGTACCACGAGTGCAAAATAGTATTACCGCTCTAATATAATTGAAGCTCTCAGCTGCGCTTCGAACTTTAATTTTTATACTCGTATATTTTATATGATTAAAGAAGAATATTTTATAGTTATTTTTGATTCCAGATTGCGAAATGTCACTTTGCATTCGAGATTAAAACTTTTTACGGGCACAGCGAGCAAAAAAAAATCGAGAATGCAAAAGCATTTCGCAATCAAGTATAAAAAGGCATTTTGTCGAAAATTACGTTCCAAAATTAGTAAAAATTCAAAAAAAAAAATTGTAACATTTATCAAATCAAATATTTTTTGACAGATGACAGTTAGTTGACAGCAGAAATCAAGCAAATGTTTTAAATTATATCAATTTTTCAAGTAAATATTTCAATACGTCGTTGCTTAATGCTATTAAAATGAAGTTAGAAAGCAACAAATACACTAAAATGACAAATTTAATTAAATTGCGACCCATTATTTCATCAAAAAAATTCCTGGATGTAAAAGACTTTTTTAGGCGGCTGGTACATAAATTGTTGTTTTTCGTATCTGCTGGCAATCTTAAAGTAACAATTTTTATTTGACATCTGTCAAAGTCCAAATTTTTAGCCGCTTGTTTGTTCATTATTGATTTACATAGTTAATATTAATGTGATAAATTATTTTAGAATATAATAACAAGTGTAATTAAAATTTTAACTATTCATTTACAAATATTAATAAAAAAGTAATGAATTTGCGAGTAAAAATAGCGGCCGTAAAGTAATTGCGGCCGTAAAGTAAATTTTGACGAATATCAAAAATTGATTTTGAATGAAAATTTATTGTTGTAATCGCCTAAAAAATGTTGTGTGCACCTCGGCTAAAAGTTCTTTTTGGGCCTTATCTGATTTGTAGCCTCGGCTGCAAACTTCGGGTTCGGCCAAAAAAGATTACTTTTAGAACATTGATACACAAATAACTATTTTTCGAAAATTGTCATGAGAAGTTGTTATTCACATGACCACTATCAACCCGCCAAATGATTGTTTTTTGTCGCATGTATCATCAATGGTTTTTTTTCTTACTTCGATTACCTTGTAATATTTCACCGTCACTCTCATTTGGACTCATTTTTACCATAAAACAACAATTTTTATTTAGAATTGACATTCATGTCAGAATGACAGATAATTTAATTTTTGTTTTGTGGTTCAATGGTGATTGTAGTCATGAAATAGTTATTTGTATATCAAGTGCTGAAAGTCTATTTTGTCGAACCAAAACGAAAGTTGCAGCCTGAGCGAAGCGAAGGTTGCAATCGTTTGTGTTCGACAAAGGACTTTCAACACGTGTTATACACTCTATTTTTTCTACTCCTGCAAGATAAAAAATTATTTTTTAAACATAATTTGACATTTATTGCAAATTTTGTATTTGTGATGCGCAAGTGATGCTTATCCATGGCAGCAACAATGCAACAAACATTTATTAGTGCTGCAAAGAGTCACTTTCAACATGAAAAACAAACCAGAAAATTGTATTTTCAAAGCAGGAGTAGAAAAACAAATATAATGTGATTTTTTAAGATAAATACTAATCACGTCTACTGTCAAATAGTTTTAATAAAGAAATTCATAATAAATCATACAAAAAATATTGTATGATACGTATGCCATATGCAATGTGTTTGTTTTACACTTGTACGTTTTTATATAATGTACGTGTATCATGAACTTCTATTTTCTATAACTGTCAAAAAAAGTTGTTGTTTATGTATTGATACCGGTTACCAAAAACTGATTGAATTTTCATAGTACTATTTCAATAAATATATTATTGGTAAAAAAAATGTTGTCTTTAGTGTGTTCGATTGACTTTTTCAGTGACATTCTCTCTCTCGCATTAAAGACACAAACTTGGCACATATAAAAATAATATTTCGTAATGTACCCCAGGCGTCCTATCTTTAATAATTCAGGCAAAGAAGGGGTCTAGTGCATGGAAATAATTTTGATGCCATGATGATGATAGTGTCGCCGCGTAGCGGAATAGTTTGTCAAGCCCGATTGGAAGGCAGCCTTAAAGCACAAGCATATATAAAAATTTTAGGGCTATGTGATCGACTAGTATTCACAGATACACTGTCACATGTCATGATCTTGTCGTGCCATCTTTGAATACAATAAGACAAACAATTCAATTTCAACTTCAACCACAGAATAGTTATATACAGAAGCGACACTCTGTGTCGGTACCTTTCCTATTCCCCTTTTCAGTTCTATGACCTTGGAGCATTGTGTAGACCTTTAAATTTATTCCCTTCCCCTATCTCTCACTAAGATGTGAGGAAACTTTCCGATTTTAAACAATGAGCCCTTTAAATTTGTGCACATTCTCCATCTCTCTCTAATTCTCGTTTCTCTGTCTTACTGTCGCTTCTGTATAAACCTATTCTGTGCTTCAACGCTAACTCTTTCTATCGATTATTCCGCTTACCATTCTTCATTGAGTCATTATAAAACTTCAGCTATTTCAATTTGTTCGTATTTACAGACAATAATACATAGTAATAATAAATAAATAATATTGTTATCAAAAATTATTATAAAACAAGAGATACATTGGACTGAAAAAATATAATTATATGTTTATTAAAAAATCTGATGTGTCCAACACAATACCTCCCGCCACTGTAGTAATACATAATATTCTATATAAGTTATTCAATACATTTATTTTGTAGTTTTAAAATTAATTTTTTATTGCAGTTCAGAATATTGTTTATTCATTTCATTCATAAAATTTGTATGATTAATACGACAGCTATTTTTGACGTTACTAAAACCGAAACCGAACTTAATTGAACAAACGCAGCACTAGCATGGAATCATTGGTTCAAGACTTTCGAAAATTTTATCGAAGAAGTAAAAGAAAAATTGGACGAAGCAAGTAAACTCAATTTACTCATTAACCATGTCTCTCCGTCGATATTTTCATTATTCAGTGAAGCTGATTCTTATAAAAAAGCAGTCGAGATTCTTAAAGCAGCATTTGTCAAACCAACTAATGAAATTTTTGCACGTCATAAATTAGCAACTAGATCACAAGATTCCTATGAGATAATTGACCATTATTATAGGAGTCTTTAACTACTGAGTAAAGAATGGACATTTGAAGCTGTTACTGCAGAAGAGAATAAGAATGACTATGTCCGGGACGCTTTCATTAGAGGATTATTATCAAATGATATACGGCAACGCTTGTTAGAAAACAGTACTTTATCTCTATGTCAAGCTTATAGACAATGTAATAGCCACGTGGTTCACCCTGCACAAGTAGTATCAAATTTTATTAACATCCGATAAGCAAGGTGAACCATCGTATCCGCTGTTAACTGCTGACTTGAGCCGGGCGATCTTCGACTCCGAAAAGTGCAAATACGTAGAAAACTGATGGAAGATCACCGGCTAAAACCGCTAACGTCGTCAATTGAGACAGCTAACGACCAGTTCGTTTCCAAAATCTGAGGACATTCTCAGTCCGAGCGTGGAAACGAACAGTCGGGAACTGTAGTTAAAGATTTCATTAGTTGTATTATTTTAACTTTGTTTGCAATATTTTTCTAAGGCAATTATAATATTTGTTAATAATTAATACGGTCTTTTAATTAAACAAATTGTGTTCCCATCGAACCGATTCCCGTTAGTGTCAACCAGTCAACACAGGGCAGTTAAGTGTCAACCAGTCAACACAGGGCAGTACAGTGACGCAGGCAAGTATAACTTTTATTATTTTACTTGTGGCTGTCCGTGTATAATTCAATACGTCAACAAGGGGTGGCTTCACTGTGCATCAGACAACCCCACTGTTACACCGATACAGGCGATCTAACTGACTTTTCTCGCTCATTCCTCCGAGACGGCGCATCAGTGTACGGAGAGCTGTGACGTATGGACGGACTGGTTCATCTGCACCTTGAGTTCGATCTCGGACAGCGTCTTCGAGTTGAATCCGTAATCCGGTGGGGAGATAACAGAGCCGTAAGTCTTGGAGATAATCTTTCCAAGCGGTCCAGCTATCGCGGCTATTACGGTACCAGGAGGCTGATTCTATAACTTGCGTGAGCACTTCCGTGACTACATTTGCGTGAGCATCTTGTATGACGTCATTGTTTGTTTTCTAGTAACCTGCCTAGGGAATTCGTTGTTTTAGGTTTTAAAGACAAGTTTAATGTTGGTATTGGTTTCAAGAACTAAAAACAATTTTAATAAATTATCTGTAATATTTACTGTTATGATATGAATATTTGACTCCAGCATACCGAAAATTAAATAATAAAAAAATAATACCTAAACTCAATAATAAATTATTTCTGTATTTAATTGCAAATTTTTCTAAATTGCTGAAACAATTACAATGAATGATGATATCAAAAATACTTTATATAAGTATTTCAATGCAACTTACGTAAAATTAAATAAATAAATATGGAATAAATTGTTCTTAATTACTAAAACAATTATAATAAATGATTTTAATAATAAATAAATTCTATATTAAACTGCAGGTTGCCGAAAATTAAATAAATAAATTGTTTTAAAATAGAAGATATCCAAGATAGATGTAGTATTAGAAGGAGATAGGTAGTACCGCAACTAGAAACAGTACCTGCGGAGGTCATGCAACTTATTTGCGTGTCACGAAAATCATGACGTCATAACTTTAGTTCTTTAAAAATCCGATAGATGGTTTACTAGTATACATGTGACATATCTGTGATAGTATAGGTGCCGCAAATGCTCATGCAAGTTACAGAATCAGCCTCCAGCAGAGCAGGGCTTCGCCTCGTAGCAATTCAGGTAACGCGGTCAGCATCTGGGGATCAGAAACATGGTAGCCAGCTCTTAGTTCTTCCACGCACTCGATGAATGTCAGGACATTCTTTTCGTCGAACTGGCAGTTCCATTTCAAATAAAACCGGCTTAATACGCCTTGGGAACGGCTCAGTACGCTGTATAGCGGGAAAGGCTCAGTACGGTTCAGGTAAGACCGGCTCAATACGCCTTGGGAACGGCTCAGTACGCCGTATGTTAGGTAGTTGGGCTGGAAGCGGATGGGAAGGAAAGGAGCTCGCCGGACTGGTGTCCGGGCTTATACAGGGTGAATAATGAAAACCTTGACATAGGGAAATAACATGGGAAAACAGTTTTTTGCTGTTTCCATCTGTCCCGCTAAATAAAATCGGGTGTATATGGTATCGTTAGTTAGATTACTTAATTTTGCATCTAGTAAAACTAAATGTTGTGTAATATGGCCTTTTCTAACTGAAATATTTGATAAAATAAATTGTATTTTGAAGGTTATCCTTCATATTTTTGAATAAGAAATGTCAAAAACAAAATGCTCCATAGCCGAGTGGATACGAGGGCTGATTCATAACATAAATAATCTACAAGACCTGGTTCGAGACCACCTCAGCCCTACTTTATTTTAATTAAATTATGCTTAAAATATCTTTATTATATCAGACTATTTTAATAAAATAGCAATATTCATATTTTGATAAATAAAAAAAATCCAAATATTTAATAGAATTATTATTTGCTGTCTGTCAAACTTAACAATTAATTCGAATTTAGTTTTTGGTGTATAATTTTGTATTTCATGTTTCGAAACATGATATTTTAATTATAATTTAATTTAAAAAAAAATAGGACCGAGGTTGTCTCGAACCAGGTCTTGTAGATTATTTATATTATGAATCCGACCTCGTATCCACTCGGCTATGAAGCATTTTGTTTTTGACGTTTCTAATTCGAAAATATGAAGGATAACCTTCAAAATACAATTTATTTTATCAAATATTTCAGTTAGAAAAGGCCATATTACACAACATTTGGTTTTATTAGATGCAAAATTAAGTAATCTAACTAACGATACCATATACACCCGATTTTATTTAGCGGGACAGATGGAAACAGCAAAAAACTGTTTTCCCATGTTATTTCCCTATGTCAAGGTTTTCAGTATTCACCCTGTATAGCCGCAGCTACGGAGTGGGGGACAGCGCTAGTAGTGGGATCGGGGCCCGACGCGACCCGATGTGTTCCGAGACTAGCTGGATAGCCAGTTAGCAACGTCGGCTTCGCGCTATATAGATGCTGGCGTTACAATACAATAAATTGTATTTACTTTCATTAATATAGAATATATATTTATTTATATTTTTGGGTTGAAACAGAAGTGTTTGCTTATTCCTCTAGTACCAGTCCCGAGTGACTACCATCCTCGCTCCTGAACCCTGGTAACTCTGAGCACCCGACCGGTGGGGAATGAGAGACGTTACAATGGGGTATTCCAAGCCTACGGCTTTTAAAGAAATTCTTATTGGATATCATTGTTTACCATATATAAGTAATATTAAAGTGAATATAACCATTATTTTTCTGATTTTTAATACCATAATATCAAAATGAAATTGTAATGCATTTGAATCGAGTACGTAAAATTCAGTATCAGCCAAGTTGTGACGAAGAAGGCACTCGCGTCAGCCTATTGGCTCTTGTTCGAACGCGCCACGCCTGTGACTCAGACCTACGAACGATGTTCTCAGCTGATTCTCAGTGCCTGTGACGTCACACGCACGGCCGATTTTCTAGGGGGTAATTTATTGAAACTGGCGTATTTGAAACCTTTCGGCGAAAAGAAAAAATACGGATCTCATATTTTTATGCATAGAATAACATATTAAAAAATGAAAAAAACTTGGAACACCCCATTGAACTACTAAAACCATAGACATTACCTAGACTAGACTAACTGTACAAAATCCATACACATTATATAGAGTGTTGCGGGTTGCCGAATATTAGGGGTTTTTTTAAAAAAAAAATCATTTGTGCCCCTTTTAATGAAATAGAAATTCTCAAATTCTCGAATTTCAGAGTATTATTTGACAGCTTTCAAATGACACAATAATCTTTAAAAAAGCTGTTAAATTTTAAGTAGTTTTTAAAAGTTGACAGTTTTATAGTGGAGTTAGAAACTGTCAAATGGGTGAAAAATAAACTATAATTTGAAAGCTTTCCAAGGACATGTTGCCCCTTAAAAAATCTATCAAATTTTAAGAAGTTTTCAAAAGTTGACAGTTTTCCAGTGGAGCTGGAAACTGTCAAATGGGTGAAAAATAAACTATAATTTGACAGATTTTCAATGACATTTTGCCCTTTAAAAAAGCTGTCAAATTTTAAGGAGTTTTCAAAATTTGACAGTTTTTGAGTGGAGCTAGAAACTGTCAAATGGGTGAAAAATAAACTTTAATTTGACAGCTTTTCAATGATATTTTGCCATTTAAAAAAGCCGTCAAATTTTAGGGATTTTTCAAATTTGCCAGTATTTTAGAGGAACTATAAACTGTCAAATGAAGGAAAAATAGACTATTGTAACGTTTTATTTATTTAGGTGAAGTGTAAAATTGATTAAAAACACTAATATTTATATAACTAAGTTTAATTAAAAAAATATGAATTATAAAGAATAAATAAAAATAACTAACACTAAGAATTAACAAATATAAACACTAATTTAAGAACTAATTATTATTACTAAAGACTTAAACACTAAGATAATTTATTTAAACAATTAAAACTACGCAATATTTATTTCAACACTATTTATATCACTGTCTATTTATTTATATCACCATCTGTACACTACGCGTATTAACACAAGACTGTCCTCGCGATCTTTTGCTTGGGGTATTTATATTAAAACGCTTCATTCTCGAATATTCTTTGACCTTTTAATTTCTCGAATATTCGCCGACCCCGATCAGAACAATAGGGAGCGAACGGACGTGTTTTGACCTGTGCGCTAGCGGCCGCCGCCCGCGCCGCGACCCTGGGTTCGCTACACTATAATTAGACAGTTTTCCAATGACAATATGACCTTGGAGAAACTGTCAAATTTAATTGTTTTTTTTACGAATTTAACAGCTCTTTATGTGATATAAAAACTGTCAAATAGGTGAAAATAGAAGAAGAATGTGACAGCTTTTCAAAACTTTTTTATATTAAAAAAAAAACTGTTACATTTGACATGTTTTTTTTAATTTGACAGCTTTTTGACTATCTTCATCTTCAAAATAATGGGCTATATGACCACTCTCGAATTGAAAGAAAAAAAGTATAAAAATTAAAAATTAACCATTGTGACTACCAACAATAATGATAAAAACTAAATATTATCTTATAATTTCACTGAAATTCGCAATTAATATGTAACAGCGCTCTATCTCTGACGTCACCTAGGAGAATGAGAGCAGTTTACAATGCTAAAAGTAGGAATTTAATGAACTTATTTATTTTACTTAAATGATATCGAATAAATATTGCTAATGATAAATTAGTCATAATTATTAGTGAAACAATATATGAGATATCAATTTAGGAAATTTATAGAATAAAATTAAAATATTTTGATACTACACAACAAATGTTATAATGTAAATCTGGTTGGCATTGAAGTCCCTGACGAGTCTCAGTGTGTTTATTGTTTGGTTACCATGGTTACGGGTTAGAATCAGGTAGCAAAAGGTTCGCGCGGGTCGCACTATATCTTTCTCTTTCTATTAGCATCTATCTTTGTCTAATTCTCCTAGGTGACGTCAACATATCCCTTCTCCTAAACTTTATTATTGTTTTTCTCCGGAATTATCAACAATTAAGCGATTTAAAAAAATACGGGTATTTTTATTTTTGGTATAGAATTATAAAATGGAAGAAAAAAAAAAATGGTCATATACCCCATTGTCAAATATAACAGTTTTTGGCCGGATTTCACAGCTTTTACTACTTACCTAAATTAGGAGCAGGAACTAAGCTGAATTGTACTACGTTATTTTGGCCGGATTTGTCAGACTTTGTCAGGTTTTGATAGCTTTTGAGGGAGTTACTAACATAAATTAGGTTAGGTTAGGTTTTAGGCCGGATTAGACAGGTTATGACAGCTTTTGGCAAGCCAGAAATCTAAGTTAACCTAAATGAAGAAGAGGCGCTAACCCAAGATGAGGGGAGGCACTAACCTAAATTAAGGGGAGGCACTAACCTAAATTAAGGGGAGATGCTAACCTAAATTAAGGGGAGACATTAACCGAAGTCAGATTATGGTAGGTTACGGTAGGTTAGGTTAGGTTAGGTTCTCTCCTCAATGTCGTTACCTTGTCGTAGTGGGAGAGCTAGCGTGGCGGACTCAAACAGACGTGAACAGGCTGGTTAAGCGGGGGGGGGGGGGGGGGGGGGGTCACAAGGAAGTCTTAAAACACCACCAGGTGCTCTTCTAAGGCATTGGCAAGCCTGCCAAGGTATTAAGTTACTTCCGTGCAGTATTGCCTGGCCCGTGCTACGTTGGGGGGTATCTGCCTTGGACGTAAAACTCTACAGTGTGGGTATTCTGGACTACAGAACTTCCTGAACGAGAAAACCCAGACTAAAGACGACATGCTCACGACTGTTATGGTCGACAGTTATGAGGCGGGTCATGGGCCCAGACCACTTCAGGAAACTGGGCGTATCCTGTAGTACTGAGCTTCGGGTTGATTGGACTCGTTGGCCCTATAAGGCACCAATCTAGGAGAAGGCTACTCCGAAATTAAAACACGAGCAGGCAGTGGCTCGGGAGTTCTGGGGAACAAACTGCCTAGGAGAAGGAAAACTCCGAAAGAAAACCACAAAAAGATGACCCCGTATGTCTCCCCGTGGAACATCGAATGTTCGAAGCATCGGCTCGCCTTGGAAGAGGCTAAAAAAAGAACGCAATGGCTACTACAGTAATACAGGTCAACGTCGGAAGATGCAGAGCGGCACATGACCTGCTGTTCCAAACAGCGAAGGTCCACAAAGCCGACGTCCTCGCCATCAGCGAGCCCAACCAATACCTCGGTAGCGGATGGGTATGGGATTTGCGGAAGGACGCTGCAATCGCGATCACGAAGACTAGAGTCACTGTCGATGACAGGGGTTCGGGAAACGGCTTCGCGTGGGTTAAGTTGGATAGCTGTGTTTTGTACAGCTGCTACTTTTCCTCTAACCGGCGGAACTCGCACAGAGCATGACCGAGGCTGGGGCCAAGGTGATCGTTTGCGGCGACTTTAATGCGAAACACCCAGAATGAGGTTCCCCGAGAACGGATCCAAGGGGGATAACACTCGCAGCTTGGGCGGCTTACATGGACTTGGTAGCGACTAACTCCGGGGATAGACCAAAAGACCTGTATTACAAGTAGAAACCAACAATATTACGAGGGCATGGGCCATGAGGGGAGGGGAGAGAGAGCTAGAGAAGATCGGCGAAAAAGTGCGCACATGGCTGAACGGCATCACCGAACCCCCTGACACCCCAGAGAAACTTGTGCGCTGCCTTCGGGCGGTGTGCAAGCGAAATCTTCGACAGAGGGGGGTTAGTGGTAGGCCCGGCGTATACTGGTGGAACGAGGAGATAGCAGCTCTTAGGCGCGAGGCTCTGGCGGCGAGGAGATGCTACCAGCGAAAGTTGAAGAGGCATGGGAACGATGCCTGCGAAGCGGAGAGAGAGAGAGCCTGCGGGAAACTCGAAAGGCGCTGAAAGCGGCAATCAATCTCTCGCAGAGGAGGAAATGGAAGGAGTTGATCGATACTGTCGATGACAACGTATGGGGAAAGGGGTACAAGATCGCGGTAAAACGCATCAAAGGGCTCCAGCCCTCAACGGCGATCGGAAAACGACAGCTCGAGGACCGTGTAACTTCTTTGTTCCCCCCGCATGGGAGAACGAACTGGATACCGACGGTGGTAGCAGATAAGCCAGAGCCTTTCACAGTGCAGGAAATGGATAGAGCTGTTATGAAGATGAGGTCCAATAAAGCCCCTGGGCTAGACGGAATCCCACCAGAAATGGTGAAGATTGTCGTGCAGGAGACGCCACACGCCGTTCTGAAGGTCATGAAGCGTGCACTGGAGGAGAAGATCTTTCCCAGCAAGTGGAAGACGACTCGCTTGGTTTTAATACCAAAGGGGGGAAAGCCGGGGCAAGTACGACCGCTCTGTCTACTCGACGCTGCCGGGAAGCTGCTAGAACAGATGATTCTATGCAGACAGAAAGGTAGCCTGGAAAGAAATTGTGGCCTCTCTGATAAACAACACGGTTTCCGAGAGGGGAGAGCTACCATTGAGGCAATCCAGACCGTGGTAGACGCCGGAAGGAAAGCGAGGACTGGCAGCATGAAGACCCCGAGGCTATGCGCTCTTGTCACATTGGATGTAAGGAACGCCTTTCATTCAGCGAGATGGAAGCGTATCGTGGCCGAGCTCCATAATCGAGGAACGGAACCTTATTTAATAAGGATAATCTGTTCGTATCTGGACGACAGGTACATCGTTGCGGAGTCCTCAGAAGGAGGGGCATGCTCTTACCCAGTCACGAGTGGAGTTCCACAGGGCTCAGTCTTGGGCCCCACACTCTGGAACGTCATGTACGACGAAGTACTTCGCCTTGCGATGCCGCAAAGCACGATGCTATTGGGATACGCCGATGACCTGGCTGTTGTAACAGTGGAGAAATCCGTTGCACAGCTACAGTCAGGCGTGAACGACGCGCTAAGTAGAATACACGAGAGGGTGGAAGAAGCGCAGCTGGACCTTGTACCAGAGATGACCGAGGCAATCGTATTCTCTGGAAGAAGGCAGCTCCCGGAAATCGTTTTCGAACTATGTGGAAAGGTGATTAGGCCACAGGCTACTGTGAAATACCTTGGGGTAACGCTTGACAAAAACCATACCTTTAGACCACATATTAGGAATGTTTCGCATCGCGCAGCACAGACGGGTCGGCATTAAGCAAATTAATGCCCAACGTTGGAGGACCCACATCCAGCAAGCGTAAACTACTTGCGAATGTAGTTTAGTCAGTGATGCTGTATGCGGCACCGGTATGGCACGAAGCCCTACGATTCGACAATCTCCGCACACTAGCTTCAAGAGTACATGTACTACTAGTACATTACGCGTGATCAGCGCTTATTGCACCGTGTCGAAGCAGGCGGCACTGGTCATTGCGGACATGCCACCTCTTAATCTTCTAGCTCAGGAAAGGGCGGATAGAGCGGCAAAGGCGAAGGAAGGAGTACAGGAGGGTAAAGAGCTAGCAAGGAAGAGGACGGTGGCAGGAAAGATGGGCAAATGAGGAGAAGGGAAGCTGAACGCGTAGATTGATCCCCGATCTACAGCCATGGCTGCAACGGAAGCATGCAGAGGTGGAATACCACCTCACGCAGATGCTAACAGGCCATGGGTGTTTCGCAGCCTACCTTCACAGAATGAGTAAGTACGAGAGCGATGAATGCATGTTTTGTCCCTCTGTTGTAGACACGCCAGAGCACACGCTTGTAGCGTGCGAGCGATGGAGAGTGGAGAAGGAGAGCCTGGAATCCGCACTAGGCAAGGCCATCACGCCGGAAAACCTCGTCCCAACCATGCTGGAGGAGCCTGGTACCTGGAACCTAGTCCGTAGGTTCACTAGTACCGCTCTCAAGGCAAAGGAGGATGAGGAGCGGAGGAGGCAGAGAAGATGATGCTGAATGCATGCAAGGCAAGAAAGGTAAGGTAAATTGAATACCGAGTGAGCTAAGACCTCCCCTCAGGAGGTCGGAGTGGAAAAGCTTGGGATGGACGACGGTATGCTAGAGAGGAAGGGTGACCGACGGAGAAAAGACGGGTCTTCCCTTAAGTGGGACGAAGTTTACCAGGTGGGAGGCTGGCTCTGGAACGCCTCAGAGCTGCAGCAGTCAGTCCGAGACCCTGGCGAAGGACTCCTTTCTCAGTATGACGGGCAACGAGTGAGTGACGATTGAATGATAAGTGTTCTGTGAGGACGAAGTCTACCCAGTGAGTGGCTGGCTTCGCTATGCCACAGAGCTACGGAGTCAGTCGGGAACATGGGTGAACTTCGCTACCCTGCGCAAGTTAAGTGTGGTAAGCCTTTTGGACGCTGCGGGGGGAAGTGCGATGGAAAGGGCAGACCCCCACTAACCGGGGCGAAGCCTCCCGCTCGTAGGCGAAGCGCTCCAACCAAAGTATGAAGAGAGGTCAGAATGGATGAGACGCGCTGGAGTGAGTACTAGCAACCGGATGTTGTGCAAATAGCGGTTCCGGGTTGTTGGTGTGACCACGAAGGGGGAGAGGTTTTAGTGGGTAGGAATCCCACAGTACCTCAGTGCGAACGCTGAGATCTCTTTTGAAGATTTCCTCTTCCAGAAAAAAAAGTTAGGTTTGGTTAATTTAAGTCAAGTTGCATCCCAAAGTTATTAAAGATATTTTTAAATCAATGGTTACAACAGACAGGAATTTATTTAAATCATAATATAACACATGAACATATAAAACACTCATATACACACACATACATACATACCTACATACATATAAAAAATAAAATAATGGTTCTCAAGTTACAGCAAACAGGAACAGAAGAGATATATTTATTAATATCTGTTATTTATTACATCACACAACACACACACATGTAAATCCACTATGTTTTTGATTTTTTTTTAAGTCCACAAATATATACTGTTAATCATTTCACATCATACTTTTACTATAAACATTGTCACGATTTGTAACGACTGAGATACTTACTGGCGTGACGTCGGTAGTGTCTGTTTATTCGGGCGCCAATCTGTTCACACTACCCTCGTTAATTTGCCCTAGAATAGCTAGACGGGAGGTCCAAGGAAAAATATGCAAGAATAACTTTAATAGAGTTTTATTTTCAAAAATGTATAAGCCTGTTTCGGTACAGACTAAAATCATACAAGATAACAAAAGATACTGTGTGAACTGTTAAGTTACAAAGGACTGGATAACGCGAAAAACACAAGTGAAATAACAAGTACAAAAGCAAAACCTACTGTGGAAACACCAGTAGGTTCGCAATTGAACTAGCTACGAACGGACCGAAAACGGACAATTAAAACGGAAAAACACGGGTGAAATGACAGTTGTCTCGCAACAGACCAAAAGCAAAACCTACTGTGGAAACACCAGTAGGTTCGCAATTGAACTAATTACGAACGGAACAGAAACGGACAAGTAAAACGGAAAAACACGGGTGAAATGACAGTTGTCTCGCAACAGACCAAAAGCAAAACCTACTGTGGAAACACCAGTAGGTTCGCAATTGAACTAATTACGAACGGAACAGAAACGGACAAGTAAAACGGAAAAACACGGGTGAAATGACAGTTGTCTCGCAACAGACCAAAAGCAAAACCTACTGTGGAAACACCAGTAGGTTCGCAATTGAACTAATTACGAACGGAACAGAAACGGACAAGTAAAACGGAATGACACGGGTGGAATGACAGTTGTCTCGCAACAGACCAAAAGCAAAACCTACTGTGGAAACACCAGTAGGTTCGCAATTGAACTAATTACGAACGGAACAGAAACGGACAATTAAAACGGAAAAACACGGGTGAAATGACAGTTGTCTCGCAATAGACCAAAAGCAAAACCTACTGTGGAAACACCAGTAGGTTCGCAATTGAACTAATTACGAACGGAACAGAAACAAATAGAAAACAGGTTAACTCACCGACTCGAGGACTTTTGAAGATCTTTCGAACTGAATGGATTCGGACACAAATCCATTTGGTTCTGCTTTTGATTAATTTTGATCAGGGTTTTTATTAATTGAAACAGTGAACCGTTCTGCCGAGATAGGGAATAGCTATCCGAGCCATCTATAAATGCCCCTCTACTGGCAAACGTTTCAACTTCCATGTAGCCCGAACACTCCACTTTTACCAAAACGGAATTATAATATTATGCTACAGTTTAAACTACTAATGCCCATTTGCACCAATAGATATTGAAGTCGAACTTTATTAATCTGATCTTAAATTAAGCCTGCCTTAAATTTTTTAAGTCGTTGTTCGGAGCTACATTTTAAGACGAGCGTAGTTAAACTAGACTTAGGTAAGAAGTACTAAGGATTTTCAGTGACTTTTTGGTTACTAACTTCATAGCAGTTTTGACAGTCGAAGTTAAAAAATATAAAGTAAAATAGTGTACCGTAAAAAAATTAAATGTTTTATTATTGTTACAGATAGATATAGAATTATATACAGGGTGGCCCAATGAAAATTATCAGCGCAATTTTTGGCCACTTAACATTAATTTTGCAAAAAATGCTCGAACACGTCAATTTTAATATAAAGGGGGACACCTAAATGGATTAGTACCAATGGCATAACTTCAACCCTAAAATGGGTGTGGACTGCACCTAAAAAAATTTAAATGGAAAAGGGTGTCAAACACGACACAGTTCGAAAGGCCTTTCAATTCTCTTTTCAACAGTTTTTTTATTTTTCAAATCCGATCATTAGTTTCAGAGAAATATCGTTTAAAACAAATTTTATCAGGTGTGCAAAACTGCAATCAAGTAGGCTTAAACAAATAATGTTCTCAAGAATGTTAGCAATTGGTTCAGGGGAGATACACTATTGTTTCTAAAAAATTAAAATCAAATAATTAGTACTGGGTGTAATTAATAAATTAGGTAAGTATTTACTTATCATTATTAAATTCAATTCCATGTTCTATCAATAAAAGTAACTCATATTTGTTCCTTTGGTGAGACGAAACCGTTTAAAAAATTCTTCATCGTTATATTCATTAAAGTGCGAATATCTATAACATCCTTTAAAGGATAAATCAAACCTCCCTTTAATTTAACCTCGATTAAACTATATTTTTTGCCTGAAATGTCGTTTGTATCCAATGCAATGCTTTATTTAATCTATACTAAACTAAACGAACTATCTAACTAAATAACTAAAACTACATAATAAACAAGAAAATGCAATAAAAACTACTTACAACACGTGGAAACACTGCTAAACACAAATATCAACAACCAGCTCAACGACAATGGGGTATATGACCATTTTTTTTTCTTCCATTTTATGATTCTATACTAAAAATAAAAATACCCGTATTTTTTTAAATCGCTTAATTGTTGATAATTCCGGAGAAAAACAATAATAAAGTTTAGGAGAGGGGATATGTTAACGTCACCTAGGAGAATTAGACAAAGAGAGATGCTAATAGAAAGAGAAAGATAGTGCGACCCGCGCGAACCTTTTGCTACCTGATTCTAATCCGTAACCATGGTAACCAAACAATAAACACACTGAGACTCGTCAGGGACTTCAATGCCAACCAGATTTACATTATAACATTCGTTGTGTAGTATCAAAATATTTTAATTTTATTCTATAAATTTCCTAAATTGATATTTCATATATTGTTTCATTAATAATTATGACTAATTTATCATTAGCAACATTTATCCGATATCATTTAAGTAAAGTAAATAAGTTCATTAAATTCCTACTTTTAGCATTGTAAACTGCTCTCTCATTCTCCTAGGTGACGTCAGAGATAGGGCGCTGTTACATATTAATTGCGAATTTCAGTGAAATTATAAGATAATATTTAGTTTTTATCATTATTATTGGTAGTCACAATGGTTAATTTTTTATTTTTATACTTTTTTTCTTTCAATTTGAGAGTGGTCATATAGCCCATTGCAAACACGCTCAACGCACATGTTTTGACATGGTGCGGGTTGGAGTGGGGGTAATGGTATCATAGATGGCTTCACTTTTGCGAACAGATGCTCCCTCCCATATACCTATTAGTAATATACCGCTGATCCTCCGCGATCTATACGTTCAACAAAGCGTAATAGAGATATATCTTGCATCGCACACAGCTGTTACAGTGCACTTGGTGCGCAGGCTCAACACGCAAGAAGATAGGGTTTCAATGGCACATTTAATATTTAAAATATAATAAATAAATGTAGAAATTTGAAGAAAGTAATGAATTATTGTACATAATACTGTAATAATCATTTAATATTGTTTATTGATAATAAAATTACTACAGCGCGAAATTTTAAATATTTTAAGCTACGTTTTGTGTACTATGCACGATATGACAAAGCGAAATTTCGCGATATTGTAATTTTATTATCAATAAACAATATTAAATGATTATTACAGTATTATGTACAATAATTCATTATTTTCTTCAAATTTCTATATTTATTTATTTTATTTAAATATTAAATGTGACTTTGAAACACTATCTTCTTAGGTGATGAGCATGCGCACCAAGTGCACTGTAACAGCTGTGTGCGATGCAAGATATATCTCTATTACGCTTTCTTAAACGCATGGCAATTACATTGGGAAGATAGGGGATCAGCGGTATATTACTAATAGGTATATGCTCCCTCCTTCTATTCTTTCCTCCAATCTTGACATAGTATTGGTCTTGACATGTAGGGTTGCCAACCTGCTGATTAAAATGTGTGGTGGCTACTCTGTACAATGGAAAGAAGTATAGAGTTCATAAGTAACGCTTATTTCGTGGCGGAAAATTCAAATTAAAAGCACGGAATAATTATATAAACCTATTCTGTGGTTATACAACAGAAACATTTGATGTTACCCTAGTCAGTTCTATGACCTTCAAGCATTGTGTGGACCTTTCAATTTGCTGCCTCATTTAGCCAACACATTTACATTTTTGTTTCAATCATAAAATAATTTTTAGAATGAGAAAATACTAAAATTATAAAGTTATCAATATAATAAAAACAAATTAGATGAAATAAATAGGTACACAATATATTTTGTAAACATTTTTATTAAACAAAATGTCTGTATTTTACAAGTTCATCAATAAGTACAATTTTCTATTTCTTTCTTTTTGATTAGATTTAAAATTCATATTACTTATTTCATAGCATAAAATATTCTGTCTTACATATAATTTTCTTAATAACCTAGTGGAGAATTTCACAAGTTGAAACCCATTTGTCGTATTAATCACATTACCATTTATTATATTATAAATTATATACATACCTATGATTAATTGTTACTGTTTCTATACATGTTATAATTGTGACATATGTCTGTATTAGTGTTTAGTATGGTTTTCGTTGAATAAAGCCTAGTTTTAGCTTTTGTCGATTATTATTACACCATTCTTTTACTTAACTCGAATAAGAAATATCCTACACCTTTAATTAACACAAACCAATTTGTCAGTTTTTTATAAAAATTATTTTTAAACAAAATTTGTAATTATAAAAATATTCGTGTGTTGTTTTAAAATTTACAAACTCAGAATTGTCCAAATTATGATTTTTATAATTTATAAATATGTTGTCTAATTCGAAATTTTGTTGAAAAACGTCTGACAAGCTTCACATTTGTTTATTTTTAAACATATATTTAACGCGTATAAGTTTGAATGAGCCAGTATCGTCGTATACATCGACGGCGACAAAGCGTGGAAAGCTGATACAGCTTCTTCCACTTCGAATGATGCATTTATCTTGTTTTCATGATAACAAATTGCACCGCAGAATGGGTCGCGTGCACGTGACGTCACGGCCATTTAAAGATGTCTGCCTGGTGGACCAACATGCCATTGTACACCACGCAGAAATAGCCAAAAATGCCTCAATTCTGTGTTGTTGTGGGATGTTCAAAAAAAAGTGGAATTGGGGATGGATTATATTTTTATAGGTTTCCCTCAGAAAAAGATAATAGAGGTAGGATTATTCCTTTGGCGGTAGAAAGACGGAAAAAGTGGACAACTGCGGTTAAGAGACAACACTTAACAGAATATAAAATAAAATACGGCAGAATATGTTCGAGACATTTTATTAAAGGTATTTTGTTGTCCCTAATACCTTAATTCTTTGAATACAAACAAATATAAATTATTATTTGGCATTCTCACAAAGTACCTAACGAAATTATGACAAATATAGGTAGAAAGTTTGCCCGGTGATTCGAAATTATTATATATATTTTTGTTTATACTAAGTGAGAAAAAATATTATTGAAATATGATTTATATAAAACCCATATTTTTATTAATTTTAAATAGGTACTTGTGTTGTGATAAATGTTATCGTAACCAAATATGCTTAAAAATTATTGCAAAATTCAAGGGAAACCAGCTGATTTAGATGATAAAAACAATCCCGATTGGATACCATCGTTAAATATGGGCTATGCAAAAGCATGTTATAATGCAAATAAAAGTTTACAGCGTTATAACAGATTAACAGATCGACATGTTAAGGTTTGAAAGTTTTATTAACAAAAATATGTCGTAATTATCATTTAGTTATAAACATACATATCAGTGACTTGAATAGAATGGTAGTAGTATATGTCATGTAAATAACTTTTACTAACAACTCATAATGCATTTATCATATATCATTCAGTCATTACTAAAGTTACTAATAATTAGTAAATGTTCTTCCTTTTATACAAAATGTATTTATTTTGGTAAATGATTTTATTATATACATGAAAATAACAAATTTATACAATTATAAAAACAAGCTGTAAGTTCTTCCGTGGAGCCTGTTTCTGTAAATGAGGAACAGGCTATTACTAACATTGTTAGCACTAGTTCTTGCACTAACGAAACATTACCTCACACTGAAACTGATCATGAAACTTCTACAAATGTGACATATTTGAAAAATGAAATAATATCTTTGAAAAATCTCTCCAAAACTCTATAACACAAAAAACAGCTTGTTGCACAATGGAAACGAAGCGAGTGAAATGGTTTGTTGGTCCACCAGGCAGGCGGGTTGCCTACTTCGAGTCACGTGCTGCACGCGACCCATAATCCTTCTCAAATTTCATTAATAAAATATAGGTTATAAACGACTATGACCGAACAATGCCTAAATCATATAATATTTCTCAGCGTCAATAATCAACAATGATAGATTTACGAATATTATAATAATAATCATTTACTAAATATGAATTTCCAGTTTGTATTCCGACATAAAACCAGCTCTGCATTTTTTATCGTATAAAAATAGTGTATTAAACTAAAAGCATAGACTAAGTAATATAAAGACTCCTCACGTGTATGGACGCTAAAATATTCCTTGAGATAGTGTCGCCATCTCTAGCTGAGGAAGGGTAGCACTGTGATTCTCTTTCTATTTGGGTAAGGTAGATATCTTTATCGATACATGTTTCCCGATAGTAAGAAAAGGATAGTGACATATGAACTACGCATGTAATAGAAAGAAATACGCTATCTAAAATGTGTACTTTTAGAAATGTGACAAATACAAATATTTAATACATATTTATAAACTAATGTTTCTAAAACTTAGTAAAAAATAGTAACTGTTTTTTAAAGTTTTTGTACCACGACATCACTCAGTTACTTGTTTTTGAATGTATATAATTAATTTTAGTTTAACTATTATTAACAACAAATTCAAAATTACTTTTCTAAATTCAATTGCCTGTATTTCATATGTATTCTACATATAATAGGTCAGTGGCGGATTCAGAAACTTTCTCAGGGAAGGGCAAATTACCGTTCTTTTTTTTAGGTAATCATAAACAATAGAATATATAATAAATTCACCTATAAAATTTATTAATTAACACAATATCACTGAATTAAAAAATACTAAAAATTAAAATTATACTTATAAAAAAAAACAACTAAACTTATTTTTTATTGTTGATGCGAGTCGGGTCAAAACATTCTCAGGATCCAATTCCTTTCAGGAGTTTTAATCTTAATATAGAAAAGCTACTTCCGTAGTCATATTTGCAGGTAGCTTTATTAATATTGTTATTAATTTATTTACTAATAAATAAATATCCGTACCAAATTGTTTCAAGACTTCATTTGCACAGATTCATTAAAAGTAGAGCATTTGTGTTCCCACAACAATATTTCGGCAAATGGTTTTTGTTCCTGACATTTCTGTTCCAACTCAAACAAATCTTTGTAATGTCTGTGATAGTCAGATTTATTTATTATTACTTTCAAAATTCAAAAACTTGCTCTGTACAAGGACCGGGGGGGGGGGGGGGGGGGGGGGTTGGCGATCACCCCATCACAAAAAATACTTAAATAAATTATCCATTTACGTAATTTTAACGAGGAGAACGAATCGAGGTTGCAAAAAGAAAGAATGAATAAAGAAAGATGGCGACTAGAAAATATAATGAAAATGATTTTATTGCTTTTGGATTTAATGGATGTAGTAGAAAATAAATAATTATGTCTTATATGGGCCAATTGGCTATTTTATTATATAGAAAATAATTCCGAATGATCAATACTTGATTTGTAACAGGTTCTTAGACAGATTACGGGTAAATTATAAAAATACAGTAGCCATCAGTAAATTGCAACTAAAATCTAACTTCATACACATTATCTCAAAATTTAAACATAGATTCCGAACCCATTTCGGATTGAAATAAATAGTTACTTAATTTAATATTGTGTTTGGACGTGGAGTTTATCAGGATATAGGCAGACGCATAATGTAAACAACACTTAAAAAAGAAATTAAAGACACTTTGTAAACAAAAACATACCCCGATCTGAGGGTTATTTAGTCAGTGTGTGACTGTAGCTTGATTCGTACGCATTAGTGAATTTAAGTGTGCCTTGTTATCTGGTGCATGTAATAAGAGGTATGTCCCAACGCATGATTATTTTAATTACAGGTATCGGTTTTATTTTTTATTTTTTATAAATTAAACGTATTCAGTATTTTTTCTTAATTTATTTATTATTATACATTATTGTTAACTTTACAATAATTTCTAAAACATAATTGCAATATTATAGATGTATTGTATATACTTTTAAATTTCTTTGTGAGTATATGAATATAATTAAATAAATACTAATGTTATTACGAAATAATGTTCATTAATTATTTAATGGTATATAAAAATTAGACTTTATTGAAGATAGTGCATTGTTAGAGAAATTATTTTTGTATTTTACTACATTGAAATTATTTTTTTTCTTTTCAGGATTAGACAACAAGATTATTCAAAGTATTTACAATGGCGCAATATAAAAAATGTTCATATTATTTATGTACATCAAACCGAAAACTCAATCCCAATTTGCATTTTTTTTACTTTTCCTGTACGTTTTGAAAAAAAATGTGAATCCTGGCTCAAAAATTGTGGCAATATTAACCTTTTAACATTACCAGAAAAAACATTGTCTTCTAAACTTTTGTGTGAAAATCATTTTGAAAACAAATATTTTGTTAATGAATAACTTAAAACTAAATTATTGCCAAATGCTATACCAAAACCATTTAATCTTCATATTTCATCTACATCCACATTAGATATTGAAACATTATCTCCTAAAGAATTAAAATTACTAACACCTACTAAAACTTACAAAAGAGTATGTGATACTGCAGATTTTGAAATTCGAACTAAAGCAGGTCTCGTTTATTAAAAAATAAGAGGAATGATTTATATTATTTAAAGAAAAAAGTAAATTTTTTGGAAAATAAATTAGTTACCAATAACATGAATGCAAATACTTTTATCAATATGTTATCAAGGAAAGCAAGAAGACAAAAATGGACAAAAGCAGAAAAAAATTTAGCACTTAGCATATTTTTTAAATCTCCAAGTTGTTATAAATATATGCGAAGAAATTTAAAATTTAATATTCCCGCTTTGCCAACTACTACTAGATGGACAAATATTTTACATTTATCAGCAGGAATAGCATCCAATTTTTTTTTCAAAATTAGAGTTAAAAGTAAAAAGTATGACTGACATGGAGAAAAATATTGTTTTGATGTTAGATGAAATGTCTATCAAGCAGGGCCTAGAATACATATAATAAAACAAAAGATAAAATTGAAGGGGTCAGTGATTTAGGGTTTTTGGGTAGATCGGCACAGTCGAGGCTGAATACTTCTTGAGGACCAGAAAACAACTTTACTGCCATGTAGCACACACTATTTTTTATCCTACACAACAACACAACATAATAAAATAATATAAACATCTTACGAATACTATGTAATTTGACATTTAACTTAACCTCAAAGAAATTTCTGAAATTGAATACCAACATAATAAGAACAAAAAACAAACATTTTATTTTGACATATAAATAAGGTTAACTACTATGTTCTATTATTTACAGAATATATAATAAAAATACCTTGAATCTAACGTAAGTATCAAAATTATCTAAAGTTACAATATTTTAAAAGCATGTTCACATATTTCATTCTGATTATTAGTTCTAACACATTAAACGCCATCTGTTTGTCCGCACACGAACTGTTTTTTTTTTTCCCTAGGGAATAGTGAGATTTTGTAGGTCTAGACCGGCAAATGTCTACTTTTTTGCGCACGCACACGCAGGAAAATCTTACTTTCAATATGTGTAGGATAATTTTTTTTTTGCATTATACGACATTCCACATCTTTTTAAAAGTGTCAGAAATATTCTATTAAAAAATGATATTAATGTTGATAATGTAAGAGTATCTTAGAATGACATAAAAATTACTTATATTAAAGATAAAAACACAACACGCTGCTTGACAAAAATTACAAATGCACACGTATTTCCTAATTCATTTCAAAAAATGAATGTAAAACTTGCCACTCAAGTATTTAGCCGTTCGTTCTCTACTGCTATAAAAACAGCTAATCAACTTAAAGTAATCAACACAGAAACTGCACTTGACACTGCAGATTTTATTCAAAAATTAAATGATATTTTTGATTGTATGAATAGTAAAACCTTAAATAATGTAAATCCTTTCAAATGTGCCTCATCTATTTTAAATCCACTTGTAGAAGAAACTTTAAATAACGCAATAAGCTGGATAAATAAATGGATAGTTTTTAATAAAAAAGGAAAAGTTAGAAAAGATATTTATTGCTTTTCGGGATTAATTCATTCTATAAATGGAGTACTTCAATTGTGGAATGATTTAAAAAATGAAAATTTTTCATTCACAGATTGAATCAGGACCCGCTTGAAAACTTATTTTCATCTATTAGGAGGCAAGGAGGACAGAGTAATAATCCCACAGTAAAATTATTCAGAATTTTTTTACAACGATCTATAACTTCAGACTTACAGGATCAAGTAGAAAATTCAAATTGCGAAATTGATGATAATAATTATATTTGTGTAGATTTAGAAGATAAAAATATAAACAAAAATAAAAATGAAAATATTGATATCGACTTCGATAGTAACGTAGAAATCTGTACTTCGTCGGATGCATCATATGATATAAACGAAAGCAATAAAGAACTTAATTTTGAAACAGGTACAATGAGTTCCAATAGTATAGTATATTTTGCTGGCTTTTTAGTGAAACGCTGTATTGATAAATTTGAATGTAGAACATGTAATAAAAAACTTCATACAGCCAAGTATTTGAGTGATCCAGATCAAGTATTAACACTAAATAGAGACTTTTCTTCCAATGAACAAATAAATTACTTAAAAATTCCAACTAAAGATGTTCAACAAGTTATAAGTTTATGCTGTGAAATTTTTTCAAACGATTTTAAAAATTCCATTTATAAAATTGGCATAAAAAAATATTTGTATGAGAAATGCATTAAATTAATTTCGAAACAAATGACAACATGGTTTGATGAATGTAAAATTCATAAAGAACATATTATATTGTATGGAATTCATTGTTTAATCAAGAAACATGTAAAATGGCTTAGTAATGATTTAAAAAACAAAATAGTTGCTGACAGAAAAATAAACATTTTAAAAAATAAATAAGAATTCCAATGGCTCGTATTTTTTATATTATATATTTTTCATTACTCATTTTATATTCTTCATACATTTTATTATTACTTATATGTTATTTTTTTTTAAATATTAAATACATATTTATTTGATTTGTAATTACATGTTAGCGTCGAATACGACACGTAGATAAATTTTATTTAACTAAATTTGTTGTCTTTCTCTACATGAGGTTTTGGCTGTGATTTTCCTCATGTGCTTAAGGTGAATGCCGGAGAGAATAATATTCCACAGCACCATTTGGCTATTTAATTTACTTAAGAATTTAATTTATCAATAAATGCATAAGATCAGACATGTCTGTCTTTTGGAATGAATGTCACTATTTTAGTAAATTTTGACAGATGTTAATAGTTATTTATTCACAACCACTATTGTAATATGTCAATTCCTAACCTATCACAGGTTGGAAACGTATGTCATTTTTAACTGCAATGACAATCTCACGGGTGGGAAATACTTTAAAATCCCTTGGGGGGGAAGTGTTTACTATGGTTGCCTAGTAATACTGTCATAAATCTCTAAAAGTAAGGTGATCAGTGCTGTCAAACATATTAAAATAAATTTAAACATTTGTTTTCATAGACTACTACCGTACATTAATTTAGTTTATTGGAAAAAGGCGATATACGAGAAGAAGTTAATTTGGATAATTGTGAATAAAATAGTATACATAGTTCGGTGGGAGTTTCATTACAGCCTTGCGCTATATCTGAGCCTCTCGGTCATATAATAAGCCCTCGGCTGTAATGAAACATTTCCCACCTCACATGTAATATACTATTGTGTATCAAGGTTCTAAAAGTAACCTTTTTGGGCCGAAACCGAAGTTTGCAGCCGAGGCAAAGCCGAGGCTACAAATCAGATGAGGCCCAAAAAGAACTTTTAGCCGAGGTGCACACAACATTTTTTAGGCGATTACAACAAGAAATTATGAATTTTCATTCAAAATCAATTTTTGACATCTGTCAAAATTTACTTTACGGCCGCATTTACTTTACGGCCGCATTTACCTTACGGCCGCATTTACTTTACGGCCGCTATTTTTACTCGCAAATTCATTACTTTTTCATTAATATTTGTAAAGGAAGAGTTCAAATTTTACTTACATTTGTTATTATATTCTAAAATAATTAATCACATTAATATGAACTATGTAAATCAATAATGACCAAACTAGCGGCCAAAAATTTTGACTTTGACAGATGTCAAATAAAAATTGATACTTTAAGGTTGCCAGCTGATTCGAAAAACAACAATTTATGTACCAGCCGCCTAAAAAAATTGATTTTGAATGAAAATTCATAATTTCTTGTTGTAATCGCCTAAAAAATCCTGTGTGCACCTCGGCTAAAAGTTCTTTTAGAACCTTGATACACAAATAACTATTTTGACTAAAGCAATGTATTTTCAGTACTTTCTTCTTTTATTAGCTTATTAACTTTTGTTCCTATTAATATATTAAAATAAAATTTCGTAGAAGTAAAATACTTGGCCAGTAAGTTAATCTAACAATTACATTTTTATTTATTGAATATTCTATTACTCTTTTTTATTTTATTTGTAATTATTAGAAATAGCCATCATGTTCATTAATAAAATTCAGAAAACGGGTTATGGTTTTTAATAAATATATATACCCAGGTAAAAGCGTAGTAGCGCAAGGCTACGAAAAAATATCGCACGCTGTGGTTTCACTTTTTATATGCCATGTCCTAGCCACAAGTATACAGGGTGGCCCAGTGAAAATTATCAGCGCAATTTTTGGCCACTTAACATTAATTTTGCAAAAACGCTCGAACACGTCAATTTTAATATAAAGGGGGACACCTAAATGGATTAATACCAATGGCATAACTTCAACCCTAAAATGGGTGTAGACTGCACCTCAAAAATTTTAAATGGAAAAGGGTGTCAAACATGACAGTTCGAAAGGCCTTTCAATTCTCTTTTCAATTGTTTTTTTATTTTTCAAATCCGATTATTAGTTCCAGAGAAATATCGTTTAAAACAAATTTTATCAGGTGTGCAAAACTTCAACCATACCATTGGATTTGTAATTTGATGTAGATTCCAAATATGTAAAAATATATATGGTGTTCCATTTAAAATAAAAAAGTTGGGCTCTATATCTTGAGAACCACTGGTTTAAAACAAAATTTGTTTGTCTCATTTTAATAGTCTTGTAAAATAGAAATTGTTTGCTAATTTAACCGACCTCGTAGCTCTTATAGTTCCCGAGATAGCAATAGTGTACCACTTAAAATGGACACCCTGTATATTATTTCTGTCACTATTTTTATATCACAAAATCTACATTGTAGTCTTGCTCGGGAAAAATAATACTCTGTATTCCATGGGATTAAAGTGGATATTTTAATCCCGGGAGTGAAGTTTGTGCCCGAGTCTAAGTAGAGGGTAACAATCACATGAGGGATAAAAGACACTCTGGACTTTAGAACCATGCCATTTTCGGTATTTTTTTGCATTAGCATCCATATACATACATACAGGGTGGCCCAGTGAAAATTATCAGCGCAATTTTTGGCCACTTAACATTAATTTTGCAAAAAACGCTCAAACACGTCAATTTTAATATAAAGGGGGACACCTAAATGGATTAGTACCAATGGCATAACTGCAACCCTAAAATGGGAGTGGATTGCACCTCAAAAATTTTTAATGGAACAGGGTGTCAAACATGACAATTCAAAAGACTTTTCAATCAACGCTGTAATCCATAGAAATAATATTCCCCAATAAGTTAAAATTCATGAGCAAGATGGCGCCGAGTGGCGGAGGTGGGCCTCGATGTCCGTCGTGTGAAAAACTAGTTAAAAGTAGTGAATCTGCCCTTCAATGTGAAAGTTTATGTGGAAAGTGGTATCATGCAATATGCTGTAAAATCAGTGATAAAAATTACAAAACAATATGTGATTTACAAGATTATGTGCATTGGTTTTGCCCAGAGTGCAACAAGAAAGCAATTACCATGAATACAGAGACAGCTGAAAACCTGTCTTTAAAAATAAAAACCCTGCTCGAAAAAATAAAAATCTATGAAGAAAAACTAGACAAAATAAAAATTGAATCTATACAAGAACATTTGAAGAAACAATCAGAAGAAATATTATATATAAAAACAATGCTAGAAAATAATAAAGTAAATCAAAATAACCTAACTTATGCAGAAACAGCTATGAACAAGACAGCCAAGAAAGTAATAAAACAGAACATTCCCTCATTAATAATCAAGCCAAAGAAAGAACAAAGCAATCAAGAAACAAGAAATGACATCATGAAACAAATAAATCCTACTAAACTTAGTGTGGAAATAATATCAATAAGAAATATAAAAAATGGCGGGATAATAATAAAAACAGGGTCTAAAATGTCAACAGAAGTACTAGAAAAACAAATTATAGATAAACTATATAATAAATATAAAATAGAAACAACAAAACTAAAAAATCCAAAGATGAAAATTGTAGGAGTGACTGGAGAATACACAATAGAAGAAGTCCAAGAGAGCATAATTAACCAAAACCTAAGTATAAACAAAGAAGATGAATTTAAAGTAACTTACATTAAAAAAACTAAAGGCCGAGAAGACAGCAAAATATACCTAGAAGCAAATCCCAGTACATACCACAAACTAATTGCCAACGGAAAAATAAATCTAAAATGGGAAAGATGCCCCATTTATGAAGAAATATCCATACTTAGATGTTTTAATTGTAATAACTACCACCATAAAACCAAAGAGTGTACCAACGACACCTGTTGTGGGAACTGTGCAGGAAAACACAAAACAAGTGAGTGTACAAAATCTATCAGAAAATGCATAAACTGCGAAAATACAAATACTAAATACAATGAAAACAAAAATACGAATCATTCGGCATTCGATAAAAATTGCCCGATATACAAATATAAAACTGACAAAGAAAGAGAAAAAATAAAATACTACTAGTAACTAACTTTATGGACCAATACATAAAAGAAATTCAAAACGAAAATATAGAAACGCATATTGCGGAAAATATATATGAATGCAATAAAACAATAAGGAAAACAAAAAACTCGCTTAACATACTTCATCAGAATATAAGAAGTATTTCAAAAAACATGAACGAATTTAAAATCCTTCTAAGTCAACTCGATTATTCTCAAGATATTATAATATTATCAGAAACCTGGCAAATTCAGCAGCTAGCGGAATATGAACTTGATAAATACAAACTAATATATAACGACGGAAATTTAAATAAAAGTGACGGGTTAATTATGTATATAAAAAACACACTAAAATTTGAAAAAGAAATAATAAACATTAACTCAATAAAAATTATAAAAATAAACATTAAAATGAAAAACGAATCACTAAATATTATAGCCATATATAGATCCCCATCAACAAAAATAGAAAATTTCAATAATGATCTAAATGAGATTCTAAAAAAAAATTCTGATTCAAAGTACACTGTCATTATTGGTGATATAAATATAGACATACTAAGCAACGAACAAAAAGCACATGAATATCTAAATATCATGGCTGAAAATGGGTATCAATCACAAATAAACGGATACACAAGAGTAACTGAATACACAAAAAGTTGCATTGATCATATATTTATAAAAGGTCCAGAACCGAAAGAAATTTGCAGACCAATAATACTTCAAAGCAACATTACTGATCATTACATAATAATCGCTAATCTAAATTTCAAAGAATCCTTTATAAATGAGACTAATGAACCAATCAGTATAAAAAAAATTAATGTAGATCAACTAAAAAATGCCACAAGTAAAATGAACTGGAAGTACCTAGAATCTTTAAACATCGAAGATGCCATAGCAAACTTTATAAATAATATAAAAAAAGCAGTAGCGGATTCCACACAACACATAATGCTCCCAAAAAAGAAAAGAAAAAGAAAAAATTGGATAACAAATGGCCTTATAAAATCAGTAAATATAAAACAATACCTTTACACACAGCTAAAAAAAGACCCACACAATGAAACCCTAAAGCAACAGTATAACCAATATAAAAATCAGTTAACTACTTTAATACGAGAAGCAAAAAAGAAACACCACCAGGAAGAAATATTAAAAAATGGAGATTCTACAAATAATTTATGGAAAACAGTACGAACAATTACTGGAACACAAAAGAAAACAATGAACATTGAAAAACTAGAATCTGAAACAGGAACTCTAATAGAAAACAAAAAAGACATAGCCGAAGAACTAAATCATTACTTTGCAACAATTGGAGAAAAATTAGCATCGAAAATAAAGCCAAATAACAAAAATAATAAAAATACCCAACCCAAAAATAATAACAATAGCAAATCGATTTATTTAACACCAGCAGACGAACAAGAAATCAAAAGAATTATACAACATATGAAAACAAAAACATCTCCAGGCGACGACGGAATCAGCACAGAAATACTGAAAACTATTATAGACGACTAGCCGCACCACTTACTACTATAACCAATAAGATATTTCAAACTGGAATCTTCCCAAATTTACTAAAAATAGCACAAATAACACCAATTTATAAAAGTGGAGATAAAAAACAACCTAGTAACTACAGACCGATCTCATTAATATCTAATATAGGAAAAATAATTGAAACAATAATAAAAAATAGACTAACATCATTCCTTAACAAGTATCAACTATTAACAGAGACACAATATGGTTTCAGAGAAAATAAATCGACACAAGATGCCATCCTAAAATTAACAACTAAACTAAAAGAAGCAATAGACAAAAATCAATTTCCACTTTGTGTTTTCATAGACTTAGCAAAAGCTTTCGACACAGTAAGCCACAACATACTACTACAAAGCTTATACAAACTGGGAGTAAGAGGAATCGCATACAACTTAATGAAATCTTATCTGCAAGATCGGAAACAATATGTCAAAATAGGAGAAGAAAAAAGTTCGTATCAAACAGTAAAATTTGGAGTTCCCCAGGGTACTGTCTTGGGGCCTATTTTATTTATAATATATGTGAATGATATCTGTCACCTAGATAGCAATGAAGAAGAAATCATATCATTTGCAGATGATACAGTAATAGTATACACAGGAACAGATTGGGCTGACGTTAAACAAAAAGCAGAACACCATCTAACCCTGCTAAAAGACTGGTTTAACAATAAATTACTAACAGTAAACATCAGTAAAACTAAATTCATTACATTCACGAGCTATAACGACACCCAACCAACCTATAAAACAATAGAAATCAGAAACCAGAATGACATACTTCCGATTGGTAAAACACATTTCATCAAATACCTGGGAATAAAAATAGATCAAAATTTAAATTGGAATCAACATATACAAACATTAGTAGCTAAACTCCGTAGCGTGCTATACAGATTTAAAATACTCAAAAAATACCTGCAAACTAATCAATTACTAATAATCTACCATGCGCTAGTAAAAAGCCTACTTCAATACGGTATAATAGGATGGGGAGCAGCGAATAAAACTGTAATAAAAAACGTAGAAATAGTACAAAAAATATTTATAAGAACAATTTACAACTACAAAAGGTTAACTCCAAGTGACATCATATATAGAAATTCAAAACTATTGGATGTAAAACAAATTTATATACAAAAAGTATTAATTCACAGACATAAAACCGATAAAGTTCAATTAACCCATAAATACGAAACAAGATTAAAGTCTACAAATTCACTACCAACAACAAGATACACAAAAAATATTGGACAAAAATCTATAAACTACATAGGAAACAAACTCTACAATATTCTACCGGAACACATACGACGAATTAAAAACAACAACAGCTTCAAAAAAATGATAACTAAATGGATCAAGGAAGGAGACAGAGAGATTCACCATCAGATATTACAATAGTACAACCTCCAGATACCTACATATACAACTCGAAATACCAAGTTGTTTAAACGATTTTTATAGAACTGTTCTGCATGTTCAAACTATGTATTATATATGTATTTACACAATAATTATCTCTAATCTAATCTTTAATTAATATTCAAAGAAATATATATTTATGTAAACTACTTACCACTTTTAGCTCATACACAAGCATTAAGCTTCTATGAGAAAAATTGTTTATTTTTTACAAATGTATTTATATTGGAAAAAATAAACTTATTATTATTATTATTATTATTATTATTAAGTATACAAAATTTCAAGTTAATATCTTGCACTGGGGAGATACTATTCATAATTAACTGATTTCCTATGTAAATCTCTCATGTGTCGGTTAAGCTGGGACACCCGGTATATATATACACCAAAAAATGCAATTTTTTTCTATACATTTTGACGTATAAATTGTTGGTGTTCAAATTGGCGTCATTAGAATATAATGTAAAATCAGGCTCCCTAAAGCAATAAAAGTGATCTCGGAATATAAGTCAATAAGGGCCGGTTTTTCAATCATCGGTTAGTGATAATCATGGTTAAAATGCGCAAATGAGTTTTTCAATTGCTAATTGTGGTTAAATATTACTGTTAACCGGTGATTTCCTAACCGGTCAAAATTGACGGGTTAGCGACTTAACCGGAATGGATGACGAAGATTTTGAAATAATTAATCATATGATGCGGAATTTTACCGAAGGTTTCGTTTATTTAAACTTTCAGTGCTATATTTACTGGAACTTATTGATGAGGTTATGTCATCCAACAGAAAGGTATATATAACAATTATAAATTTGTGTATATAATACTCTCATTATATTATATTTGTACTAATATTTCTTCTAGAAATAAATTTTCATATTTTACCCTTAATTCTTTATTTTTTATGTTCTTCTCCGAACGCCGCTTCTTGCATTGAATATATCTGTAATTTTGTTTTAGCAATTTTCTTTGTCTTTTATTGTTATTAAATCTGTTTTCTTGCATTCTATAATAATAACCTTCAAATATAAATAAACAAACACAAATGAACTGACAGATCTAGTAATGTGAAGAGAGCAATCGTATATTTTTGTTGCCAACCTAAATTAGAAACTTGATAACCAGGATTAATTTAACCGAGAAAATCTACATGATTGAAAAACGCTTTTTGCACTAACCATGATTAACTGTGCTGGTTAAATCTAATCGTGATTAAGTTAACCGTAATTTATCCAGTTATTGAAAAACGTGGATTTTAATAAATATTACTTTGATTTTGTTTAAGATTATTGAATTTTATAAAGAAAATATGATTATAACAAATAAACAAAATATAATTAAATTTCAAGTAGTTTATTTTATAATATTTTTATTGTCATAGGTAAATTTAAATTACCGGGAAATGATTTTAAATGAATTTAATTTGCTTTTCCACCTTGAAGCGCTATCTACCGGGAAAAATTCGTATCAGTCGTGTGCCTAACTTCATTGTTATGTGTCAAACGTAATAATGGTCGGATTTGTTGTAAAATCATGTTTTTTAGTATTAATTGTTGTGCTTTAGTTAAAATCGGATAAAATGGGGGCGAAAGACTCTAAAAGGGCTTGCCTCAGCTACGAAGAAGCGGTGAAACGCAGTAAGTACCGATTATATTTTGTTTACTCTTTTAACCTACGTATACTTCATGTCAAAAATCATGTGATTTTATTTTCCTGTTACACTCATTTCGACTTATACTCACTTATACGCAATATACATGTCTTACAATTATAGTTAGTACATTAATTTAATTATAATTATTATTCTTGTACATATTTCTATGGCTTTCCTTAATTATTTTTCAATATATTGCCAATATTATAGTTACAATACAATCTTAATTGATCTGATTTTTCTGATAAATTTAGCTATCTTAAATATGTGATAACAAAAATATTACTAATTGTATGCATTGGGCAACATGATATTTGAATTCTACAGAATTTGAACTTCGAGATTAGATATTTATAGGATTATTAAGCATAGGGTTTGGATTTGATTAGAAAAACAAAATTGAGAATTAAAAGTAGGGTTAGGACTTTCTTGGACTTGTTTTATAGGCGACAACAGTGAAATACAACTTTGAAACCACAAAATTTATAATGTCTATTATTTTATTTACTATTTAAACAAATTTTTATTAAAAACTTCCAAGTAGTTTTAAAATAAATAAATAAAATGTGAACTCTTGTGTAAGTCCAAAAAAATTGAATTTAAATTGAGGTGTTTCACAAAATTTAGAGATGGAAGTAATATACAGGATGTTCACCTTAAGTTTTTACGTCATTCGACAGAATTTGTTTTTCTGATTTTAACAATGTATCTATCATGTACTTATTTTCAGATAATATTTTAAAGCAAAAATATAATTATGTATTATTTTTATTTATGTTTATTGTCAGTATTGATACTGTTTTAACAACTTTTCATAGATTTATCAAACTATTTGATTGTTTTTTTTTTTTTATAAAATTAAGGTGAATACATTTTTACATAATGAGATTTGTTTTTTCCATGGAACTCTTTATGTAAACATCTTGAAATAGAAATAAAACAAAACTCATTTTAGTTATACAAAACACTGTAGTAAACATCTACTTGTGGTTTATGGAAATCTATTCAGAAAGTTTATCTATAGATGTATAATTTTTTATAAATAGATTTGGAGTGGTTCAATTATTATTAAATAATTTCAAAAATTTTTAATGTGAAATTTGGGATTTATCATATCCCTGGTTTCTTGATTTCGATTTGACATTTGATTGACAGCAATGTATTTGCCTGGCTTATTTAAAACACAGGGTGTCCGTTTTAAGAGGGTAACATTGAGATGTGGCAAACCGGTAGATACGAAGTCGGTTAAATTGGGGCAAAGTTGCCGCATTAGTTGCCCATTTTAGTCATGTATTTGTTTTTCAAAAAACATAAGCAAAAAACTAATTTTGGCCAATTTACTCTTTGACTTATAATTTTCTTGTTTCAATTCATACAAGTTTTTAGTTTGCACATTCTACAGACACATTTACGAGGAATTGACACGCTCCTTCAAATTTTTGTAGCTCGAACACTTTTCGAGATATTCATACTAACTTTCAATTTTTATATGGGGCTCAAAGATGTCTTTAATATTGTTAAATACAGATTTTTTTTCTCTTTCCAATGATATACAGGGTGTTCCATTTAAAAGTGCCACCATTGCTATCTCGAGAACTATAAGAGCTACGAGGTTGGTTAAATTAGCAAAGAACCACCATTTTACAAGACTATTACAATGAGCAAAAAAAATATTTTTTTCGACCAGTGGTTCTCAAAATACGGGACACAACTTTCTTATTTTAAATGGGAACATATGTTTATTTTTAGGTTATTCGATAGAGTATTTTTTTCTGAATTCAACGATATGAACATATCATATACTAATATAACAAAATAATTGAGAAAAATGCATGTTAGATTTATGTGTATTTTATTTATATCTGGCTGAAACAAGAGTGCTTTGGATAGAAATTTTTAGTGTAACACATAACCACAGACCGACTTTTTTCTATATTAACCGTGTATAAGATTTACTAATGTTGCTAATCAAGGTAAAGTTCTAGTAAAGATTCTTATTAGACACCAATTGGAATTATTGTCGTTATACATTTTTGTCATGTAAAAAAGTCAAAATCGCTAAATGACAATTATATTTAAATTTATATTATTTTGAAAAATCTAAAAGTAATTAAATCATTTATTCGATTACAACAAATTCCGTCAGATTTTTCGTTTGATTACAACAATTATTTTGGTAGAAAATAATACAAAAATTTATTTCTTGATCTATATTTACACAAACAGAAGAGTCAAATTTTGAAATGACTAAATTTTAATTTTTTGTACAGGTTGGTGACTCGAACACCCGAACATAGACATGTAAAATCGTATTTTTATAATTTTCTGCTTCCGTAATTATTTTAGATAAAAACGTTTTAAGTATGTAATGGTTGTACAGCATAAAATCCTGCATCTGAATCAATGAACAAAAATAAATTTACTTGTCTTGTAAGGTCAGAAATTAGGTATGAAAATGACAAATCATTTCAAAATAGCGGTAGCCATGGAATTGAGATAAAGATGAACAATTGTTTGACAGTTTATCTGTCAAGTTAACTGCGTTATTTTATTTTTGTTATTATTTGAAATTGCTGTTGAAGTGAACAATATCACATATTTTTTTTTGAATTTATAAAGAAGAACAAAATAAAATTGTTGTGTTTTTTAACGCAACTTAACAAAACAGTAATTAAAAATAATAATAAAAAAAAAAACTAACGCAGCTAACTTGACAGATAAACCGTGAAACATTTGTTACTTTTGTTTCAATGCTATTTTTGGGATATTTACGTCATTTTCAAACCAAATTTCTGAGCTTACAAGGCAGTTAAATTAATTTAGATTATTGATTCAGATGCAGAATTTTATGCTCTACTACTGTTATTTGAAGTTTTTAACCTAAAATAATTAGTAAAGCAGGAAATTTGGAAAATATGATTTTACAAATAAAACTTTAAAATGTGGGGAAGCGATGTTGAACGTCAGTATGGTGGAATCGTGAAAGAAGACAGATAGACTGGGAGATAAAGAGACCGTCTACCTGTCTTCTTCCACGATTCTACTACGCTGACGTCATTGATCATTTGACTGATTGTATCATGTCTCACCGTACTTGCGCTTATATTATGTAAAATAAACATGTAATTTTGTTACTTGATTTTTACATATATTTTAATAATGTACGTTTTTATACTTTGTGTTAACAATGAGGTCTTGCAAAAAAAAAATTAAGTGAATCATTTTATTGTTTAAATCGAACCTATAAAGTCTAATTTATCGCTCTATATGATTTAATTCATTTATTTATGTTACATAAAATCGATTTAAAGTATCATACTTATATAAAGTTGCAAAAAGTCAGCTATGTTGTGACGCGTGTAGGTTCTTTTGGAAGACATATTTGTTTTTTGATAAGACATAAAAATTAGAAAAGAAAGAAATATGTAAATTAAAATTTCAGATCAAATGTTTTTATATAAATCAAAAGTTTATATTAAATGTAATAATATAACACAATTTTATTTCTGGAAATATAATTTTTATTTGGAGTGAAGTTATCCACGCATGGAAGGGGCATGGTGGCTTGTTTGAAAGTTGGTGAAGTGAACAGTGCGTGATTGAAAGCATTGTAAGGCTTTCATCTGGGTAAGAAGTATCTTACGGCAGATGAGATCAAGAACTTGACTCCTGGAGCCATAATCGGCTTCATCAAAAATCTGGATTTACTTCCGGAAAACTAAGTAAGGGCTGTGTCACAATAGATCTTCTAGGTCGCGTTGACAAAAAGCGACAAAACGCTTAAACCCTCGTATACATACAATACAATACAATACAATACAAGGCTTTCATGTGCCACTATATTTGCACAAGATTATTCAATTTGTCAGTTTGGAAGTTAAAACATTATATTTGATAAAGTAAGGGATAAATATGTTTTTAACTGAGAAAAATTTGTAGTCGCCACTGGGACTCGAACCCAGGACCTCTGTCATTCCAGGTCGCTATGGCTCAGCGGCAGAGCGCTGTCCTGGAATGACAGAGGTCCTGGGTTCGAGTCCCAGTGGCGACTGCAAATTTTTCTCAGTTAAAAACATATTTATCCCTTACTATATACTGCGTAGGAAGTTAGAGTTAAACTTCAAAAGTCATCAACATCTCAAATATTATATTTGACGTTTGAAACGAAGTGAAGTTGGGCAAGAACGCACATCATTTTTAATTGCAGTTTTTTCATTATTAATAATTAATTTGGGGAAAAATAAAAAATACGGGTCTAATATTTTTCATTATTCTATCGATGAAAGCTAAAACAAAAAAACCGTGCAAGACCTCATTCTTCGTTACATTAAAAATTTCCACGTACAACTTGTTTAGGTCGGGTACTTTACATAGTTGGGACAAAAAGAACAGTTACAATAAGTGCTTAAACTGATGTGAGAATGCACCGAATGTCACACGTTTTCGTATACTTAAGGTAAATTGATGTTAAACGTTGTATATTTCAGTTTCAGATGCCGAGTTGAAACGCATATGCGAAGCATTCAAGCGTTTGTCCAATGGCGGGCAGCTGATGAGCCAGGCCGCGTTCAGCCAGCACGTGTTGGGTGACGGCGTGCCCGCCGCCGTGTCCGGCTGGCTGTACTCGGCGTGCGGCGGCACCCAGCGAGGCATCGCGCTGCGCGACCTCATCTGCGGCCTAGTGCTGCTCACCAAGGGTACGTGCAAACACCTTACCAAACAGTATACTCTAACAGCCCAATTCTCCAAACGGTGTTAGCTTAAAACCAAAATGAGTCTTAGCTAGCACCGTCTTAAACCCGGTATTCAAATTTAGTCTAACCCGGATTCTCGAAACAAACCAGGGTTGTTATAAAAGCCACTTTTTGTAATAAAAGCCAGACCAGTGGTTTAAATTGGTTTAAACCGGAAGAAACTGGTTTAAACCGGCTGAAAGAGGTTTAAATCACTTAAAATTAAATAAATATATATTAGTTAATATTTTGAGACAAATACACTAAGGGCCGGTTTTATAAATAAATTTTACACCCAATTAAATCTACTTGCACAGCAAATTTTCATCATTTAGTCCAAATGATAAACGATTGTATGATAAAATCATCATTTAATAAATTAAAACGATGTGTATTTGATGAAAAAAAAATATGAATTTACTGAACTAAATTTAAGTGGGTATTAAATTTTCATATAAAACCGGCCCTGATACAAATAAAAAAATATGATAACTCAATTCGCAATTACTTCATTCTGTAATAACATAAAGACAAAAATATCTGAATACAAACATGTATGAATAGTTTTCAATATTCCGAATATACAGGGAGAATACTGAAAACCTTGACATAGGGAAATAACATGGGAAAACAGTTTTTTGCTGTTTCCATCTGTCCCGCTAAATAAAATCGGGTGTATATGGTATCGTTAGTTAGATTACTTAATTTTGCATCTAATAAAACCAAATGTTGTGTAATATGGCCTTTTCTAACTGAAATATTTGATAAAATAAATTGTATTTTGAAGTTTATCCTTCATATTTTCGAATAAGAAACGTCAAAAACAAAATGCTCCATAGCCGAGTGGATACGAGGGCGGATTCATAACATAAATAATCTACAAGACCTGGTTCGAGACCACCTCAGCCCTACTTTTTTTAAATTAAATTATGCTTAAAATATCTTTATTATATCAGACTATTTTAATAAAATAGCAATATTCATATTTTTATAAATAAAAAAATCCAAATATTTAATAGAATTATTATTTGCTGTCTGACAAACTTAACAATTAATTCGAATTTAGTTTTTGGTGTATAATTTTGTATTTCATGTTTCGAAACATGATATTTTAAGTATAATTTAATTTAAAAAAAAATAGGGCCGAAGTGGTCTCGAACCAGGTCTTGTAGATTATTTATGTTATGAAACAGCCCTCTTATCCACTCGGCTATGGAGCATTTTGTTTTTGACGTTTCTTATTCCAAAATATGAAGGATAACCTTCAAAATACAATTTATTTTATCAAATATTTCAGTTAGAAAAGGCCATATTACACAACATTTGGTTTTATTAGATGCAAAATTAAGTAATCTAACTAACGATACCATCATATACACCCGATTTTATTTAGCGGGACAGATGGAAACAGCAAAAAACTGTTTTCCCATGTTATTTCCCTATGTCAAGGTTTTCAGTATTCACCCTGTATATTTTGTCTCTGTAAATTTATTGTACCTATCTACCTATTATAAATAATATAAATACATGTATAGCTTTATAACTTATGAATGAAACACAACGCAAAACACACAAATCAAGAAGTGTATTTTTTTATTATTATTTTTAATAAGAACCACTGGTTAAAACTATATAAAAACCAGTCCGGTTTAAACCGCTGGTTTAAATCATAGTGGCTTTTTCTTAATAAACCTGAAACAAACACGGTGTTAGACTAACCCAGTGCTAGCTTAGCACCACATCGTATCAAAATGGCGGCTGGTATTCCAGCTGTCAACATCATTTAAGCCCTTTCTGAGAAAAGTATTGGGCTAGAGGCGGTAAAAGTGATAATATTTATATCGATTTTAATGAGCAACTAGCTTGACTAACATGGATCACATCTCTCATTACATCCACTTGCTAAAAATCACAGTAATCAACAAATGTGTGGGAATAGACATAGCATTTGATGTTTTAACATTACTTTCTACAAATGGTCTAATCAAACTGCAATTTTCCAGAATAAAATTACATAGAAGCCTGTAATGTGTGGTAAATAAATAAATTAATTGTCCAAATATTTTAATAATGAAATATTTGATAGATGTTTCAGGTAAAACTCTGAAATATACTACTCGCCATAAAAATGCAACACCTCGAAGGAATTCATATAGGCAATTCTCCTTATAGTAATGTACAAGTAATACTATTGTCGTCAAATAATTAAATTTTCAAGTGCTAGATGTAAAAGACCGTCCTTATTTTAAAACGTTTACCGTGCCGTACTTATAATGCCCGCTCTCACATTGCTGATGAAGGAAAGGCTTATTGTAATCACGAAATCCTGAAACTATTTGATCTAAACATTATTTCGAATTTCTAGTGATATTAAAAAAATGTATTATTTCTCGATAATAAACAAGTATGAAAAATATTACTTTGAAATTTTGCTTAGTAATGGGGCTGTATATTTTATGACAAACAGCAAAGCAGTGTGTAATCAACACAAGATGTAGATGTTGGCTTGGACGATATATTCTGTTTGGGCGGTTTAATTATTAATTCATTGTTAATTTGCCTTGTATTTCTTTTAAAAAAAGTAAAAATCGTCTCATTTTATTACGTTTCTGATAGAAATTAACATTTATATATATATATATATATATATATATATATATATATATATATATGTATATATATATACCGGGTGTCCCAGCTCGACCGACACATGGGAGTTTTACATGAGAAATCAGTTAATTATGAATAGTATCACCCCAGTGCAAGATATTAACTTCAAATTTTGTATGCTTATTGGGGAATATTATTTCTATGGATAACAGTTATTTGAAATATGCAATTTCGTCTGCAGGGCGAGATATATTAAATTTAAAATCTAATATTTTCGTTCAAAATCAGACAGCCATGGAAATAAAAGAAAATATTTATCTGACAGTTTAGTGAATTACCACTGATTTTAATTCTTATTCTCTGTATTTTAATATTATTTAAGTTGAATTTAGTTTCTTTTTGTTAAATAATATACCAATATTACAAAAATATAAATATCTGCAATGACTGTCAGATATTTTCTTTTATTTCCATGGCTGTCTGATTTTGAACGAAAATATTAGATTTTAAATTTAATAAATCTCGCCTTGCAGACGAAATTGCATATTTCAAATAAGTGTGATCCATAGAATTAATATTCTCCGATAAGTATACAAAATTTCAAGTTAATATGTTGCACTGGGGAGATACTATTCATAATAAACTGATTTCCCATGTAAAACTCCCATGTGTCGGTCGAGCTGGGACACCCGGTATATATATTAAGAACGTAACTAAACTATTTTGAGAATAGGTTTAGCGCTAACACCGGCTAACTAACCCGGTGCTAACGCTAACACTCTTTCGAGAATTCGGCTGTGAGAGCTTTCCCTATGTGCGTTCAAAAATTCAGAGTGCGTACTCTGGAGTTTACTACTGTAAAGTAGCAGGCTAAGAAAGGTCGCTGCCAAGAAGCGCACGCTGTTCATCTGTTATTATAAATAATAATAAATGCAATGGATATTCATTTCAAATTTATTGAGGTGATAGAAGACGCAATAGTTTTACTAGAGAAAAAATAATAAAAAAATAAAAAATAATGTACATTATATAAAATCCACTTCACACAAATATTATTCACATACCAGTAATTATAAAATATGTTTTGCTACCACATCAAGCAAGAAACAAATATGATTTCTTTCATTCATATTGAAATTTAAAAGTATGGTTGTGATATTGTTTGTCAAAATCAAAGTATAGTCGAATTCACGTATAAATGGCACTCCAGTGTGATGACATCACTCACTACGTTTATATGAGATAGCAGTAAAAAATGAAATTTACTAACATCTGTTGGGGTTTTAAATTAAAAAAATCTAATAAATTTAGTATTACTAATCATATCACAAATAGTTTGTTGAATTGCAGATTGAGTAAATTCATCAATTCCTGTAACTTGCTTTTTACGATTTTTTTTTGGCGATGATAGGGTTCCATATTTTTATTTCATTCTGGATGTTTGATATTGTGGAATGTGACACACCCAAAGCAGCACAAACTCTCTAAGACAATAATAATAATGAAGAATTTATAAATATAAATTACATTTATTGTCATTAAACATATAACCTCAAAATATAATACTTACATCTTCTGAAGAAGAAAATGGAATTAGAGGACCAACTAAACGTTTTTCTTCATGAAAGAATGCAGAAGCATTCAAAATAATTTGTTTGCAACGTCTAGATACTTTTTTACTACTCATGTTCAATTACAAAACGACGAAGTGCGAACATAAACATAGAAAATATTTATGCAGTTCAAGTTCAGACGTACGTCAACACACGCTGTATGATATTAGCAACCATATACCTATTAGTAATATACCGCTGATCCTCCGCGATCCATACGTTCAAGAAAGCGTAATAGAGATATATCTTGCATCGCACACAGCCGTTACAGTGCACTTTGTGCGCAGGCTCATCACGCAAGAAAATAGGGTTTCAAAGTCACAGTTAATATTTAAAATATAATAAATAAATATAGAAATTTGTAGAAAGTAATTAATTATTGTACATTACTACAGCGCGATATTTAATAGTTATTTATGATATAAGTGTTAAAAGTGACATTTTATGAGTGAGTGGGGAAGTTTGAAACGAGGCGAAGCCGAGTTTAACAAACCCCACGAACGAAATAAAATCACTTTTAACACAAATATCATACACTATTTTTCCTACGACCCCAGTTATGTACCTATTAGTAAATAAAAACTAAGTATTATAGAATGACATTTATGACAGTTCATGATGTATTTGGTATGAACAACTGAACATAAGACGTGTTAAAAGTAAATTTGTTTTTTACTTTTAACACGTTGTCAATGGCAACGTTTTAAAAGTATTTACTGTGTTATAAACTGTTATTTTTAACTTGCATGCAACCGTTAAAAATACTATTTTTAACAGTGGTAAAACGCACCATCAAATACAGAAAATCCCAACACTGATAATATTGTAAATCTAAATTTGATGCCAACACAATCGAGTAGCAATAATATAAATAATTTTCCAAAGGATAAACAAATATCCAGAACACCAACTAATACCATTACAGTTCAAAAGAAAAGTGATACTGGAAATAAAAAAAATGGCCATAATACAGGGCCACTTGACAAACATTTCACTAGATCACGGACTCATTCCACAAGAAGCACGAATTCAAAAAACTAAATATGCAAACTAACAACATATCACATATAACATTTTGGAATATCCAGGGATATAAAAATATTTTCAAACTCAGTCACGAAGAAGAACTAATACTCTCGAAACACAACATCATATGTCTAAGCGAAACTTGGCTAAACTACGAAATTACTAATCCTCCAAATTTTTTAAATAACTACTCAATATACCAAACGGCGGCAAATAAAGAAGCAAGCTCAGGAAGAGCGATCGGAGGCTTACTGATATTTATTAAAACAAGCATACAAAAAGTCACAACAATAGAAAAGGACTTACATTGGATTTTCTTAGAAATATGCACATCCACAGTAAAATTAGTTTTGGGCAGCGTTTACTTCTCACAAAGTTATGACAAAAACACGCTATTAGAATTATTCGCAAGAAATCTTCAAGTGATTAAAGAATCGCATTCCTCTCACGCATGGATAGTTGGTGGAGACTTCAACTCGAGGGTTGGCACACTCAATCAAGGTGAAGAACCTCTTTTTGCTAACACACAATTAAGCCATTATAGAACTACACTTGACAACACTAAAAACAAGAAAGGACAAGATTTAATAGACATAATGGAAAATGAAAACCTATTCCTGATAAATGGCAGATCAATAAACGATACTCCGGCAAATTTCACCTACATGGGTCCCAGGGGTAAAAGTATTATAGATTTAGTCTTCACCGACCCAACTTCTTTCCATCTTATCAATAACTTTGAAGTCGATAATAGGATTCTCATTTCTGACCATATGATGTGCACTGTTTCTATAACGTATCTGGGGACTATCCAAACAAAAGCCATAGAAAAAAACAATACATACAATTTCAAGAAAATTATCTGGGATAAGAACAAAATACAGGCATACCATGATAAAATTGATCACTATATTTCTTCTTTACCAACGCAAACCTGCCCTTCAAAAAGCTATGAGCAACTTATCACTGTAATTAAAAAAGTTACGGAGGAATTAGAAATGTACAAAAACGTAATAGTTAGAGAAAATATCCAAAAGTATAGACAGAATAAACCATGGTATACAGAAGACTGTAGAAAATACAAAATAGAAATGAGAAAGAACATAAGATTGTGTAAATTAAATAATTATGAAACGACTCATGTTAACAATTTCCTAAAATCGAAGAAAAACTACAAAAACTTAGTAAATAAAGAAAGAACCGCGCACAAACTAAAACTAAAAAGCACTCTTGAAAATATTCGCGATCAATCAGAATTCTGGAAAACAATCAAATCTCTAACGCCAAAAGACTATAATGTAAACAAAATAAAACCAGAAGAATGGACTCGTCACTTTCAAGAATGGTTTGGCGCAAAACTGGTAGATAACACGAAATTCTTCGACACCCGCCATCCCTATCTAGATGACGAAATATCTACACCTGAAATCATTAATGCCCTACGTAACTTTAAAGCTAATAAATCACCTGGAATTGATGGAATAATCAATGAACAGCTTCAATATTTATCGACTAGTGGAATATCCTATTTTAAAAACTTTCTAAATTTAATTATGACCAATGAAAAAATACCTAAATCCCTTACAGAAATCAAAATAACCATGATATACAAAAAAGGAAATCGCTCAAATACAAATAATTATAGAGCAATTGCATTAATTAATACTAGTACAAAAGTTCTGACATACATAATAAATAACAGATTACAAATATGGGCTGAAAGCTACAATATTCTTCCAGAAGCTCAGTCAGGATTCCGAAAGAAAAGATCATGCGTAGATAATTTGTTCGTACTTACTTCAATAATACAGTCAAGATTACTAACTACCAAAGAAGGTTTATATGTCGTTTTCATCGACTTCCAGAAGGCATTTGACTCTGTGCCACACAATCAACTATGGTGGAAAATTTTCCAGCTTGGGGTAAGCGGAAAAATCATAAGAATAATTAAAAACATTTACAATCAAGCAACCATTCAAGTAAATTGCAATAATAAACTAACAGAACCTATAGAGGTAACAAAAGGTGTACTCCAAGGCGACTGCACTAGTCCTCAACTATTCGACCTGTACATTTCCGACTTGGAATCTGAACTTAGAAGAGAAAATCTAGAAGGTATCTTTATAAATCAATCAACAGATATACTAACATTGCAATATGCAGATGACGTTGCCATGTTGGCGTATTCACATATTGACGTTCAAAACAAGCTAAAAGCATTGGAGAATTATTGTAGAGATGCAGGCTTAAAAATCAACTCTGAAAAGACGAAAATAATCCATTTCCATCTTGGAAGACCAAAATCGCAAAGAACAAAATTTACATGCCAAGGAAGCGAAATAGAACAAACAAATACATATAATTACTTGGGAGTAACATTTATGTCCTCAGGATTATTTAGACAGCATGCGGAATCTTTTGTTAAAAAATCACGACAAATAACTGGGAATATAAAACAAACTTTAATAAAGGCGAAGATACAAGATTGGAATACAATCTCGAAACTATACAGCTCGGTAGTAGTACCATCACTTCTATACGCTTCAGAGGTATGGGCCTTAAACCAATGCGAAATAGTAGAGAAAGGGCAAACAAATTTCTTTAAAAATATATGCCAACTACAGAAAACTACACCTAACTACATGGTACGTAGAGAATTAAATCAAAACAAGCTTGAACTATTAATTGTACGAAACGCTCTAAACTGGTGGTACAAAATACTACTCATGACAGACAACAGATATGTTAAAATATGTTATGAAAAATTACTACAATTAAATAACAAAAAATCAATACCCGAATCTAAACAAATAAAATATAACTGGGTAAGAAGCATAGAGATTATACTACAGAAGGCAAACTTCATGGAAATATGGGAAAACAAAAATTTTCTAACACTAAAAAATGAAACACAAAACATATTGAACGCCTACAACCAATATCTATACGACATAGACACCCATAGAATTATCCACTCTTCTTATAATCATCACTTCCAAAAATACATATATAACAACATCTTTACTATATCCAACATTGTTTTCAAAATCCTCAGATTAATTACCCAAATCCGCACTCTTAATTCCAAACACCCTACCCTATTCAATAACGGAATTACTTTCAGATTCAATCCTGACGAAATCTGCAAAATTTGTAACACGTACGAGCACGACAACCTAGATCATTTCCTGTTCAATTGCCCCTTTTATGACGAACCAAGGAAGGCGCTCATATCAAAGTACCTCAGCAATTCAAGCCCAGAAGATCTCAATAAAACCTTACTGGCTGACCTAACAAATACCAAAATCTATGACATTTACAATTATGTTGTTACTGCACTCAAACTAAAAGCTTTTGCAGAAAATTTGTAATTAAATCATATAATTCAATGATATTATGTTTATTACACTTATTATATGTATATACAAAATGAAAAATTATAATGAATCTGTTACCTACTCTTTGTATAAGTTTTTTTCTTAAGCAAATATATATTTATTATTATTATTATTATTATTATTATTTATTAAAATTTATTTTAAATGAACAAATTCAAACATATTTTATTAATGACACAAATTATATTGTTATCAAAATTTCGATTGTCAATTGAAGGGTTACATATTATTAACTAGGGAAATAAAATATTTTATCTACAACTATTGAAATATGGGTACATTATACGTGTGATACTACATATAATATACTACTCATATTACACAAGTGTAATATGAAATGTCATGATACACGCTACACTTTTCTGTAATAAATAGGGCATATAATTTAACACATAATATTTTATTAAACTGTTAATTTATTAATAACATATTTTTTATTATAAATATCAATATATATGCTTATAAAAGTATAATAAATACAATTTGAAAAGTTATTTTGACATTTAAGTGGTACTGTGGCGCCATCTGTTAAGCTATATATGAACTACTTACATCTAACTTAATATTTTACAAATAATATCAGATTTTTTATATGCCTGATAGTTGTAGATAAAGTATAGTATTTGACTCGCATAATATGGCTACATTACACGCAGATGATTAAAAATACTCGCTACCGCTCGTATTTTTAATTACATCCTCGTGTAATATAGCCTACATATTATGCTTGTTAAATAATATACTATTAAATATCGCTGTGTGCTATAGTAATTTTATTATCAACAAATAATATTAAATGATTATTACAGTGTTATGTACAATAATTCATTACATTCTTCAAATTTCTATATTTATTTATTATACAGGGTGGCCCAGTGAAAATTATCAGCGCAATTTTTGGCCACTTAACATTAATTTTACAAAAAACGCTCGAACATGTCAATTTTAATATAAAGGGGAACACCTAAATGGATTAGTACCAATGGCATAACTTCAACCCTAAAATGGGTGTGGACTGCACCTCAAAAAATTTAAATGGAAAAGGGTGTCGAACATGACACAGTTCGAAGGCCTTTCAATTCTCTTTTCAACAGTTTTTTTATTTTTCAAATCCGACCATTAGTTCCGGAGAAATATCGTTTAAAACAAATTTTATCAGGTATTCAAAATTGCCATCAAGTAGGCTAAAACAAATGACAGAAACTAAATAAACAATTCTTTCGACAAAATGTTTGTAATAAACAAATAATTTGTATTTTTTTGTGAGGTTATTTGAAGTCTAAAGTTTTTGCCACGCTACACGAATTTTTAGAAGATTTACGGCAACGTACCGTATTTCCAAAATTTTGAGCAAAATCTTTATTATTGTATGGAAGTTGGAAATAGTAATTGTGAACACCTAATAAACTAATACTTGAGTTTCTGTCATTTGTTTAAGCCTACTTGATTGCAGTTTTGCACACCTGATAATATTTTTTTCAAACCATATTTCTCTGGAACTAATGATCGGATTTGAAAAATAAAAAAACTGTTGAGTAGAGAATTGAAAGGCCTTTCGAACTGTGGGATGTTTGATACCCTTTTCCATTTAAAATTTTTGAGGTGCAGTCCACACCCATTTTAGGGTTGAAGTTATGCCATTGGTACTAATCCATTCAGGTGTCCCCCTTTATATTAAAATTGACGTGTTCGAGCGTTTTTTGCAAAATTAATGTTAAGTGGCCAAAAATTGCGCTGATAATTTTCGCTGGGCCACCTGTATTTTAAATATTAAATGTGACTTTGAAAGCCTGCGCACCAAGTGCACTGTAACAGCTGTGTGTGATGCAAGATATGTCTCTATTACGCTTTGTTGAACGTGTTTCCAGTACATTGGGGAGATACGGGATCAGCGGTATATTACTAATAGGTATATGTTAGCAACACTCTAAACAATCGCTTAGCTAATAATGCATTTGCGTTACTTAATACATACACTCTATGTACTATAGTTGTATAGTCAAACCGGAGAAGGAGAAGACTCACGTCATCAACCTGAAAAAAAACTTTATAAAATGAAATATAACTTGTTAAGATTATTGGGTGTTATTTATTTTTAAAAAAAGAAGAATAAAAATATTTGTATTAAGAAACGTATATATTAATGAATTTACAATTATTTCTATAGTCAATCCGTATTCCTCTTAGAGAATATAAAATTATTTGAAATAATTGTAGTTGATTTTCATACCATACATTGGCAATAATAAAAATGATTTTGTTTACATTATATTTTATACCGATCGAATATTGATCTTGTCATTCGATTGTTAGTGTCAGTCAGAAAGTATCGTGTCAGTTTTTTATGTTACTGACAAATCATGCTTAAAGCTTTATCAAAGCAGCTATCGTTTCCGTCACAAATTAACTGTGATGACGCCGACAGACTTCGAGAGGTTGTGGTTATTAATTTGTCTACTGTCACTTGAAGAAATAGGTTATAGTAAGTTATGCAACATGCACTGCACTTTTATTCTAAAGCAAATCAGTATCCCCTATATTCATAGTAGTACTTGACGTCATTACTTTAGTAATATTATTTGATGACGTGAGTCTTCTTCTTCGGTTTGACTATATGTACTATACCTAACTAATTTTGGAACGTACCTGACAGGAAGCCACGAGGAGAAGATCAAGTTCCTATGGTCACTCTACAGCACCGAATCGGGCACACACATCATGAAATCCGACTTCGTGCGCTCACTCCAACTAGAAAGCTCAACCCTGAACCCTTTACTCACCTCACAGTCCTTATTCTCCCACTCGGACCGCGCCACGTATGACGAATTCCACGCATGGATCTCTCACGACAGCGCCGCCACCGTGCTCTCCCGCTGGCTTCTCCGCGGCTCGCTGCCGGCCGCCGAGCCGTCCTCGCCCACGTTCTACCAGACCCTGGCGGGCGTCACGCACCTCGAGGAGCGAGACATCTGCGACCTGGAGAAGAGCTTCTGGGTCCTCCAGGCGGGGAGCGCCACCGGGCAGCTGGATGGGGAGTGCCTGCAAGCGCTCGTGTCGCCGCCTGTGCCGCTCAAGGCGTGTCAAGGCCTGTTTCATGCGCTCGATGTGAACAGGGATGGGCATGTGGATTTCAAGGAGCTGTGTTGTGGGGTTAGTGCGGCGTGTAGGGGGCCGGTTGCTGAGAGGGTTAAATGTGAGTAGCAATTACGAAGGGCCAACGGTGTATTTTCATTTATAATTCAGACTTTCAAACTCTGAATTCAGACATTGAAACTACAGTCTTTTTTACGAAAATGTGATCGTACGTCATACCTAGTAATAAAATTGTAGCCAAAACAGCAATGTTACTATCCCTAGCATATACCCAGTAAAATACACGGAACTTAGTGTCTTTTACTAATAAATGGTTGGTAATCCTGTACAACGTTGCCATTCTCCAAATGTCAAAAAATAATATTATTTTTGAAAAATGTCAAAAAATCGAGCAAAAAATTTGGGAAGTTGTGCACAGAATTTGGTGAATTCTGTAATAAGGTATTTCGAACAAGAACGTGACAAACGAAGATACAGACGGGGGATGCTGAATAAATTTATTTTATTTTATGTAAATAATTCACAATATGATATGTACACACATGGTATACTATGCAACCATCAACACTTGAATGTACTCTACAAATACTTGGCAACGTTGCATCAGGGAACATTATGACGTACGATCACATTTTCGTGAAAAAGACTATAGTTTCAATGTCTGAATTCAGAGTTTAAAAGTCTGAATTCAAAGTTTCAAAGTCTGAATTTAGCATTTTAAAGTCTGACTTCAGAGTTTCAAAGTCTGAATTTACAGTTTCGAAGTCAGAATTCAGAGTTTCAAAGTCTAAATTCAGAATTAAAAAGTCTGACCTTTTGAATTCAGAGTTTAAAAGTCTGAATTTAGAGTATAAAAGTGTGAATCCAGAGTTTAATAGTCTGAATTCATAGTTTCAAAGTCTGAATTCAGAGTTTAAAAGTCTGAATTCAGAGTTTCAAAGTCTGAATTCAGAGTTTCAAAGTCTGAATTTAGAGTTTTGAAGTCAGAATTATGAAATTCAGAGTTATAAAGTCTGAATTATTGAATTTAGAGTTTCAAAGTCTGAATTCAAAATTCCAAAGTCTGAATTATAAAATTAAATACAACGGTGGCCCTTCTACGCTTTCGTATTAAAGCGACTGAAACGCCTTAAATGTTAATTAAACTTGTTTGAAATGTCTTAAAATTGTTCATTAGCCTTAGAATATTCAAATGTGTTTGAAACGCCTTCAAAATTGTTCTAATTTGTTTCAAACGTTATAAAATTTTCAAACTTTTTTGAATCATTTTAAAATTTAAACTTCTTTGAAACGTCTTTTAAATCATTTTAAATATTGTTCAGAATTGTTTGAAACGCCTTAAAATATACCTATTCGTGTTAGAATTGTTCAAATTTGTTTTAAACGCCTTAGAAATGGTTCAAACTTGTTTCAAACTCCTTAAAATTGTGCAGACTTGTCTGAAACGTCTTCAGAATTGTTCCAACTTGTTTGAAATCTCTTAAATTTGTTCAAACTAATTTGAAACCTCTCCAAATGTTTCAGATTCCTTTGAAACGATTTATATATTTTTCAACCTCTTTTATATCATTTTAAATATTGTTCAGAATTATTTGAAACGCCTAAAAATATTGTTAAAATTGCTCAAATTTTTTTAAACGCTTTAGAAATGGAATAAACTTTTTTGAAACGTCTTAAAATTGTTTACACTCATTTGAAACGTCTACGAAATTGTTCACACTTGTTTAAAACGTCTTAAAATTGTTCCAACTTGTTTGAGACATCATAAAATTATTCAAACTCCTTTGAAAAGTTTTGTATAATGCTCAAACTCTTTTATAACATTTTAAATATATTTCAGAATTGTTTGAAATGTCTTAAAATATGCCTAAATCATGTCAAAATTTTTCAAATTTGTTTTAAACGCCTTAAAAATGGTTCAAACTTATTTGAAACGCCTTAGAAATAGTTGAAATGATCAAATGTATTAAAATTGGTTTAAAACTTTTCAAAAATTAATCAGGTTTTATTGAAACCTCTTAAAATATATTTAAACATCTATGAAACGTTTGTAGTTGATTTAGATTTATTTAAAATGTCATAAAGTTTAGAATTATTCAAACTTGTTTCAAACTCATTATTTTTTTTCAAAAATTTCTGGAACGTCTATAAAATAATTTAAACTTGTTTGAGACTCGTCCACATTTGTTTAAACCAGGGCATGTAACCGGAAAAAATACTGATTAACGGTTAACCCTTATAGAGAACGTTATAATAATAACGGTTTTAGTTCGAAAACCGGTTTTTGAAAATTGGAAACCGGTTTAAACCGGTTAATATATCGGTTAAAAATAATTATAATTAATTAAAACAAATTAATTATAAAAATTTGATTAAAAAAAATTACAGAATAATTAATTAAAAAATATAATAAAAAATTACCTTCTGAGAAAAATATAACAATTTAAAAAAAAATCTGGTGTGTCCAACACAATACCTCCCGCCACTGTAGTAATACATAAAATATATTCTATATAAGTTATTGAATACATTTAATTTGTAGTTTTAAAATTAGTTTGTTATTGCAGTTCAGAATATTTTTAATTCATTTCATACCTAAAATTTCCTTCATAAATTTTGTATGACCAATATGACAGCTATTTTTGACGTTACTAAAACCGGAACTGAACTTACTTTGATTCACGCATGCAAATACATTCCTAATATATTTCTTCCATCTTTTTACAATAAAATTACTTCATTTTTTACTTATTTTATCTTTTACACTTACTTACATCAAATTTGACATCATATGTCAAATTTTGTGAACATATGAATAACATCTGTTTTATCGAAATTTCTCAGCCTAAACGATATGTAAAATTATTATAATTTATATATTTTTTATTCTATCTAGCTAGAAGTCATATATAAACGTAATTATGCAGATCGATAGAAAATTAAAATATCTTTGAATTTATAACAACGAAATTTGCGAAAATATGGTATTTAGAGGTATTTTTTAGGAAAAACGGTTTAAAGCTTCAAGTAAAGTACTACTTCCGGTTAACCAATTGTAGTCAAAATCTAATCAGTTCATCATATTAGAATAGAACTCTTAAATACCAAATATTATATTTTTTACATATATGGTATTGGAGTTATCGTGGACGAAAAATCGTCACAGACACACACACACACAGACACACACACACACACACAGACATACAGACATCACGCTAAAAATAGTAAAATCGTATTCTAGGGACCCTAATTCGTGCTCATATGTTGAAAACTGACACTCGAGAAATCTGACCAAAAACAATACCTCCCTTATCTATGTATTGATAGGCGGGAGGTAAAAAACAATTTAATTAATGAATATTCACAAAAATTCCCGTAATATCTTCAGAAAAACGCAGGTCACTTTTCAATTTTAAACTTGCCTGTGTTGACAAAGGCTGTATTTATTTGGGACTTTTTAAGTAACCTTAACGACCAAAGAGACTACCTACATTTATGACTCTCCAATAAAATTGTAAAAACTGTCATGACTCATGTTCAAATACAAATAGAAAACACAGATATAAAAAAATATTTTTTTTTTCTCGCTAAATGAAGATTAAAATAAAGGTTAATGTTCGCTAAAACCGGTTTATTTATTTTTTGGTTAACGGTTACCGGTATTTTCGGCCTGAAAAATATCGGTTAATATTACGGTTAAAGTTCGCAATTTTCGTTCAAAATATCGGTTACCGGTTTTTATTAACCGGTTTTTTTAACTGGTTACATGCCCTGGTTTAAACATGTATGAAAGGACATTAAAATTTGTTTAATTTTTTTGACACGTTTTATAAATGAATTTAAAACGTTTTAAATTTATTCAAACGAATTTTAAATTGTTAAAATTGTTTGTAATATCATATACACTGTTTACGTTATTAAGATCTCTTTAGAAATTGTTCCAACTTGTTCCAGTTTGCTTCAAGATGTTCGACTTGGACTCAGACGGTCGCTTGAACAGCTCTGAACTGAGCCACATGATAGACATGTTGTGTTTCGTGGCCCGACAAGACGAGGAGGCACCTTCGATGAGCCCGGAGGAGGTGCTGAAGTCCCTGGAGCCCCATCTCACGAAGGGCGACAACGAAGACTTCCTAGGACAGGAGGAGTTTGTGATTTGGGGCACTCCGCAGCTCTCTGTCGTGCATCCCTTCTTGGAACTCCTGTTTCAGGTGAGTTGAGTGAGTTTTCAGAGTGTATGGGTGGGTTTATGACAAAGAAAAGTCATTTTAAAATTAAATAACTTCTCCAAATTTGTTAGAATTCTTGCATTTTTATCAGAAAATCATGTGGTTCTACTCCAAATTAATAATTTCAAGTTTGATTTGTTTGTTGAGGTGGTTATGTCAAAAATAAGGGTCCGTATTACGAACTCACTTTTATCATAAAATCGCGATTTTAACGCTGACTTTTACATCAAAATCTTTTGTAAAAACGAACGTTAAAATCGCGATTTTATTATAAAAGCGAACTAGCTCACTTTTATAATAATATCGTGATTTTAACTTTCAATTTTACATAAGATTATGATGTAAAAGTGGGCGTTAAAATCGCGATTTTATTATAAAAGTGAGCTCGTAATATGAGCCAAGGTGTTTATTATTTATTTACAATCATAGTTAAACATGAAAAGTTACAATTTTTAGTTTTTCAACCAAAATATTCCAAAAATACACACATTTGGGTCCAAAATTTGATTTTTGAAAATTTTCCGAATTGATAGACGCCGCTACGCTGATTTCAAATTTTCAAACGGAATTCAATTATCTCTTACCGTTCTTGCATGGTTTTTTTCTTTATCTTTAATCGATAGAATAATGAAAAATATTAAACCCGTATTTTTATTTTTCCCCAAATTAATCTTTAATAATAAAAAACTGCAATTAAACATGAAGTGTGTGAAAGCGTGGCTGAATTCCCCCACTTCCCCTCTTGTCTAGTGACGTATCCGAGTTCTTGCCTAACTTCACTTCGTTACAAACGTCAAATATAATGTTTCAACTTCCAAACTGACAAATTGAATAATCTTGTGCAAATATAGTTTATAGTAGCACATGAAAGTCTTACAATGCTTTCATTCACGCACTGTTCACTTCACCTACTTTCAAACAAGCCACCATGCCCCTTCCATGCGTGGATAACTTCACTCCAAATAAAAATTATATTTCAAGAAATAAAATTATGTTATATTATTACATTTAATATATATTTTTGATTTATATAGAAACATTTGATCTGAAATTTTAATTTACATATTTTTTTCTTTTCTAATTTTTATGTCTTATCAAAAAACAAATATGTCTTCCAAAAGAACCTACACGCGTCACAACATGGCTGACTTTTTGCAACTTTTTAAAAGTATGATACTTTAAATTTAAATCGATTTTATGTAACATAAAATGTAAATAAAAATGAATTAAATCATATAGAGCGATAAATTAGACTTTGTAAGTTCGATTTAAATAATAAAAGCTTCATTAACCTGTTTCATTTCGGTCTCATAATTAACCGGTAATAGTTATTTACATACCAAATGCGGGAACGACTGGTTTCCAGAGGAGTGTTTGGCGGCGCGAGCTCGCGAGCGCTGCCATAGAACGATTCCGGAAACCCAGTTCACGCAAGAGGTTTGTACAATATTTTTCGTACGAATTTATACAACTAATAATTAGTTATTTTTGAACAAATAAAATTATTTATTACAAATTATACATGATTTGTGGTTATGTGTTTCAGTACTAACAAGTGCTGTCAAACTGTCAACATGACAGCAGTTGTTGCCAACATTGTATATCAAATGCACTAAATTTACTTTTTCTACATTAAATTTCGTTCAATAATCCCCTATTTTCTTTTAATATTATTAGGTAAAAGAATGTTTAAAACATTATACTATTTTATTATAAATATAGTTTTTTAATAAATGCTGTAGAAGTAGGAGTGTTTTTTTCCAAAATTTCCCGGTCACCTATCTGGTGGAGACCTGGGAAATTGACGTTCCAGGCGTTGCTTAGGCAACGCGAAACAACACATTTCAATGCATGAGTACGAAATAGTTATTTACATAACAAGCGTGGAAAGTGGTAAATAGCTAGCGTATGTAGAGATTGAAGAGTGATTTAATACACGAGCGATGCTATGCACTTAATGGTTATTATTTTTTGACATTTAGAGTTCCGTGTATTTGACTGGGTATATGCTAGGGATAGTAACATGACGTATGACGTACGATCACTTTTATAGTAGAAGTTCAGATAAATGAATCTAACTTAAGCGGGTTTTACAACCTTTTATGGATGGGTAAGAGGCTTTGTGGTCAGGTGTTATAAATTATCCCAACTCAAAGGTATCACTTGAAAAGTAAGAATAGGTCCGTATTAAATAAATTCATACTATACTTACTTTGTATAAATTTTGTAAACTGAAAATTTATAATAAGAAATAAGACACAATAAATATATAATTTTAGTTAACTACAGAAATATATTTATATATTTTTAATAACTAATAATGGAGTTCTTAGAATATGTAATTGGAAATCCAAAATTCAATGAACAGAAAAATCTTATGAATGAACAACTTGTCTTAGTCAAATCTCCATTGATGTCTCCGCTTTAATCCTTTGTAGATATTTTTACCATTGAAAAGGTGGTTTATACTTAGTTTCTGTCTTTGTTTTTCTATGTATAAATATTAAATATTTTTTGTGAAGTACATTTATTAGTATTTCGTGTTAATGGTCTTAAAAGTCGAAATATGAATAAAAATAAAATTCATTTTTTTTAAACAACCAAGTATTTCTTATATTTACTTAATTTTGTATTTAAAATTTACGGTTGAATTTATTTTAATAATTTCTCAATTTACAAATTAAAATGAGATGACGGCATTTAAAATGCATTATTATTTGAATATTTTACTCTAGATTTAAAAGTTAAGTTAAAAGGAAACATTTTGAAAGAAAATTTGTGGTACGGCCCTTAACATCATACGACAGAAAAATCTACCTGCTTAAAAAAGTAGCAATACCGCAAGTCCCATGTTACTTTATAAGGGCCAATCGGCTTATCCGAAAGTGAATTTCAAGTATCTAAGCTTCTACTATACGTGAATGTGTTGTGAGCGAGTGTGGCTGGTTGCAGGTGTGCCACGTGAGCCTGGGCCTGCGGCCGGCGTGCGCGCACGGCGAGCGCGCCATCGCGCTGGGCTGGCTGGCGCGCGAGGAGCGCCGCGGCCTGCGCGTGGGGCAGTTCTGGTACCTGGTGGGCAGCGACTGGTGGCGCGCGTGGCTCGCGCACACCGCGCCCCGGCCCTGCGCGCTCTGCCCCGCCGGCGACGCCTGCGACGACTCCGCCTCCGCCGAGCTAGACACCGCCAGTACAGGTCAGTGCCAACACACACACTTCCTAGGGAACACATAAGTGCTATACTTCGTTTTTAAACTATAGACTACGTTTACACCATGCGTACTATACTGGTACGTGTACCAAATATGTACTAAATTTTATTTTAGTACGGTATGTTTACAACAGTGTATAAAAAATAAGACCAAATATTTCTGGTACACTCTTTAGTCTCTTTGGCATCCTAACCTAAAATTATTTAATTATCAAGTTTATTAAACTCGATTGATAGAACCTAAGTAATGTTATAAATATTATTTAAAATACTTCTCAGTAGCCTGACACCATCAAATGAAGTTTTGCAATAAATGTCACTAAAATTATCCAAAATATTACTGCATAATTTTACTTCAATTGCCTATCATAGACTACGTTTACACCGTGCGTACCAAGAGTTTGGTCCCAGTACCAAATGACGTCACAAGATGGCGACGGATGGTGTAAACACTCCGTACCAAACCTTTGATACGCAATTGGTACACAACTTTAGTTCGTTCCAAGGGGAATGTACCAGACCCTACTCACACACGGTGTAAACAGCAAACGTACTAAACTGATTCAAAAATTCAGTAGTAATATTCAGGTTAATTTTAACGACATTTATTATAAAACTTCCTTTAACGGTGTCAGTCTACTAGGAGTTATTTTAAATAATATTTATAACATTACTTATATATATATAACGTCCCATCATTCCATTTCGGAACATAGGGCAACCGAACACACCGAGCCGCAGTTCTAACTGCCGTACTGTCGGTTGTTTCATTTGCCAGTGCTACTTCTATTTAAGATGTATAGATGGCAAGTCTATAGCATCCGAGTGTGATACACAAGTAGCTGTGTTTTTTATTTTACGACAAATCACACGTTGTCGGTCGCTGGGACTCGAACTGAGGATCTCAGGTTCGTATGACGTCACAGCGAGCTAAGAGATGTGCGCTAGCTCGCTCAGCCATCCAGCCGACATAACATTACTTAGGTTATATCAATCAAGTTCAATAAACTTTATAATTAAATAATTTTAGGTTAGGACGCCAAAGAGACCAAACAGTGTACCAGAAATATTTGGTCTTATTTTTTATACACCGGTGTAAACATACCGTACTAAAATAAAATTTAGTACGTATTTGGTACGCATACCAGTACAGTACGCACGGTGTAAACGTAGTCAATGATGGCAGCATGATCGGTTTAGTACGTTTGCTGTTTACACCGTGTGTGAGTAGGGTCTGGTACATTCCCCTTGGAACGTACTAAAGTTGTGTACCAATTGCGTATCAAAGGTTTGGTACGGAGTGTTTACACCATCCGTCGCCATCTTGTGACGTCATTTGATATTGGGACCAAACGCTTGGTACGCACGGTGTAAACGTACTCATAGACAGCACTAGACGAAGTCACATTTACAATGCTAGAAATTACCAAAAAAAAACACTATAAAAAACTATATATATACAGTGTGTGCAAGGAAATGCGGAACATATGACTTTAACATGGGATTTCAAAAAATTGCGGATACTCTCTCTCCTGATAGATTTAGAGCAAAACTGCAAGAGTACAAAATTGTTCAGAATTAAATTCTACGTCAGATAAGATCATAATTGTTACAACAGCAGGCCTGTAATACGAGATATATTAAATATAAAATGTTATACTTTCGTTAAAAATCAGATAGCCATGGAAATAAAAGAAAATATCTATCTGTCAGTGTAGAGAATTTTCGCTAATTGTAATACTTATTGTCTATATTTTAATATTATTTAAGTTGAAATTATATTCATTTGTTTAACAATGTGCTAATATTAAAAAAACAGTACAAATATAATTTAAAATAATATTGAACACAAAGTAAGGTTACTAACTGTCACAATTGACACATAGATTTTTTCTTTTATTTCCATGGGTGTCTGATTTTGAACGAAAATGTTACATTTTATATTTAATATATCTCGTATTACAGGCCTGCTGTTGTAACAATTATGATCTTATCTGACGTAGAATTTAATTCTGAACAACTTTGTACTCTTGCAGTTTTGCTCTAAATCTATCAGGAGAGAGAGTATCCGCAATTTTTTGAAATCCCATGTTAAAGTCCTATGTTCCGCATTTCCTTGCACACACTGTATATATATATATATATATATATATATATATATATATATATATATATATATATATATATATACCGGGTGTAGAAATGAAAAGTGGCGCATAGCGATTTCAATGTTATTTTTTTTCAACTGCTGTATCTCTTTACCTAATCATTTTAGCGCAAAAAGCGTAAGAGTATAAGTTGTTCTGAAATTAAAAAGGCATCCTATAAAGTCAACTTACTTGCATAATTATTCATATTTAACGATTTATTAATTAAATAAAATTTAAGGTTTTTTAGAAAATTTGATAAATGAAACAAATTTTGAAAATTAGTCATAGTGACATTTAATTTTTGAATAATTTCTGTTAATTATAGACCTTATAGTGACTGTTACTACACAGAATATTAATGTTTAACGATATATTAATATGAACTGTCGAAAAATGTACGTTTAGTTCAGAAGCAATTTGACGCACACTAAAATTTGGATTTTCGGTTATTTTTAACAATACATTAAGCTTGTTTTCATTATTATTATCATAATTGTTCCCTGGTTCTTGATTTCTCCTTTTACACTTTGTACACAATGGTCCTAAATTTGTGAATAATTCTACAAACTGTTGTTACTGAAGGAATTGACCGGTCCATATACGCAGTGCTGAATAAATCTCGTACTTGTACAAAAGAATTTCCCGCAAAATACCATTCCAAGCATTGAATTTTCTCTTGGGTAGTCAAATTTGCCATTTTCAGAGTCAATCAAAATTTTCTATGACAAGTAATTGTCACTGTCAATAATTTATTCAAAAATTTGTTTAATTTATCAAGGCAATCTTAATTTTGTTTTTCTAAAAAACTTTAAATTTTATTTTATTAATAAATCGTGAAATATAAATAATTATGAAAGTAAGTTGACTTTATAGGATGCCTTTTTAATTTCAGAACAACTAATACTCTTATGCTTTTTGCGCTAAAATGATTAGGTAAAGAGATACAGCAGTTGAAAAAAAATAACATTGAAATCGCTATGCGCCACTTTCCATTTCTACACCCGGTATATATATATATATATATATATATATATATATATATATATATATATATATATATATATAAACTAAAACCGTTATTATTATAACGTTCTCTATAAGGGTTAACCGTTAAGCAGTATTTTTTTCGGTTACATGCCCTGTTTAAAAGTACTAGTTGTGAGTAAACTAGAACACTATACTCCGTTTTTAAACTATAGACAGCACTAGACACATTTACACCGCTAAAAGTTACCAAAAAAATCACTAAATTTATTTGGCGGGAGAAATGAAGTGTCAAAATGAAGGTCACGTCAGAATTTATATTTTCCAGGCTATATTTTCATCATCCAAAACTATGATAGATAAACTACTTACACAGCGTTAATGAAATACTAATAGTTCTGAAAAGAACTGGTTTTATTCGTGAAATGTCACAAAAAGAGCAATGAAACGAAATACACGTGCAAATTCAACAATTGATTTGATTTGACAACTTCCGAGAGTTTGACGTTTCAATTACGTTTGAGAAGGTTAACCTGAAATTTCGTCTGGTTAAATGCGGCTTCAAGAAATGGCGCAGCAGCCAATTACAGGCTTTGATTTTCTCACTAGGATTCCTAGTTACTGTCTATAGTTTAAAAACAGAGTATAGTGTGAGAAGCATATTATAAAAGGAAAATAAGATTCACAATAACGATTATCTGCTTGTTAACTATTACAAGACAGATAAACGGAATAATCTGAAATATGTGTCTTCAAATATCCAATTTGAATCAATCGTAATAACATTAAATACAGTTGTCAAATACACCATAAAAAATCAAAAAATACATTTCATAATACTTATAAATTCCTAATTCTTTCAATAGTACAGATTTTATTCGATAGGTACATAAATATAAACATGTACATAATGTTCTTTGTTTTGCACATCTTTCTCCTGATATGACTCAATTTCTAGTATTTTTATCGTTTCATCTTCTCTATCTTTCCTATAGACGAATTAGGCGTTTTCGTTTATTCTCTCTGAGAGGTTAGTCAGAGTTCTCTGGTGACGTCATCAGATGGTTCAGATTGTCCAGAGTGTTTGTGTAGTATAAGAACGGTTAAGAGCGTGTCAAAAGTGGGAATCACGTCTTTTTCAAATAAAACCAACGGCTTGTTATCTTTCATTGCAAATAAATTATTTTTGAAGATAATGAAATGGAAGAAATGATTTTAAAACAAATTGTAAATGATTCTATTAAAATAAATAGAGTCAAACGTATTAAAATAAATAATTACATGGAAAAAAATGTTTCAAATTATAATGTGGACGGCAATGTTATAAATATAAAATTTCTGTGTACAATGTAATTACAGTTACAATTAAAATATTTCAGATTTTAAATCCCATTTCAAACGAAATATTAGATTTTCCAATGTGTGATTACTTATAAGTATAAGCTTAGAAAATGAAACTATAATAATATAAATACTTATTTTAAAATATAGTCGTATTAAAATTTGCCGATAGATTTTGGTTTATTAATCATGACCCAAATACAAAATTGGGTCGTACGAATTGGAATCGAAAACTTAACATTAAAACACTAATTATAAAATTTTATGATATTATTTTTTTTAAATATTTATGATTTATTTGTTCTACGATGCGTATAGTATGTACTGTGCGGCACATTGAACACTATTAGAAAATAACTATATTTATGTTGCCGTCTCTTTCAACTTGTTTGTTGCATTATATGCGCGAGAATGATTGACAGGTACTTTTCTATTTTGGATGAGCTATAATACTGATGACGCGATGAATTTTATAAACTTTAATATCTTGGAACTTAATAAATTTTTAATAATTTTTTTATTGTTAATTATACTTGCTAAATATATAAATATTATTTACAACATATATTTACCATAATTTGATTATGGTTGATGAGTCTATTAGAAATAGTTATAATAAATTCAACGCCCAATTTTGTTGCTTGTTAAACAGAAAACAGTTTCCTTCTATTTGCCATTAATGATCAGTTGACCTCTCACTTTTAGACAGTTCAAGCACCTCAGGTCGCACAAAGTTTTTAAGATTGTTTCAAATAGTTTAAAATGGTGTAAATCAGATGAGGGTGAACTTAGCAGCCGATTCGCATCAGCCTATTCAAAATTGAACTGCTTGTGAACAAACAAAGTCGCGCAGCCGCGTTAGACCAAGGCCAACTGTACTATATAAAAATTTATACAAATCTTAGAAAGACGTTATTCAACGTTTATACCTATATTCCAGGTTTGATACTAATTAAAACATAATTATTAAGTATCAAATGGACATTAGCAGTAACCGTTCTTATAGATATTATACATTATTGATATAAATGACAATTATGACCTTGAGCTCTAACGCGCTAAATTTGAATTTATATGAGGTATGCACACATAAAATATTATTATTATTATTATTATTATTAATATAAATATAAACTTTGCACAATTTCATTCTTATATTGTTACTAACAAAATGCAATAGACAATTTCTACCCATGACATGACCAGACTGAGAATAAATGAGATAGACATATGAAGAAAATAATTTTTATTGTTGTTAATAATGATCATCCGAGTTTCAAACTTTATATACCGGGTGTCCCAGCTCGACCGACACATGAGAGATTTACATAGGAAATCAGTTAATTATGAATAGTATCTCCCCAGTGCAAGATATTAACTTGAAATTTTGTATGCTTATTGGGGAATATTATTTCTATGGATTACAGTTACTTGAAATATGTAATTTCGTCTGCAAGACGAGATTTATTAAATTATAAAATCTAACATTTTCGTTCAAAATCAGTCAGCCATGGAAATAAATGAAAATATCTATGTGACAGTTCTGACAGATAATGACATGCAAGTAGATATTTATATTTTTGTATTGGTATATTATTTAACAAAAAGAAACTAAATTCAACTTAAATAATATTAAAATACAGGGAATAAGAATTAAAATCTGTGATACTTCACTAAACTGTCAGATAAATATTTTCTTTTATTTCCATGGCTGTCTGATTTGGAACGAAAATATTAGATTTTAAATTTAATAAATCTCGTCCTGCAGACGAAATTGCATATTTCAAATAAGTGTGATCCATAGAATTAATATTCTCAGATAAGTATACAAAATTTGAAGTTAATATGTTGCACTGGGGAGATACTATTCATAATTAACTGATTTCCCATGTAAAACTTCCATGTGTCGGTCGAACTGGGACACCCGGTATATCATCCCTAGATTGTTGCTAACAAAATAGCATAAACAAATTCTACCCATTAGCCGTATGAAAAACTTTATCAATAAATTATGGTCTACTGGGAATATACAGGGTGAGTCTGGGAAGACGCCCCCCCCCCTTTAACTTTTTTATTATAAGTAATAGAAAAAAATGGCTCTTATAAAAGTTTTATTATTTTACATATACTAGTTGATGGCAGATGTATATATTTTTTATAGTCAGGTTTACAAGATACGACTATCAACTTTTATTTTTCAAATGGCAACCTATAATTATTTTAATAAAATTGAAACCGCCATTTTTTTCTCTTTTCAACGATGTATTAACTTTTATTAATGTATTTGAAAAATTTCGAGAAAAATGAGATATTTAAAAATATTTGAAATAATTATTAAATAAATATTATAGGTGGCTATATGAAAATAAACAAAACGTAACAATGTAAAACAATTAAATTAATGTCAAAAATGTATATATTTGTTTGTTACTTACTGAGAAGGATGTTTACCCGATTTCGAGAAACATAGCCACCTATGATATTTGTTTAAAAATTATTTCTGACATTTCTAAATGATCTCATTTTTCTCGAAATTTTTCAAATACATTAATAAAAGTTAATATATCGTTCAAAAGAGAAAAAAATGGCGGTTTCTATTTTATTAAAATAATTATAGGTTGCCATTTGAAAAATAAAAGTTGATAGTCGTATCTTATAAATCTGACTTTATAAAAAATATCTACATCTGCCATCAAATAGTATATGTAAAATAATAAAACTTTTATAAGAGCCATTTTTTTCTATTACTTATATTAAAAAAGTTAAAAGGGGGGGCGTCTTCTCAGACTCACCCTGTATATGAGATATACATATGAACAAAGTAATATATGATTTGTTTATATGTTTGTTAAGTTGCCCCACTAATGAGTTGACATTTCAGGCAGTTCTAGCGGCGTGTCCAGCACAAGCGGCCGCGCGCCCCCCCCACCTGGCCCCATCGACAACACCTCCCTCGTCACTCCCTCCTCCTCACGCGTACAGACCCTCACGGGCGAGGGCGGGCGCCTGCGCCGAGACCGGCCGCTGGTGCAGCACCGCGACTTCGAGCTGCTGCCCGACGCGCTGTGGAAGGCTCTAGCCTCGTGGCACGGCGGCCCCTTGCCCCTCCCGAGGCAGGTCATCCAGGGGCTGGACCTGGAGCTGTACCCCGTGAGTCTCGGCGTGCTGAGACACCAGCCGCAGCACCAGGTGACCAGCTGGGGCGGCGTCGTGGGCGGCTACGGCGCGGCGTGGTCCGCCGGCGTGGCCAACGTCGCGCCTAGGAGGTATCTCGCGCATAGTGCGGCGTTCAGCAAGCTCGCCACGGTGGGACAGGTGAGGAGTGTCAAGCTTATACTTATACAACCTTTAATATACTATGTTTATCCCGATGGCTTGAACACGGTTGAAATTCGACCCGATTGAATTTCAAGGTTAACCCTCTTACGTTTATCTCGCTCTTATTATAGCGGGTTGAACTGACTCTATTTGGACCAGATCGAAAGCAGCATCGAAACAACTTCATATGTATTTATTAAACGTCAGTTTTGTTGGTTATGTTTATCTAATTTTGTGGTGAATATTAACGTATTTTATATTAAAAATATATATTGACAATAAAAGTAATCCGAATTACAAACATCACCTATTAACCGGGCTGATTACTGTTCATAACCTCATAACAGTAACCAACCAAACACGACTGAAATTAGCTTCAAAACTTAGAGCGGGTTGAGCGTTTATCCCGTATAGTCAATCCGGTCGAATAAGCTCAACCCATTTGTATTTTAGGGTTGAGTTCAACATTTCAATCCGGTTGAAAATGCGTTTATTCCGATCATTTCAACCCACTAACTTCAATCGGGTCAGATCAACCCATTTTCAACCGGGTTGAAACCATCGGGATAAACGTAGTACGTGGTTATTTACATAACAAGCGTGGAAAGTGGTAAATAGCAAGCGAGTTTAGAGATTGAAGAACGAGGCGTGTAGCGCCGAGTGATTTAATACACGAACGTTAATAAAATGAATGGAAGATAAAATGTGTGGATGTATAAAATGTGTGGATGGATAAAATGTGTGGATGGATAAAATGTGTGGATGGATAAAATGTGTGGATGGATAAAATGTGTGGATGGATAAAATGTGTGGATGTATAAAATGTGTGGATGGATAAAACGTGTGGATGGATAAAATGTGTGTAAGATAATTTTGGGGGTTTAAAAGTGCGCACGATAAAACGTGTGCAAGATTGAATGTTTGAAAGACACAGTTGCTTATAACATGTGTGAAGGATACAATGTATACGCGTGTAATTCCATGGTTGAGCTGTAAGCTATGATGAGTTGTGTAGGTGCTGGAGTTCCTGTCGCAACGCCTGTCGCTGCGCTGCGACGACCTGCGGCTGTGGCACGTGCGCGACTCCCCGGGCGGGGCGTCGCCGCAGGGCTCGCCGTCGCACGCCAGCGCCGCGCCGCTGCGCCTCCTGGACGACGACCTGGCCACGCTGCAAGACCTCGGCGTCAAGGACGGCGACCAGATCCTGCTCGAGGTAAGCTGTTCAGTGATTCACGACACACACCCGGGGTACCTATTCTGTAACTTTTCAACGATTTGAAGTGTTATATTGTTTGACGTCTCATGTCAAATGTTCAATGTTGTAATCTTAGGAACTTTTTTATTTGAAAGTTTAATGCCCGTTTGCACCAACAAGGCTTAAATTTTAAGCCACACTTAAACAAAAAAAATCTAATCGAATTTTTGACAGCAATGTAAAATCTTACATTTGACATTTTATTTCGATTCGATATTGTCTATTTAAGGCAAGCTTAAAATTTAAGTTATGTTGGTGCAAACGGCCATTAGTAATAGTATATTATTTAACAAGCATAATATGTAGGCTATATTACACGAGGATGTAATTATTTTTAATCATCCGCGTGTAATGTAGCCATATTATGCGAGTCAAATACTATACTTTATCTACAACTATCAGGCATATAAAAAATCTGATATTATTTGTTAAATATTCAGTTAGGTGTGAGTAGTTCATATATAGCTTAACAGATGACGCCACAGTAGCACTTAAATGTCAAAATAACTATTCAAATTGTATTTATTATACTAATCATTTATATTGATATTTATGATAAAAAATATGTTATTAATAAATTAACAGTTTATTAAAATGTTATATGTTACATTACATGCTCTATTTATTACAGAAAAGTGTAGCGTGTAATATAACTTTTCATATTACACTTGTGTAATATGAGTAGTATATTATATGTAGTATCACACGTATAATGTACCCATATTTCAATAGTTGTAGATAAAACAATTTTTAAGTTGGCACTACTTCCTGGCACAACTGTCAAATTGTACAAAATTGTGTTTATTGTCAATGTGTTGTCAATAGCGTACCTTTGCATAATTTCTAGATTCTCTTTAGTAATTTTCACAAAATGTCACCACTCAAATTTCAAACAATACCGACAATGCACAAACCAAACGTCAGTATAACATTAGTGATATGAATATAACACTACCCTTCGCGCTAGTGAATCGTTTACAAAATGAGTGACGTCATATTCCCTGTGCACTCAAAAACCGCTAGATGGCAGTCAGATTATAACAATTTTGAACGCGTATCACTAGTGATATAAGTTACACAATAGGTACCCCGGTATGTCTCTCTTCTCTGACGTCACGCGGATTGCAAGAATGAGAAATTTGTCCGCTAATACCGATAAATTTACTAAGGTCATCGATATTTTATCGTGTGCACTCAAATGGCAAGCACTTTTGGATTATTTAGACATCGATCGAGTGGTAGAACATTAGAGACTAACATACAAGGTGTAAATGAAACTAGGGAACGAGATTTTTCTCGAAAGTTATTAGATACAAAAAAATTTTTCAAATAAAATTGTTAGTGTTTTTAATAAGCTACATAAATTAATGTAAATCAGAAAAAATATATTTTAATTTTCGGAGATATACCTATTTTTGACTTTTTTTTTAAATGGTACACCCTGTATATTTTTATACAATTTAGTACGAAATAATTTTTGCTTTAAAAAAGTTCCATAAGTTATATTTTCTAAAGTTAATAGTATTCGAGATATTGAAGAAAATATTAAAATAATTTTACTGGAAAATTGTGTTGTTTTATCGAATCCTATTAACCACCTTATGTATGTGGTTTGGATCACCTCTAATTTTTCTAGTTTCTCCCATGCCCATACCTCTACTCCATACATCATGACGCTTTTTACTAATGCATCAAAGAGCATTATTCTGATTTTTATGTCGCCTTTGAATTTTCGCTCTCCTATGCCCCATGTCTCCTTGGCTATTATCAAAAGAAAACTAATATTTACCAGATGAATACATTATAAAATACAACGCTTCGCAAAGTGCAATCCGCATAACGTCATTGCACAGCAGAAACCAAAAGCGTGAAAGTTATAGTTTGTCTCACGAGAAATCGCAGTATCGGCATAAAACGATTAACCGCCCCGATACTATAAAACTACAAAAGGACAGTTTAGCGCGGTACACCACAAATTGCTATGGCTGTCTTCGAGTACCTGCAGTTTCCAGGGTTCAACTAAAGGGAAATTAAAACTTCTTATGAAATACGACAATGCTCTTATGTAATATAGATTAAAAAATTAACCAAAGATCCAAGAATATTTATTACAAAAATAAGAAATTAACTAATTATTAGTGTATTAGTAAAAAACTGAAGAATGTTTTAGATTTAATAATGATCAAACATTTGTAATAAATGTAACTAACGATGATTCAAGTACAGAATCAGATAATTAATTATATTATCCATTAAAATTATGTACATAGGTATATAATATATTATATTACTGATGTAAATAACTCTAACTATGTATTGTGAAAACAATATATAATTTTAAATGTGTGCATTATATACCTTATATAATAACTTATTTTTAATGTTGAAATCTAGTTAATATCTTTCGTTTCATTGCAGGCAAATATAACCACAATATATCCATAATATTTAAACTTTATATTTATTACAATAAAAATTTGTGTAAATCTGTGAATGCTGTGCAATATTTTTGTTAGGAATAAGTCCAACTCTGTGCAAAACAGTGCCAGTGTGCCCAGTCCTATTTATGACGACTATAAATTTAGGTTTCTTTGTGAGCTTAAGTGAGGGGCGATTAATCGTTTTATGCCGATCGTGCGATTTCTCGTGAGACAAACTATATCGTGAACTGATTATAACTCACTACTACCTCACTTCTTATTCCAGGTGCGCAACTCGGACCTGACATGGCCGGAGGAACTAGGGGCGCTGGTGGCGGGCGCTCGGCAGCAAGAGCGCGCCCCGGAGGGTTCCTCGCTGCCCAGCGGGGCCACGGGGCTGCACAACCTGGGCAACACGTGCTTCATGAACGCCGCGCTGCAAGCCGTGAGCAACACGCGCCCGCTCACGCAGTACTTCATGCGCGACCACCGCCTCAGCGAGCTCAACCAGAGCAACCCGCTCGGTGAGTTGCTACACTGGGAGGGGTTGTAATGGCAGATACCGGGTGTCCCAGCTCGACCGACACATGGGAGTTTTACATGGGAAATCAGTTCATTATTAATAGTATCTCCCCAGTGCAACATATTAACTTCAAATTTTGTATACTTATTGGGAAATATTATTTCTATGGATTACACTTATTTGAAATATGTAATTTTGTCTGCAAACATTTTCGTTGAAAATCAGTCAGTCATGGAAATAAAAGAAAATATGTATGTGACAGTTCTGACAGTTAATGACATGCCATTGTAAATATTTATATTTTTGTAATATTGGTATATTTATTTAACAAAAAGAAACTAAATTCAACTTAAATAATATTAAAATACAGGGAATAATAATTAAAATCAGTGATACTCAATAAACTGTCAGATAAATATTTTCTTTTATTTCCATGGCTGTCTGATTTTGAACGAAAATATTAGATTTTAAATTTAATAAATCTCGCCTTGCAGACGAAATTGCATATTTCAAATAAGTGTGATCCATAGAATTAATTTTCACCGATAAGTATACAAAATTTCAAGTTAATATGTTGCATTGGGGAGATACTATTCATAATAAACTGATTTCCCATGTAAAACTCCCATGTGTCGGTCGAGCTGGAACACCCGGTATGGTAGATACAGTTTAAACTTGGGTGAAATATGTAAGGATAAGGGTGGCTGCACAATGGGGAAGTTTAGTGTATAGTCTTTTTCACGAAAATGTGATCGTACGTCATACCTAGTAATAAAATTGTAGCCAAAACAGCAATGTTACTATCCCTAGCATGTACCCAGTAAAATACACGGAACTTAGTGTCTTTTACTAATAAATGGTTGGTAATCCTGTACAACGTTGCCATTCTCCAAATGTCAAAAAATAATATTATTTTTGAAAAATGTCAAAAAATCGAGCAAAAAATTTAGGAAGTTGTGCACAGAATATGGTGAATTCTGTAATAAGGTATTTCGAACAAGAACGTGACAAACGAAGATAAATTTAATTTATTTTATGTAAATAATTCACAATATGATATGTATACACATGGTATACTATGCAACCATCAACACTTGAATGTACCCTACAAATACTTGGCAACGTTGCATCAGGGAACATTATGACGTACGATCACATTTTCGTGAAAAAGACTATATTTTGTTTATTTTTACCTCCCGCCTATCAATATATAGATGAGGTATTGTTTTTGGTCAAATTTCTCCAGTGTGAGTTTTCAACATATGAGCACGAATTAGGGTCCCTACAATACGATTTTGCTATTTTTACTGTGATGTCTGTATGCCCGTGTGTCTGTGTGCGTGTGTCTGTGTGTGTGTGTGTCTGTGACGATTTTTCGTCCACGATAACTTCAATACGACACATGTAAAAAATATAATATTTGGTATTGAAGACTTATATTCAAATATGATGAACTGATTAGATTTTGACTAATGTTTGTAATGGGAAATATGGTAGATACAGGGTGGCCCAGTGAAAATTATCAGCGCAATTTTTGGCCACTTAACATTAATTTTGCAAAAAAACGCTCGAACACGTCAATTTTAATATAAAAGGGGACACCTGAATGGATTAGTACCAATGGCATAACTTCAACCCTAAAATGGTGGTGGACTGCACCTCAAAAAATTTAAATGGAAAAGGATGTCAAACATGAAACAGTTCGAAAGGCCTTTCAATTCTCTTTTCAACAGTTTTTTATATTTTTCAAATCATTAGTTCCAGAGAAATATCGCTTAAAACAAATTTTACCAGGTGTGCAAAACTGCAATCAAGTAGGCTTAAACAAATGACAGAAACTCAAGTATCAGTTTATTAGGTGTTCAAAATGACTATTTCCATCTTCTATACAATAATAAAAATTTTGCTCAAAATTTTGGAGCTACGGTACGTTGCCGTAAATCTTTTAAAGATTCGGGTAGCGTGGCATAAAATTTAGACATCAAATAACTCCACAAAAAGAAATCTAACTTACAAATTACTTGTTTATTACAAACAACTTGTCGAAAAAATTGTTTATTTAGTTTCTATCATTTGTTTAAGCCTACTTTGATTGCAATTTGAAACACCTGTTATATTTTTTTTAAACGTTATATTTCTGCAACTAATGATCGGATTTGAAAAATAAAAAACTGTTGGATAAAGAATTGAAAGGCCTTTCGAATTGTGTCATGTTTGACACCCTTTTCCATTTAAAATTTTTGAGGTGCAGTCCACCCCCATTTTAGGGTTGAAGTTATGGCATTGATACTAATCCATTTAGGTGTCCCCCTTTATACTAAAATTGACGTGTTGGAGCGTTTTTTGCAAAATTAATGTTAAGTGGCCAAAAAGTGCGCTGATAATTTTCACTGTGCCAGCCTGTATAAGGTTTGTTCCTACTGCAAATCCCTGACGAGTTCCTGACAGTTTCGTACGTTTTCATTTCGCGCATGTGCAAGTTAAGGACTGTTTTGAACTGTCGGTGATTGTTTGTTGGAACACATGATCAGTAGTGAGAAGCATATACCTATTAGTAATATTACTAATAGGTAGGTATATGGTCAATAGAACCATGCGCCATTTTTAACAAACAAACATTAAATATATCAGTTCAAATTATAATATGGACGGTAGGTAGAAATTTAATTATTTTTACGAAAATACATCTGTTTTATTTTTCTCGTCTTTAGTTGGCCACTTAATTATTTGATGTAATAAATTACTGGCAAAATTTATCAATCGATGTAAACTGCTTATAGTAATATCAAATCTATCAGGTACACTCTCAATTTAAATTTCTATAGCGTACAATTTTGAATGCGCATGCTTGGATAACAGAAAATAAATCAGTAAAACAATTGTTAATATTATTGCTGTCAAACTTTTCAAGTGTACTTTTATTATTTCTGCATTTGATTTACTTGTTTTCTTCCATAGCACTCTTTGATTAGTCATATTTAAATAAAAATTATACATATATAATTTTGCATTTTTCTCAAAAATTTTGTTATGTAAGAGTATTATATAGGGATATCGTTGAATTCAGAAAAAAATACTGAATCGAAAAAGCAAATAAAAAAAGTAGGTTTGTATTTAAAATAAGAAAGTTGTAACTGGTATTTTGAGAACCATTGGTCGAAAAAAAAATTGTTTCACTCATTAAAGTAGTATTATAAAATAGAAATTGTTTGCTAATTTAACCGACCTCGTAGCTATTATAGTCCTCGAGATAGCAATAGTGGACAAAATAAAATGAACACCCTGTATACAGGGTTGCCCAATGAAAATTATCAGCGCAATTTTTGGCCACTTAACATCAGTTTTGCAAATAATGCTCGAACACGTCAATTTTAGTATAAAATGGGGCACCTGAATGGATTAGTACCAATGGCATAACTTTAACCCTAAAATGGGTGTGGACTGCACCTCAAAAATTTTAAATGGAAAAGCGTGTCAAAGATGAAACAGTTCCAAAGGCCTTTCAATTCTCTTTTCAACAGTTTTTTTATTTTTCAAATCCGATAATTAGTTCTAGAGAAATATCGTTTAAAACAAATTTTATCAGGTGTTTAAAATTGCAATCAAGTAGGCTTAAATAAATGACAAACTAAATAAACAGTTCTGTCGACAAGTCGTTTGTAATAAACAAGTAATTTGCTTAACCAGAGTAATCCGCTAGGTGAGTTGTGTTATGTTGGGCGTGTTATACTATGAGGGCACAGACAAACATAAACAGATGAACAGCCTAACGGCGCATTATGTCCACAAAATTCGAAGTAGTTAGCACGATTAAACTAGATGGCGTTAGTGCAGTAACTGCAGATTACATGCGTTCAGTTAAAGTTTCTCGAAATTTAAACTGACGTTTGTCTGTGGTTTCGGTAAACTACAACTGGGCGCATGTAATCTGCAGTTACCGCACTAACGCCATCTAGTTTAATCGTGATAACTATTTCGAATTTTGTGGACATAATGCGCCATTTGGCTCATCTGGTTATGTGTGTCTGTGGTGAGGGTTTCTAACGTGAGACATGCTTACATCATATGATTCAGCACTTGAGTGCCAAAATAAACCATATATTGAGGGAGTCATTTTAAATTAAAATGTTATATAAAGGATATTTTTCCTTACACAGGTAATCCATTCAGGTGTCCCCTTTTATATTAAAATTGACGTGTTGGAGCGTTTTTTGCAAAATTAATGTTAATTGGCCAAAAATTGCGCTGATAATTTTCACTGGGCCACCCTGTATATATTTCTATTATTTATCCCCCCTCTCATTGCAGGCACGCGGGGCCAAGTCGCCCGCAGATACTGCGACCTCCTCCAGCAGCTGTGGACGTCGGGCGCGCGCTCCGTGGCGCCGCTGAAGCTGCGCTGGTCCGTGGCGCGCCACGCCCCGCACCTGGGCGGCGGCGGGCAGCACGACAGCCAGGAGCTGCTGGCCTGGCTGCTGGACGCGCTGCACGAGGACCTGAACCGCGTCACGGGCAAGCGCTACACCGAGCTTAGTGATTCCGGCGGGCGGCCCGACGCCGTGGTCGCGCAGGAGGCGTGGGGGCAGCACCTGCAGCGGGATCACTCCGTGAGTAATGAGTGGAGATGTGTGTAGAAGAGTGAAATGGGTTAAATCATAGAGTGATATTAAAAAATCTGATGTGTCCAACACAATACCTCCCGCCACTGTAGTAATATATTCTATATAAGTTTTTCAATACATTTAATTTGTTGTTTTAAAATTAGTTTGTTACTGCAATTCAGAATATTTTTAATTCATTTCATACCTAAAATTTCCTTCATAAAATTTGTATGACCAATATGACAGCTATTTTTGCCGTTACTAAAACCGGAACTGAAGTTACTTTGATTCACGCATGCAAATACATTCCTAATATATTTCTTACATCTTTATTAATTTTACAATAAAACTACTACATATTTACTTATTTTATCTTTTATACTTACTTACATTAAATTTGACATCATATGTCAAATTTTGTGAACATATGAATAACTCATCTGTTATATCGAAATTCCTCAGCCTAAACGATATGTAAAATTATTATAATTTATATATTTTTTTTCTATCTAGCTAGAAGTTATATATAAACGTAATTATGCAGATCGGTAGAAAATTAAAAAATCTTTATATTTAATAATAACGTAATTTGCGAAAATATGGTATTAGAGGTATTTTTTTGGAAAAACTGTTTAAAGCTTCAAGTAAAGTACTATTTCCGGTTAACCAATTGTAGTCAAAATCTAATCAGTTCATCATATTTGAATATAAGTCTTAAATACCAAATATTGTATTTTTTACATGTATCATATTGGAGTTATCGTGGACGAAAAATCGTCACAAACACACACAGACATACAGACATCACAGTAAAAATAGCAAAATCGTATTCTAAAGACCCTAATTCGTGCTCATATGTTGAAAACTCACACTCGAGAAATCTGACCAAAAACAATACCTCCCTTATCTATATATTGATAGGCGGGAGGTAAAAAGGGATTGTGATCTAAAAAGCGGATTATATGCACTAAAAAAGTGTCATGCATGTAATATGCATTCAAAAATCATCTAAATATGCATGATATACCGTGTGTCCCAGCTCGACTGACACATGGGAGATTTACGTAGGAAATCAGTTAATTATGAATAGTATCTCCCCAGTGCAAGATATTAACTTGAAATTTTGTATACTTATCGGAGAATATTAATTCTATGGATCACAAATTCGACACTCAGTAGAAGTATCACTGTATAATTCTAAAATTTTCTAAAGTATTTTAATAAGTCTGTTCTATAATTGCATGATCGCACGATAAAAATGGCAATAACTATTTTTTTCTACGACCACCATGAAAAGTTGATATTTATGCTCTCTTTTGTCATCGTAATGTCAATGATTACTGAGGAACGAACAAACAAATACTTTACCGCGCGTCTCCATAAGCAACGAGCGGTAAAGTACTTAATTTGCTCGCTTAGATTATTTATTTACTCATATCGTCATGGTTACAGCAACACAAAACGGGAAATTGGTTAAGATTGAATTGAATTTTTATTTCGTTAGTAAAGTCGTAGAAAAAATTATGTGTGCATCTCTAGCGTAAAGTATCTTTATTGCTCTAGCTCGATTGTAGCGCTCGCTAATTTACGAGCACGAACAATAAAGATTCACTTTACGCTCTTGATACACAAATAACTATTATATAACATAAAATTTAAATAAAAATGAATTAAATCATACAGAGCGATAAATTAGACTTTGTAGGTTCGATTTAAACAATAAAAAGGTTCACTTAATTTTTTTTCAGACGGCCACATATGAAAGTAGCCATATTTACACTGTAATTAACACCAGAAAATGTAACATAGCACACGGCGTGTGTTATAATAACACACTAGTATGTTATATAACCGGATATAACGATTAGTGGTCAATAGATGGAACTTTGATAATGAAATGTAACAAAATTAATGAAAATTTGTTTAAAACAACGATTTTAAAATTGGTAGTGAATTAATAACAAAAATATTAATTGTTCAAATAATACGTACTAGACTTCCAAATCAGTTTCCGGTTAACTAGTGATACTTAACCTCAAACCCAGACGTCAATGCTTTCGTGAGTTGTGTTTGACATTGACACTTTTGTATAAACCCTGTTTTTATTATAATATTTTGTGGTCGTCTGAAAAATAGTGTACATAACTCGCTTGAAAGTGCAGAGCAACGCTCGTGTATTAAATCAATCTCTACACACGCTTGCTATTTACCACTTTCCACGCTTGTTATGTAAATAACTATTAAAACCTCATTGTTATTATTATCTGTGACTATATCCACCCACGTTTCCAGGTAATCACCGACCTATTCTACGGCCAGTTAAAATCCAAAGTGACGTGCCAGACATGCGGCCACGAGTCCGTGCGCTTCGACCCGTTCAACCTCCTCTCTCTCCCGCTGCCCATGGACGCGGGCACGCTGTGCGAGGTGCTGGTGGTGCGGCGCGACGGCTCGGTGCCGGTGCGGTACGGCGCGCGCCTGCCGCCCGACGCCCGCTACCGCGAGCTGCGCGAGCGTCTAGAGCGTCTCAGCGGCGTCCCCGCCTGCCGGCTCGCGCTCGCCGAGGTGCTGGACGCCCACGTGCGGCAGGTGCTGCCCGAGGGGAGGAAGGTGGGCGTGGCTACCGCGCTGGAGTTGATGGCTTATGAGGTTGAGGAGACTGCAGGTAGGTGGAATGGTATCATATACCTATTAGTAATATAGCGCTGATCCTCAGCGATCCACACGGTGAACAAAGCGTAATAGAGATATATCTTGCATCGCACACAGCTGTTACAGTGCACTTGGTGCGCAGGCTCATCACCCAAGAAGATAGTCTTCCAAAGACACATTTAATATTTAAAATATAATAAATAAATGTAGAAATTTGAAGAAAATAATGAATTATTATACATAATACTGTAATAATCATTTAATATTGTTTATTGATAATAAAATTACAATATCGCGAAATTTCGCTTTGTCATATCGTGCATAGTACACAAAACGTAGCTTAAAATATTTAAAATTTCGCGGTGTAGTAATTATATTATCAATAAACAATATTAAATGATTATTACAGTATTATGTACAATAATAAATTACTTTCTTCAAATTTCTACATTTATTTATTTTATTTTAAATATTAAATGTGACTTTGAAACCCTATCTTGTTGCGTGATGAGCATGCGCACCAAGTGCACTGTACGGCTGTGTGCGATGCAAGATATATCTCTATTACGCTTTGTTGAACGTATGAATCGCGGAGGATCAGCGCTATATTACTAATAGATATAGGGTTTAAATGCTCTGTTAACATGTTTTATAGTGGATAGCAGTGTTGACATGTTTATATATTTTTTAAAACAAGTTTTGTACCGAAATAATTATATTTAATTTTTCCCTAAATATACAGTGGAAGGCGAAATTGGAAAGTTATTATAGATGCTTTAACTCATATTATTCAATTTTGCAACTCAATATTTTATAATGTTATTTTCAACAACGTAATTTTAAATTTTTTTGGAAAAATAACATTCTAATTCAAATACATAATTTATAAATAAGTCATTTAACATTATCAAATTTCCAAAATTATAGTTTTTATCAAAAATTTTATAATATCAATACAACAACATTGCATCTAATACAGGGTGGCCCAGAGAAAATTATCAGCGCATTTTTTGGCCACTTAACATCAATTTTGCAAAAAAAACGCTCGAACACGTCAATTTTAATATAAAGGGAGACACCTAAATGAATTAGTACCAATGGCATAACTTCAACCCTAAAATGGGTGTGGACTGCACCTCAAAAATTTTAAATGGAAAAGGGTGTCAAACATAACACAGTTCGAAAAGCCTCTCAATTCTCTTTTCAACAGTTTTTTTAGTTTTCAAATCCGATCATTATTTCCCGAGAAATATCGTTTAAAACAAATTTTATCAAGTGTGCAAAACTGCAATCAAGTAGACTTAAACAAATGACAGAAACTCAAGTATCAGTTTATTAGGTGTTCAAAATGACTATTTCCAACTTCCATATAATAATGAAGATTTTGCTCAAAATTTTGGAGATACGGTACGTTGCCGTAAATCTTCTAAAATTCTGATAGCGTGGCATAAACTTTAGACTTCAAATAACTACACAAAAAAATCCAACTTACAAATTACTTGTTTATTACAAACAACTTGTCGAAAGAATTGTTTATTAAGTTTCTGTCATTTGTTTTAGCCTACTTGATGGCAATTTTGAACACCTGATAAAATTTGTTTAAAACGATATATCTCTGAAACTAATGATCGGATTTGAAAAATAAAAAACTGTTGAAAAGAGAATTGAAAGGCCTTTCGAACTGTGTCATGTTTGACACCCTTTTCCATTTAAAATTTTTGAGGTGCAGTCCACACCCATTTTAAGGTTGAAGTTATGCCATTGGTACTAATCCATTTAGGTGTCCCCCTTTATATTAAAATTGACGTGTTCGAGCGTTTTTTGCAAAATTGATGTTAAGTGGTCAAAAATTGCGCTGATAATTTTCAGTGGCTTATGAGGTTGAGGAGACTGCAGGTATGTGGGTGGTGGAATGGTATATGCCTCTTTCCCACTAGATGATTACGATATACTATCATTACGATACTCTGTCGTAATCATAGCTGTCTATTCACACTAGAAACTATCGCCATCTATTGCATTTATAAGACATTACATTTTTTTTGAAAATTGGCAAGCCTGAATTTCCTAGGTTTGTTTAAATCTAGTTAGTCCGTGGTTAAATTCTACATAACAAACAACAACATTGTATTGTAACTTGTCTATCTCAAATCATTTTGAGATTATGTTTGGTTTAGTTTATTTGTTGTATAATAAATTTTAATCTTCGTCTACGACTTTTTCTTGCAGTTTGATATATTTGATATAATTCAAATATTTGCAATTACACATATTATCATCATCATCAAACATCTTAACCTTGTGTTTATAATTGATAACTATGTCTTGTCTATGATGACAGTTTACAAACTAAATTTCAATTTATGTTGGTACTGAAACGTCACAAACATCACGTGATCCGATCGTAATGTTCGATTTCATGCGTTCACACTAGGACATTACGATGGGGTAACATTACGATCCTATAGTTATCATCTAGTGTGAAAGCGGCATTACAGGGTGTTTGGCGAAAGGCCTGCACCCAGAATATTTCGTGGGGCGTATACATTTTATCCTCCACACATGTTATATTGCTCGACATTATACTTTGTACACATTCAAACTTGCTCACAGTATGTCGTGCACACTTTTAATCTGCGTAAAAAATGATCTTACACACATTTTATCTTGTGCACATTTTAACTTCCGTACATTATATTTTCCATACATTTCATCTCTCGTGCATTTTAGCATTCACACATTATATCTTCCAGTCATTTTATATTCCACACATTTTATCTTCCACACATTTTATCTTCCACACATCAAAACTTCTTTCCTTCGTCGCTGTTACCAAAACTCATGTCCGGCGTTTCTGTCAAAGCAATTTGACATTTGTCAATAATTATTTCAAATTACATACTTTTTTTTAAATTATATTTAATGCAGCAATCAAGAGATGCCAGTAAGATAAAATGTGTGGAAGATAAAATGTGTGGAATATAAAATGTGAGTAAGATAAAATGTGTGATAGATAAAATGTGTGAAAGATAAAATGTGTGGAAGATACAGTGTGAGGAAAATAAAATGTGTGCGAGATGAAACGTTTGTGAAGATTGTTAGTGTGTGGAAGATTATATGTGCGGAATATTAATTGCGTGGGCAATGAATGAATGAATGGTAGATACAATGTTTTAAAGATAAAATGTGAGGAAGATAAAATGTGTGGAAGATAAAATATGTGGAAGATAAAATGTGTGGAAGATGAAATGCGCGTAAAATAAAATGTGTACTAGATAAAACATGTATTGAGATAAAATGAGTGCAGGATAAAAAATATTTCCAATAAAAAGTGTGCACGACATACTGTGTGCAAGTTTGAATGTGTACAAGGTATAATGTGGAGCAATATAACATGTTTGGAGGATAAAATGTATACGCCCTTATTTTGTTTATTATGAGAGATACAGAAAAATGTTACGGAACGAAATTAAACTAATCAAAGGGACTCATAAAATAATCTTAGTAAAAATTATGTGTCACTTCCGGTTTCAGCGGAAGTGTGTACAACTTTGATTCGGTATTATTATATCTTTTTTCGGAATGTACATAAAATTAGCTCTACAATGATACCAAAATATCATTGTTTTACTTCAACCATTTCAAAATGACGACACTTTATTTTTAAAATATTTGCTAATAAAAATTCATAAAAAGATACACCATAGCCAGCTATTTGAGATTTTGTTACCTGAAACCAAACAAATAATGTCAAAAAATATTAGATCTACCTTTCCTGACGATATAATGGCAGAATTTGTTATATTTGACAAATTGTGCAGAAAATGATAGCGGCCATTTTGAGTACTTTTAAATTTAATTTTGTTTATTATATTTAGTAAGAGTTATTGTATTGTGTTGATTGTTGTAAGCTTTTTTAAACATAATTTTTTTCGTTAATTACCTGTAGTTGTAAGTACATAAATTTGAAAATAAATTGTCGCCATTTTGAAATGGTTGAAGTAAAACTATAATATTCTGATATCATTGTAGAGCTAATTTTATGTACATTTCGAAAAAAATATATAAAAATACCGATTCCCTATGCTAGAATCAAAGTTGTACACATTTCCGCTGAAACCGGAAGTGACACAAAATTCTTACTAAGATCATTTTATGAGTCCCTTTGACTAGTTTAATTTTGTTCCGTAACATTTTTCTGTATTTCTCATAATAAACGAAATATTCTGGGTGCCGGCCTTTCGCCAAACACCATGTATTGTGGCATAAAGGCTGTGGCATGTATTTATCTATGTTTTAAATACTTGCATTCTATTAACACATTTTTATGTCACAGATAGAAGTATTGGCAGGTTTTTATATTTTTAAAAACAGATTTAGTACCAAAATAATAATATTTTTCTTCAAACTCATAAAAGCGACATCTTCTGTGACGTGATTGACACGGTTGAAGTTTAATTTCTTCGCCGCCGTAATATAATTTTTCCGTATCCATGGTATGTAATTGACAAATTGTTTACTTCATTTGAGGTTAACAGTAGACTGCAGTAGCACAGTATAAGAATATCTAATTAAGAATTCTTATACTGTGGCATTAGTGTAAGGGTCATTTTGTGGCGCCAAATTCAAACTGAAACCCTAACTCGCCTATGCCGAGTTATACGCCCATGTTATTCTTATGGGAATAAAAATATGATATCTTTAAACTGCTAGAAAGTATTATAAAATGCAAATCTTAACTATTAAATTATAAATACTAATCTCTAATGTTTACACACCCAAAAACATAATATTATTTAATAAACTTCAATTTATACAGTAGGTGTAAATTTCTGAAAACGTATGTCGTAGCTGTCTTAGTATTCAGTTGAACCTGTCACTTTAACTTGGCGTTTTTAACCTGCTGCACCAAGTAACGACATATGTTACTAAATGCGTTACTACTTTCTTTAAAATAAAATTTTTCTTAAATTATTCTTTTATTTGTACTTTTTCTTTACGGAAAGCAAAGAGTAATATTGTAGGATATAAAAAAATACTATGTTATAGTTAAGAATCGCCAAAATGCTTTAATATCGTGAATTGAAAATGTACTCCCATAAGAAATGCATACACTCAGATTTGAATTAGGGTTTCGCGCCAAATGTAAATCTTAACCTAACTAACGGGGGCGTATACATTTTATCCTCCAAACATGTTATATTGCTCGACATTATACCTGGTACACATTCAAACTTGCTCACAGTATGTCGTGCACACTTTTTATTGGAAATAATTTTTATCCTGGACTCATTTTATCTCAATACATGTTTTATCTAGTACACATTTTATTTTACGCGCATTTCATCTTCCACACATTTTATCTTCCACATATTTTATCTTCCACACATTTTATCTTCCTCACATTTTATCTTTAAAACATTGTATCTACCATTCATTCATTCATTGCCCACGCAACTAATATTCCGCACATAATCTTCCACACACTAACAATCTTCACAAACATTTCATCTCGCACAAATTTTATCTTCCACACACTAACAATCTTCACAAACGTTTCATCTAACACACATTTTATTTTCCTCACACTGTATCTTCCACACATTTTATCTTCCACACATTTTATCTTCACACATTTAATCTTCCCCACATTTTATCTTACTGCCATCTCTTGATTGCTGTATTAAGTATAATTTAAAAAAAAAGTATGTAATTTGAAATAATTATTGACAAATGTCAATTGCTTTGACAGAAACGCCGGACATGAGTTTTGGTAACAGCGACGAAGGAAAGAAGTTTTGATGTGTGGAAGATAAAATGTATGGAAGATAAAATGTGTGGAATATAAAATGCGTGGAAGATAAAATGCATGGAAGATAAAATGTCTGCAAGATAAAATGTGTGATAGATAAAATAGTGGCAATGATAAAAGGTTTCAAAAATAATATGTCTCGATAATAAAATGTCTGGAAGATCGGCAATACGTTAGATAAAATATTCAGTATTAAAAGTTTCTGAAGGTAAAATGTGTGGAATATAGAATGATTGGAAGATATAATGTGTGAATGTTAAAATGTACGAGAGTTGAAATGTATGGAAAATATAATGTACGGAAGTTAAAATGTGCACAAGATAAAATGTGTGTAAGATGATTTTTTACGCAGATTAACAGTGTGCACGACATAGTGTGTGGATGTTTGAATGTGTACAAGGTATAATGTCGAGCAATATTGGCGAAAAAAACAGAACTATAGATGGCAGGCTGGACGGTAGCAAGATGGCGGAGGAATAAGGAAGTTCAGTCATTTCTCATTGCTGGCCATATACATTCAGAAGTGCATTGTTTAAACATGGAGAAAGTTAAGGTAGAATTAAGTGATATTTTCGAATATATAGCTTCTGCACGCCCTATAAAAGAAGGCGAAGCTGTTTTTAAAGCAGGACATGTATTGCTATGTAGTGTGAAAGGTGACGGATCTGGTGCAATACTGGGATCGTGTTTGCAGACTAGTCATTTAAGTGGAGATCCTCATATGATCGAAATTATTTTAAATGATAATATAAATAATTGGGTAATTTTCTGGGATGGAACAACTCTAGTTTTTAAAAACCTTTTCGTGGAATATTGACGAACTGAAATCAATGAGGTTATAGCAATTTATATTTGTTTTAAATCCCACTGGCAACTTACGCTTATGTAAATCAGCTGGTAGGAAATGATCGGAACAGACACTCATTCTTTTCGACACTGGTTTACCAATCCGAAGTGCAACTGCGACATTATTTTGTCTCTTGGGAAATAGTATAAGCTTACAGTTTTTGATTTATAGTTACTGCATTGTGGCACTGAGAAGTACCTATTGTATTTATTGGTCATTATATAAACCTAAAAATGTAATGTACACTATATATCTCCCTTTCTTTTGCAACAAATTTAAATTAAACCTGTTTAAAATTACATACGTTTAAATGGACGCTAGCTCTGTTTCCTTATTTCTCTAATTCATAAATCTGCCGCCAGACGTCACCCACTTTGAACTTTTTCGCCAATACGCCTCCACTAACGTGGTGTATGCTGTGGTGTAAGCGCGCTTGTGTCGTGTTGCAGAGCCGGGCGGGTGGTGTTCGGGAGAGCCGCAGGGGACGGCGTCGCCGCCCGCCAGTCCGCGCGCCTCGCGGCCCGAGGTAAGCTCCTCAGTTCTCTGTATGCCCAGCATTCTGTGCTTCAAGGTATGCACCACACTCACACTACTACCCTGACATGTTCCCTCCCAGTGAACCAGTAGCCGCTTTCCTTCTACTTATCACAATCAACTGTGATGAAGTCATGAGGTTTCTTCTAAAATATTAAAATAAATATATAACTGCAATAACAAACTAATTTTAAAACTATAAATTGAATGTACTAATAAACTTATACAGGCTGGCTGATTTTTCATTGTCCAGGCCATATCTTCTGAAATATTAAATATATAAGAAAAAGCTAAATAGAAAACTTGTATAACAAGACCTGGGGTGGAATTCTGTAACTAAGTCCGTTATGGTTTGAGTACGTTATATAACCGATGGAAATAATAGACATAAACATAAAATTTTATAGTAATCAAATATTTAATTTCAGATGAAATAAGTATCATACCATCCTCATTTAACAAAAAAATACAACTTTATTGATTATTTAGGTATTACTTACTTATGAATTAAGTTTTAGTCTTTGAAGTGGACAAAAAAATGTTCAGTGACAGATACTGTTTATCTTTTATTATGATAACGGACTCAAATAACGCATTATCTGTTATTTGAGTGCGTTATGTAGTTACAGAATCCCACCCCTGGTCTATAAAATAGCGGTAACAGATGTTTTCCATGGCCTTCTGATTCGGCGAAAAAATATTTAAATGGAACACCCTATATGTTTTTACGGAATAAGATTCTTTATCAATTTCTCTTTACAATTATGTATAACAAGTGGGGGTTTGCCTTTAATTTATGCTTAATAATGCAAAAAATAAAATTATATAAGTCGGCTGTGTTTTCTCATTGTTAATCACTATTTTTTTTTTATAAATCTGATACAAGTGTTTTTTAGAAGTGTTTTATGGTTTTTATTTAATTATTATTTGATTTGTGAAAACAGCAGCGCATATCAACCTTTTCACTATTTGTGAAATTCGTTTTTCTTTTGTAATTACGAAGTACAATACCTTTTCAACAAATAAATACTTCTGTCTATTTCTTGGCAGTTGTCTACAGGTATAAATAATAAAATAATTTTAAATCACAGCCGTCTCACATAATTTTATTCTTTACATTATTAAGCATAAATTAAAGGCAAACCTCCAGTTGTTTTACATAATTGTAAAGAGAAATTGATGTAGAATCTTATTCCGTAAAAATATACAAGGTGTTCCATTTAAAAAACCAAAGTTAAATATATATTTCCGCCAAATCAGTAGGCCATGGAAAACATCTGTTACCGCTATTTTTTAGGCAAGATCTTGTTACACAAGTTTCCTATTTAGCTTTTTCTTGTATATTTAATATTTCAGGAGATACGGCCTGGACAATGAAAAATCAGCCATCCTGTATAGAATATATTACTACAGCGACGGGAGGTAATGTGTTGGACTTATAGATATTTTTATATTATGTTTCCTATATAATTTTTTTTATAATATAATTTATTTAAGTTATGTTTGACACGAAATTTTTCAAAACATTAAAATTACTTATATTTTTTTCCATTGTTTTGTTTTTAATGAGGGCTTTACCTAGAAATTATAAAATATAGGATGTTCCATTTAAAAATGACGAGTTATAGTCATTTGAAATTGAGTAAATTTAATTCACTTTATTGAACTGTAAAATTATATTTAAAAAAAATATTTGAGAACATAGAGTATAGTTACAGTTGTACAGAAAAAAATCTTAATTTTTACTATTAAAATAACTAGATTATGTCTTTATAAAGCAATGCGTATATTTGATCTTTTTTAAAGAACAATCTGAATAACTTGGCAACGCCGCGAAAAACTAAAACAAAATTCATATTTCCATAGAGGGGAATAAAATACATTTGAAAAAATACAAAAATATTCAGAGTGAATACTGAAAACCTTGACATAGGGAAATAACATGGGAAAACAGTTTTTGGCTGTTTCAATCTGTCCCGCTAAATAAAATCAGGTGTATAAGGTATCGTTAGTTACATTACTTAATTTTGCATCTAATAATACCAAATGTTGTGTAATATGGCCTTTTCTAACTGAAATATTTGATAAAATAAATTGTATTTTGAAGGTTATCCTTCATATTTTTGAATAAGAAACGTCTAAAACAAAATGCTCCATAGCCGAGTGGATACGAGGGCTGTTTCATAACATAAATAATCTACAAGACCTGGTTCGAGACCACCTCGGCCCTACTTTTTTTTAATTAAATTATGCTTAAAATATCTTTATTATATCAGACTATTTTAATAAAATAGCAATATTCATATTTTTATAAATAAAAAAATCCAAATATTTAATAGAATTATTATTTGCTGTCTGTCAAACTTAACAATTAATTCGAATTTAGTTTTTGGTGTATAATTTTGTATTTCATGTTTCGAAACATGATATTTTAACTATAATTTAATTTTTAAAAAAATAGGGCCGAGGTGAGATTATTTATATTATGAATCCGCCCTCTCGGCTATGGAGCATTTTGTTTTGGACGTTTCTTATTCGAAAATATGAAGGATAACCTTCAAAATACAATTTACTTTATCAAATATTTCAGTTAGAAAAGGCCATATTACACAACATTTGGTTTTATTAGATGCAAAATTAAATAATGTAACTAACGATACCACATACACTGGATTTTATTTAGCGGGACAGATGGAAACAGCAAAAAACTGTTTTCCCATGTTATTTCCCTATGTCAAGGTTTTCAGTATTCACCCTGTATAGCGTATTCCATTTAAAAATCAAACAATTATGGCCGAGCCGTAATGCAACATCCTGTTATGCTCCTTGAGTTGGCGAATAAATTATATTAATAATTTTTTGCTGTATTGATAACGACAAGGGAGATATTGCAATTTTTATATGTATTATTATAGAAAATATTCATATTCAAAGTGAATTGACTGTATTTATTTCTCCGTTAGTAGTATTAAGATTTATATTGCGTTGTTACTATAGTGGAGGACCTCATTAACTTCAAACATTTATAGTAAATTATTATAAAAGTTTTATAAGACGGTATATTGTTCTATGAATTGTTTGGGGCTCCAAAAACACGAATGGAACAATACATCCTATAAAACCAGTATAATATACTGGTTTTTATACTTTGGTTAACTTATTTCATAAAAATCTTAAAATTTTCATTTTAAAAAATAACAGTTTGTAATCTAGGGATATATAAATGTTATATATGGTAACTCTGTAGAATGAAGTTGGGCACATTTATCTGTCAATATGCATTTAAAATAAATATTTATAAATTTATACATTATGAGTTATAAAATTATAATATTCTTTTAAAATAATTACGTTTATTCGGCTTTTCTATTCAATATTAAAAAATAGTATTAAAAAAACACTTACAAATATTTGAGGTTATCAATTTGACATTTACAGAGGGGAATAGTTGTTAGAAGTACCAACTTTACAACAACAAAAATACCAAAAACAGTTTAACAATATTTTATATTATTAAACAGTTTTCGATATTCGATATAATAATAGAGCAATTGTTAACGCAAAGTATAAAAACACTATTATAACCACTTTTTTACTATAATAATCCCTCTTACTTCCTTGCTTGTTACCATATAATTAATATAAACTATAATGCGCCTTGCCTCGTCTTTTGTGTACTAAAAGTATTGCAACAAAAGTGAAATAGAACATACAGGGTGGTCCAGCGAAAATTATCAGCGCAGTTTTTGGCCACTTAACATCAATTTTGCAAAAAACGCTCGAACACGTCAATTTTAGTATAGAGGGGGACACCTGAATGCATTAGTACCAATGGCATAACTTCAACCCTAAAATGGGGGTGGACTGCAACTCAAAAATTTTAAATGGAAAAGGGTGTCAAAACATGACACAGTTCGAAAGGTCTTTCAATTCTCTATCCAACAGTTTTTTTATTTTTCAAATCCGATCATTAGTTCCATAGAAATATCGTTTAAAACAAATTTTATCAGATGTTTAAAATTGCAATCAAGTAGGCTTAAACAAATGAGAGAAACTAAATAAACAATTTTTTTGACAAGTTGTTTGTAATAAACAAGTAATTTGTAAGTTAGATTTCTTTTTGTGGGGTTATTTGAAGTCTAAAGTTTATGCCACGCCACCCGAATCTTTAGAAGATTTACGGCAACGTACCGTAGCTCTAAAATTTTGAGCAAAATCTTTATTATTGTATAGAAGTTGAAGGTACTCATTTTGAACATCTAATAAACTGATACTTAAGTTTCTATCATTTGTTTAAGCCTACTTCATTGCAATTTTAAACACCTGTTAAATTTTTTTTTAAACGACATATCTCTGGAACTAATGATCGGATTTGAAAAATAAAAAAACTGTTGGATAGAGAATTAAAAGGCCTTTCGAACTGTGTCATGTTTGACACCCTTTTCCATTTAAAATTTTTGAGGTGCAGTCCACTCCCATTTTAGGGTTGAAGTTATGACATTGGTACTAATCTATTTAGGTGTCCCCCTTTATACTAAAATTGACGTGTTGGAGCGTTTTTTGCAAAATTGATGTTAAGTAGCCAAAAACTGCCCTGATAATTTTCGCTGGGCCACCTGTATATATTTTATATCACTCGTTGAGACTCCGTATGTAATATGCATGTGTACATAATAAGAATTAAAGAATTAAGTTGGTTTGTGGTTCTCGCAATATGCAGCGCTAGCGCATTTTACTTGGAGTCTCAGAAGTGAGATTACTCTATATGTATTCTGTTGCATATTTCATGCAAGATATTAAGAAGTTTAGGCGCGTTATATTTATTTTTATATACAGGGTGTTTGGCGAAAGACCGGCATCCAAAATATTTCGTTTATTTTGAGAGATACAAGAAAATGTTAAGGAGCAAAGCTAAACTAGACAAAGGGACTCATAAAATGATCCTAGTACAAATTTTGTGTCACTTCCGGTTTTAGCGGAAATGGCTCCAACTTTAATTCTAGCATAGGGAATCGGTATTTTTATATTTTTTATGGAATGTACATAAAATTATGATACCCAAATATCATAGTTTTACTTCAACCATTTCAAAATGGCGACAATTTACTTTCATAATTATGTACTTGCAACTATAGGTAATTCACGAAAAAAAAATGTTTAAAATATCTTACAATAATCAACACAATACAAAAACCTTCTAAATATAACAAACAAAATTAAAACTAAAAATACTCAAAATGGCTGCCATCATTTTCTGCACAATTTGTCACATATAACAAATTTTGCCATTACATCGTCAGGAAAGGTATATCTAATATTTTTTTACATTATTTGTTTGGTTTCAGGTAACAAAATCTCAAATAGCTGGCAATGATGTATTTTTGTATGAATTTTTATTAGTAAATATTTTAAAAATGAAGTGTCGCCATTTTGAAATGGTTGAAGTAAAACTATGATATTTTGGTATCATTATGAAGCTAATTTTATGTACATTCCATAAAAAAATATAAAAATAACGATTCCCTATGCTAGAATTAAAGTTGGACACATTTCCGCTAAAACCAGAAGTGATACAAAATTGTTACTACAGCCATTTTATGAGTCCCTTTGATTAGTTTAACTTTGCTCCTTAACATTTTTTTGTATCTTTCAAAATGAACGAAATATTCTGGGTGTCGGCCTTCCGCCCAACACCCTGTATATGCTTGCTACCCTCTCCTCTTTTAACCCTTAACTTCAAACAACACAATTAACACTACTCCAATCCACAACTATACCCCAATCTCTTTACAGAACACAATACAAGTCCGACGTTCCATCGACCAACCCCTATCCCCTCTCACCCTCCACCGCCTGTCCTCTGCCCCCACCACTACCTTCACGTCTCACCCCTCTAACCATAACCCTTCCCCTTCACCTCGGCCCCTGCAGTACATAACGGCAGTGCACCGCAAGTGCGTGCGGCAAGACACGTACTTCGTGACGCAACACCGCACCAGGAGTGTTCTCTTCGGGGTGCCGCTGCTGTTCGCGGTGCGAGAGGAGACCACAGCGCAGGAGCTGTACGAGGCGGTGTGGACCCAGGTGACCAGGCTGCTGAGTCCTGTGCCCCAGAGCGATACCAATCATGCTACGGATTGTGATGATAGTTTGGGGTGAGTATGGTTGTGGGTATAAGTGTAGTAGATATACAAAAACTCGTTTATAATGAACTCATTTCTAAATTAAACACGTCAAGAAACTTGTAATTCAAATGTAAGGTCCTAATGGTTAGCTTCTTAAAACGGACATCTGTACTTCTTTACCGAAGTCTTTATTATGTATCTAGTATCTTAGTTACCATAAACATTGTTTTCAAGATCCCAATGATTACTTTCTTAAAACGTACACCCTGTACTTTACCGAAGACTTTTATACAGGGTGGCCCAGTGAAAATTATCAGCGCAAGTTTTGGCCACTTAATATTAATTTTGCAAAAAATGCGCCAACGCGTCAATTTTAATATAAAGGGGGACACCTAAATGGATTAGTACCAATGGCATAACTTCAACACTAAAATGGGTGTAGACTGCACCTCAAAAATTTTAAATGGAAAAGGGGGTCAAACATGATACAGTTCGAAAGGGCTTTCAATTCTCTTTTCAACAGTTTTTTTATTTTTCAAATCCGATTATAAGTTCCAGAGAAATATCGTTTAAAACAAATTTTATCAGGTGTGCAAAACTGCAATTAAGTAGGCTTAAACAAAGGACAGAAATTCAGGTAACAGTTTATTAGGTGTTCAAAATGACTATTTCTAAGTTCCATACAATAATAAAGATTTTGCTCAAAATTTTGGAGACACGATACGTTGCCGTAAATCTTCTAAAATTTCGGGAAGCGTGGCATAAACTTTAGACTTCAAATAACACCACAAAAAAATCCCGCTTACAAATTACTTGTTTATTACAAACAACTGGTCGAAAGAATTGTTTATTTAGTTTCTGTCATTTGTTTTAGCCTACTTGATGGCAGTTTTTCACACCTGATAAAATTTGTTTTAAACGATATTTCTCTGGAAATAATGATCGGATTTGAAAAATAAAAAAACTGTTGAAAAGAGAATTGAAAGGCCTTTCGAACTGTGTCATAATTAACACCCTTTCCCGTTTAAAATTTTTGAGGTGCAGTCCACACCCATTTTAGGGTTGAAGTTATGCCATTGGTACTAATCCATTTAGGTGTCCCCCTTTATATTAAAATTGACGTGTTCGAGCGTTTTTTGCAAAATTAATGTTAAGTGGCCAAAAATTGCGCTGATAATTTTCACTGGGCCACCCTGTATAATAATTTCCTAATACAGTTTCCCCATATGAAGTAGTAACTAAGTACGCCACTGGTAAAAAACGCAGTGGGGGTTACCTTCTTTCATTGGTTGCTCAAAATATGAAGGAAAATGCGTCTTTCGCGCAGGTTCGTTTCTACAGGGTGAATACTGAAAACCTTGACATAGGGAAATAACATGGGAAAACAGTTTTTTGCTGTTTCCATCTGTCCCGCTAAATAAAATCCCGTGTATATGGTATCGTTAGTTAGATTACTTAATTCTGCATCTAATAAAACCAAATGTTGTGTAATATGGCCTTTTCTAACTGAAATATTTGATAAAATAAATTGTATTTTGAAGGTTATCCTTCATATTTTCGAATAAGAAACGTCAAAAACAAAATGCTCCATAGCCGAGTGAATACGAGGGCTGTTTCATAACATAAATAATCTACAAGACCTGGTTCGAGACCACCTCGGCCCTATTTTTTTTTTAAATTAAATTATACTTAAAATATCATGTTTCGAAACATGAAATACAAAATTATACACTAAAAACTAAATTCAAATTAAATGTTAAGTTTGACAGACAGCAAATAATAATTCTATTAAATATTTGGATTTTTTTATTTATAAAAATATGAATATTGCTATTTTATTAAAATAGTCTGATATAATAAAGATATTTTAAGCATAATTTAATTAAAAAAAAAATAGGGTCGAGGTGGTCTCGAACCAGGTCTTGTAGATTATTTATGTTATGAAACAGATCTCGTATCCACTCGGCTATGGAGCATTTTGTTTTTGACGTTTCTTATTCGAAAATATGAAGGATAACCTTCAAAATACAATTTATTTTATCAAATATTTCAGTTAGAAAAGGCCTTATTACACAACATTTAGTTTTATTGGATGCAAAATTAAGTAATGTAACTAACGATACCATATACACGGGATTTTATTTAGCGGGACAGATGGAAACTGTTTTCCCATGTTATTTCCCTATGTCAAGGTTTTCAGTATTCACTCTGTATAGTTTAAAAACAGAGTATAGCTCCAAATGCCACTATATTATGGCTGATAACTGTGTGGCCATGACAGGTACGAGTTCCCGTTCACCCTCCGCACAGTGACCGCGTCGGGGCAGTCCTGCTTCCTGTGCCCCTGGACCATGTTCTGCCGGGGCTGCGCGCTGCCGTGCGACGACTCCCCGCTCGCCAGCATCTACAGCGAGGCGCAGGGGGGCCCCACCACCACGCAGGGCAACGCCGCCGTCATCAGAACCGTCGCTATTGACTGGGACCCCACTGCGCTGCATCTCAGGTATAGACATACACCGTGGCCCAATCAAAATTATCAGCGCAAGTTTTAGCCACTTAAGAGGATTCCCGATATCTATTGGTATATGGTGAAATACATGTTAAGCATTTTTCTTTTTATTCAAAAGCAAGAAAAGAAACTAATATGAAATAAATTCATATGAATTCTTCAAATGTAGATGCATCCGCCTATATCAAATATATTTTAAAATTTACAATAGAATCGCGAAAAAAAATTATTAAATATCAGATATAAATGTACTACTTTATTATAATGTCTAACGGTTATCTATAGTTATTTGTGCTGCTAAGTAGGAAAGTTGTTCTTTTCTGGTCCGAAGGATATGTATACGGCCGAGACACAGTCGAGGCTGGATACTTCTTGAGGACCAGAAAACAACTTTACTGCCATGTAGCACACACTATTTTTATCCTACACAACAACACAACATAATAAAATAATATGAACATCTTACGAATACTATGTAATTTGACATTTAACTTAACCTCAAAGAAATTTCTGAAATTGGATTAGGCAGTCCAGAACAAATGAAATTGGCAGAGGGCAGCTGTCAAAATATTATTTCAAATTTATTAAAAGTTTACTGGTAATACAATAAAATAATTTTATGCATCTGTATTGATATTTCGCATTGTAGAGATATTGTTTAAATTATATTTTCACTCAAACTGTTTAAAGTTTGTCAAATATATCTAATAGTGAGGTCAGACTTCACTATTATATATATTTCACAAAGTTTTTGACAATTTGAGTGCATATATAATTTAAACAATATCTTTACAATGCGAAATATCGATACACATGAATAGAATTATTTTATTCTATTACTAGTAAATTTTTAATAAACTTGAAATAATATTTTGACAGCTGCCCTCTGCCAATTTCATTTGTTCTGGACTGCCTAATACCAACATAATAAGAACAAAAAACAAACATTTTATTTTGACATATAAATAAGGTTAACTACTATGTTCTATTATTTACAGAATATATAATAAAAACACCTTGAATCTAACGTAAGTCTCAAAATTATCTAAAGTTACAATATTTTAAAAGCATGTTCACATATTTCATTCTGATTATTAGTTCTAACACATTAAACGCCATCTGTTTGTCCGCACACGAACTGTTTTTTTTCTTCCCTAGGGAATAGTGAGATTTTGTAGGTCTAGACCGGCAAATGTCTACTTTCTTGCGCACGCACACGCAGGAAAATCTTACTTTCAATATGTGTAGGATAAAAAAGTTATTTTTTCAACAAATAAGAGACATAGACTTGTAGAATAAAGACCTATAAATTAGTATTTCTAATCAGAAAACTATTTGAATTAACCATTCTTCTTGAAACAGAAAAATTGTAACATACAAATTTCTTGCATTTTTCTCCAGTTTTAATGTTCTCCCACTTTTAGTTTTCTTATTGTAAGGGTGGGTTATACCTGTGGAAGAAAGACAGAAACTTAAAGTACACACGTATTGAAAAGAGTCGACCGAAAAATGATCTGTTATTCTTGTACTGTGGAGGAACTTATGAACGTTGTCGATACTAGAAACACAAAATATGAAGTTAGAATTTCTAGCTTCACCGGGAATCCTCTTAACATCAAACGCTCCAATATTTCTTATTTTTTTCCAGAATTTCTTATTCTGTGGCCATAGCTTATAAGTGAATAGAAAAGGGAAAAATAAGATAAGACTAAAATATCTAAATGTAGGCATTTTTTTAGATTTCTTATTAAAAAATTAATTCTTGCGAGCTTGGAAAGCAATTTATCTATATGCGGTAACCAGTTTAAGCCATCATCAATGTATAATCCTATTATCTTTACAGAATTGCCTTTTGTTACACTCAAATTTGTGGATATTATTAAATGTTGTGTTTTGTCACTGTTTAGTTTTAATTTATTATCCTTAAACCAGACTTCTGCTTTTTATAAATTAGAATTCGCGATTTGCATAAGGCATTCGATCGACTTATGAGATACGACTAATGTTGTGTCATCTGCAAAGAGTATCGAATGAACTGGTGCCATATAAGAGGGAAAATCATTTACATAAATAATATCAAAGTTCCATACTCAAGTTTAGATCTAATGAAACAAAAATATAGTGTTGTTAATGTAATTTGATTACTGAAACCTCGAGAATTTCGAATTATAAAACCGAGCATCATATACAGGGTGAGTCTGGGAAGACGCCACCTCCTTTAACTTTTTCAGGTTTACAAGATAGGACTATCAACTTTTATTTTTCAAATGGCAACCTATAAGTATTTTAATAAAATAGAAACCGCCATTTTTTTATCTTTTCAACGATGTGTTAATTACCTCCCGCCTATCAATATATAGATAAGGGAGGTATTGTTTTTGGTCAGATTTCTCGAGTATGAGTTTTCAACATATGAGCACGAATTAGGGTCCCTACAATACGAATTTACTATTTTTACCGTGATGTCTGTATGTCTGTGTGTGCGTGTGTGTGTGTGTGTCTGTGTGTGTGTCTGTGACGATTTTTCGTCCACGATAACTCCAACATGATACACGTAAAAAATATAATATTTGGTATTTAAGACTTATATTCAAATATGATGAACTGATTAGATTTTGACTACAATTGGTTAACCGGAAGCAGTACTTTACTTGAAGCTTTAAACAGTTTTTCTTAAAAAAAAACCTGTAAATACCATTTTTTCGCAAATTAAGTTATTATTCAATATAAAGATTTTTTAATTTTCTACCGATCTGCATAATTACGTTTATATATAACTCCTAGCTAGATAGAAAAAAATATATAAATTATAATAATTTTACATATCGTTTAGGCTGAGAAATTTCGATAAAACAGATGAGTTATTCATATGTTCACAAAATTTGACATATGATGTCAAATTTGATGTAAGTAAATGTAAAAGATAACGTAAGTAAATATGAAGTAGTTTTATTGTAAAATTAGAAAAGGTGGAAGAAATATATAAGGCATATATTTGCATGCGTGAATCAAGGTAAATTCGGTTCCGGTAACGTCAAAAATAGCTGTCATATTGGTCACACAAATTTTATGAAGGAAATTTTAGGTATGAAATGAATTAAACGTATTCTCAACTGCAATAACAAACTAATTTTAAAACTACAAATTAAATGTATTGAAAAACTTATATTGAAAATATTACTACAGTAGCGGGAGGTATTGTGTTGGACACATCAGATTTTTTTATTAATGTATTTGAAAAATTGAGATAATTTAGAAATATTAGAAATAATTTTTAAACAAATATTATAGGTGGCTATGATTCTCGAAATCGGGTAAAAGTCCTTCTCAGTGTTCTTAAACTCGGTTGCCAACGTCTAGGAAACCACTCCCGGTAAATTCTTTTTGCTTTTCTTATGATGCAAGTCAATTAACCAATTATTAGAATCATATCAATTAATTCGTTCTTTGTGAACTTTTCAAAATGTTTTTTTTTTTTGTTTACAAAATAAGTTAAATTAAGTAACAAACAAATGTATACATTTTTGACATTAATTTAATTGTTTTACATTGTTAGGTTTTGTTTATTTTCACATAGCCACCTATAATATTTATTTAAAAATTATTTCTAATATTTCTAAATTGTCACATTTTTCTCGAAATTTTTCAAATACATTAATAAAAATTAATACATCGTTGAAAAGAGATTTGAAAAATAAAAGTTGATAGTCGTATCTTATAAATCTGACTTTATAAAAAATATCTACATCTGCCATCAAATAGCATATGTAAAATAATAAAACTTTTATATGAGCAATTTTTTTCTATTATTTATAATAAAAAATTTAAAGGGGGGGCGTCTTCCCAGAGTCACCCTGTATATTGATAGGCGGGAGGTAAAAACAAATCAAGTTTATTCTTATTCAAAATTTAGCAAAAAATTATAATAATATTATATTATTATAACAATTATAATAAGTCTAAATTTAAAGGATGTTTCTTATACATTGCTCCTTCACTCTATAATGATATCCCAAATTATTTAAAATCACTGTCACTGCCAACATTTAAGCTGCATATTAGGAATATGTTCAATTTAATAGATTAATATTTATTTCATATTGTACTAATTGTAACTACAGCAACAAATTTCCTCTTTCATAGACAATTATATACTTACATATGTACTTGTACTTGGGTTAGGTGAAAGACCAGCCTTTGGCTGATCCTCGCCTTTGAGAATAACTCAATTAAGAAATCATTATTATTATTATTATTATAAGGGCCAATCGGCTTATCCGGAAGTGAATTTCATATAAAGTCAAACCGGAAAAGGAGAAGACTCACGTCATCAACCTGAAAAAAAACTTTATAAAATGAAATATAACTTGTTAAGATTATTGGGTGTTATTTATTTTTAAAAAAAGAAGAATAAAAATATTTTCCTACGACCACTGTTAAAAATAGTGTTTTTAACGGTTGCTTAGCAAGTTAAAAATAATAGTTTATAACACAGTACATACTTTTAAAACTTTGCCATTGACAACGTGTTAAAAGTAAAAAACAAATTTACTTTTAACACGTCTTATGTTCAGTTGTTCATAACAAATACATCATGACCTGTCATAAATGTCATTCTAATGCTTAGTTTTTATTTACTAATAGGTACATAACTGTGGTCGTAGGAAAAATAGTGTATGATATTTGTGTTAAAAGTGATGAAATGTCACTTTTAACACTTATATCATAAATAACTATTGTATTAAGAAACGTATATATTAATGAATTTACAATTATTTCTAAAGTCAATCCGTATTCCTCTTAGAGAATATAAAATTATTTGAAATAATTGTAGTTGATTTTCATACCACACATTGGCAATAATAAAAATGATCTTGTTTATATTATATTTTATACCGATCGAATATTGATCTTGTCATTCGATTGTCAGTGTCAGTCAGAAAGTATCGTGTCAGTTTTTTTATGTTACTGACAAATCATGCTTAAAGCTTTATCAAAGCAGTCAAAAATACTGACAATGAATGTAGTGCATTATTTTGAACGGGAACTGGACAACGTTGGTCCATTAATTCCATTGAAAACCGTACGAGAGGTAATTTTTTTTCTATTTTTTTTTAAATTTATTTGAATTATGTACTTTTAGAGAACAGCTAATGCCCTTCAATTTACTAAATGCACTTATTCACTATCGTTTCCGTCACAAATTAACTGTGATGACGCAGACAGACTTCGAGAGGTTGTGGTTATTAATTTGTCAACTGTCACTGGAAGAAATAGGTTATAGTAAGTTATGCAACATGCACTGCACTTTTATTCTAAAAAATATCAGTATCCCATATATTCATAGTAGTACATGACGTCATTACTTTAGTGATATTATTTGATGACGTGAGTCTTCTCCTTCTCCGGTTTGACTATAGCTAAACTTGTAGTATAATGGGGGTTTCCAATACAACGCCTTTTTAAAATATATATTCTGCATATCAATTTTGGTCGTGAGTATATTGTAATAAAACTAAAATAATATGTAATTGTTGAATACTTTATTTAAAAATTGAAATTAAAATTTTATTTAAATGACCTTGTGACGTCTTTCCCCTGATCAGTGTTGCCAACTATAAGTATATAAGTTTTAATTTCACCGGTTCGCAACACTGCCCCCGATAGCTAGCTTCATGTGATAAAATGACAGTGCAACAGGTATAAAACAATACTTAACAATAATAGCCACAAAGAAAATTGCAAATATAAAAGCAGCGATAGCAAGAAAATCTAAATAATATTCATTCATAACTAAAATAAAATACTTTATGTATAAGTACATTCTTTTTTCATTAAATATTATTATAAATTCAGTACCTGATATTTATATCCTGCCTGGATTTCAAAATATATGAGAACACACACACGTGGTAACTGGTAAATGCATCTATCGAAAGCATGAATCACGAAAGCAGGTTATGTTTATATTCAATGTTTGAATTTAAGCGGTACTCGTAGCCTAACTTCACTTCAGTTTTTTAGCTACTTATAGTTCTGTCTCATAGCGCACATGGACTATCTTTTTCTAGTCAGGGGAATGACGTCAAATCCATTGTCCGTAAACTTTATTAATTTTTTTCTCGGATACTATCAACTTTCTGGAAAAATAAAAAAATATGGGTCCAATATTTTGTTTTAAAGTTTATCATATAAAAAAATCAAAAAATCTTGGAAACCCCCATTGAAAGTGTGTTCTGGGCAGGTACCAGAGCGGGCGCGAGCGCAGCTTCATAGAAGACGCGTCGGTGGCGGCGTGCAGGAAGCAGCACACGGAGCCGGTGGACCTGGACCACTGCCTCAGAGCCTTCACCAGCGAGGAGCGCCTGGAGACCTGGTACCACTGCTCCAAGTGCCAGGAGAAACAGCCGGCCACCAAGAAGCTGCAGATATGGCGGCTGCCGCCTATACTAGTGAGTTTATAATAGCTATTTTTCTACGACCACCATGAAAAGTTCATATTTATGCTCTCTTTTGTCATCGTAAAATTAATGATTACTGAGGAACGAGCAAAAAAATACTTTACCATAGCAACGAGCGGTAAAGTACTTATGTTCGCGTAGATTATTTATTTACTCATAGCGGCATGGTTACAGCAACACAAAACAGGAAATTGGTTAAGATTGCATTGAACTTACTAAATACATAGGTATAGTCTTTTTCACGAAAATGTGATCGTACGTCATACCTAGTAATAAAATTGTAGCCAAAACAGCAATGTTACTATCCCTAGCATATACCCAGTAAAATACACGGAACTTAGTGTCTTTTACTAATAAATGGTTGGTAATCCTGTACAATGTTGCCATTTTCGAAATGTCAAAAAATAATATTATTTTTGAAAAATGTCAAAAAATCGAGCAAAAAATTTAGGAAGTTGTGCACAGAATATGGTGAATTCTGTAATAAGGTATATCGAACAAGAACGTGCCAAACGAAGATACAGAGGGGTCTGCTGAATAAATTTAATTTATTTTATGTAAATAATTCACAATATGATATGTACACACATGGTACACTTGAATGTACCCGACAAATACCTGGCAACGTTGCATCAGGGAACATTATGACGTACGATCACATTTTCGTGAAAAAGACTATAGCGCTCGCGTTTCAATTTACAAGCGCAAGCAATAAAGATTCACTTTACGCTCTTGATATAGTCTTTTTCACGAAAATGTGATCGTACGTCATAATGTTCCCTGATGCAACGTTGCCAAGTATTTGTAGGGTACATTCAAGTGTTGATGGTTGCATAGTATACCATGTGTGTATATATCATATTGTGAATTATTTTCATAAAATAAATTAAATTTATTCAGCATCCCCCTCTGTATCTTCGTTTGTCACGTTCTTGTTCGAAATACCTTATTACAGAATTCACCATATTCTGTGCACAACTTCCTAAATTTTATGCTCGATTTTTTGACATTTTTCAAAAATAATATTATATTTTGACATTTGGAGAATGGCAACGTTGTTCAGGATTACCAACCATTTATTAGTAAAAGACACTAGGTTCCGTGTATTTTACTGGGTATATGCTAGGGATAGTAACATTGCGTTTTGGCTACAATTTTATTACTAGGTATGACGTACGATCACATTTTCGTGAAAAAGACTATACACAAATAACTATTGTGAAAATTTTAAATGGTAAATTTCAGTGATTTATTAAAATTATTTACTTAAGTTTTCCGTTTTAATCTATAAAAGATATAACTTCTGACAGATATAAAAAAAGAAACAATGTGTAAACAAAGATAGAAAACAGGTTCAACTCACTAACCCAACAAAATAGCTGGCTGAGTTGGATCAGTTTGAGATCAGTTCTGGGTTATTTCAAATGTGCCAAGTAAACAGAATTAACTTATTAGGTTACTTAAAATGTCCCAAATAAATACGGCCAATGTCGAGCAATATAACATGTATGGAGGATAAAATGTATACGCCCCCAGATTTATATTTTGTTCTTTTTTATAAATTACATCAATTATAAACCATTAACCTCTCAGGTAATCCGCTTAAAACGCTTCGACTTCGTGAACAACAAATGGGTAAAGACTCACAAAATGGTCAACTTTCCGGTCTCGGACTTCGATTCGAATAAAAGTTAGATCTTTGTTTGGATTAACAAAACACATATTTGCAGCTCTCTAGCAGAATTTATCTGTACTAGCACGAACTAAACCGACTAACGTCGAATATACCACGTTAATGAGGTTGATTTACATTTAGCGCGAAACCCCAATTCAAATCTGAGTGTATGCATTTCTTATGAGAATACATTTTCAATTCACGATATTAAAGCATTTTGACGATTCTTAATTACATATAACATAGGGTTTTTTTATATTCCAAAACATTACTCTTTGCTTTCCGTATATAAAAAGTACAAATAAAAGAATAAATTAAGAAATATTTGATTTTAAAGAAAGTAGTATCGCAAATAGTAACATATGTCGTTACTTGGTGCAGCTGGTTAAAAACGCCGCGTTAAAGTGACAGGTTCAACTGAATACTAAGACAGCTACGACACACGTTTTCAGAAATTTGCACCTACTGTATAAATTGAAGTTTATTAAATAATATTGTTTTTTGGGTGTGTAGATTACATTAGAAGATAGATAAAACATTTGAGATTAGTATTTATAAGGTTTAATAGTTAAGATTTGCATTTTATAATACTTTCTAGCAGTTTAAAGATAGCATATTTTCATTCCCATAAGAATAACATGGGCGTATAAATTGGCAGAGGCGAGTTAGGGTTTCAGTTTGAATTTGGCGCCACAAAATGACCCTTACACTAATGCCGTTTATATACACGAATACAACTAAACTATACAAATTTATACCGGTTGTCCCAGCTCGACCGACACATGGGAGTTTTACATGGGAAATCAGTTAATTATGAATAGTATCTCCCCAGTGCAACATATTAACTTGAAATTTTGTATACTTATCGGAGAATATTAATTCTATGGATCACACTTATTTCAAATATGCAATTTCGTCTGCAGGGTGAGATTTATTAAATATAAAATCTAATATTTTCGTTCAAAATCAGACAGCCATGGAAATGTAAATGTTTATCTGACAGTTTAATGAAGTATCACTGATTTTAATTCTTATTCCCTGTATTTTAATATTATTTAAGTTCTTTTTGTTAAATAATATACCAATATTTCAAAAATATAAATATCTACAATGGCATGTCATTTACTGTCAGAACTGTCACATAGATATTTTCTTTTATTTCCATGGCTGACTGATTTTAAACGAAAATGTTTGTAGACGAAATTACATATTTCAAATAACTGTAATCCATAGAAATAATATTCCCCAAAAAGCATGCAAAATTTGAAGTTAATATCTTGCACTGGGGAGATACTATTCATAATTAACTGATTTCCTATGTAAATCTCTCATGTGTCGGTCGAGCTGGGACACCCGGTATACACGAACACAACTAAACTAAATTTACATGTACTTTCTTATTACATAAAACTCACTACCCTAGGTAATCCACTTAAAACGGTTCGACTTCGTGAACAACAAGTGGGTAAAGACCCACAAGGTGGTGAACTTCCCGTTCTCGGACTTCGACCCCACGGCGTACCTGGCCTCGGTGCCGCAGGAGACGATCCTGCGCGCGCGGGCGCTGCGGGGCCCCAGCGAGCCCGAGGGCGCGGCCCCGCGGCCCCGCCGGGACCGCCTGGAGTCCACGTCGCTGCTGGCCACGCCCGTGCTGGACGAGCACCTGCAGGACTTCCACCGGCACCACCTCAAGGAGGGGGAGGACGCGTTTGACTTGAAGTATCAGCTGTATGCGGTTGTGGTGAGTTTGGGGTGGGGAGTTGTGGTTAAAGGGAGGAAATGGAGTTTTATACAGGGTGAGTCTGGGAAGACGCCACCCCCTTTAACTTTTTTATTGTGAGTAATAGAAAAAAATGGCTCTTATAAAAAAATTTATTATTTTACATACAGGGTGTTTGGCGGAAGGCCGGCACCCAGAATATTTCGTTCATTTTAAAAGATACAAGAAAATGTTAAGGACCAAAGTTAAACTAGACAAAGGGACTCATAAAATGGCTGTAGTAACAATTTTGTGTCACTTCCGGTTGTAGCGGAAATGTGTCCAACTTTAATTCTAGCATAGGGAATCGGTATTTTTATATATTTTTTTGAAATGTACATAAAATTAGCTTTACAATGATACCAAATTATCATTGTTTTACTTCAACCATTTCAAAATGGCGACTCTTTATTTTTAAAATATTTACTAATAAAAATTCATAAAAAATACACCATAGCCAGCTATTTGAGATTTTGATACCTAAAACGAAACAAATAATGTCAAAAAATAATAGATCTACCTTTCCTGACGATGTAATGGCAAAATTTGTTATATGTGACAAATTGTGCAAAAAATGACGGCGGCCATTTTAAGTATTTTTTATTTTAATTTTGTTTATTATATTTAGAACGTTTTTGTATTGTGTTGCTTATTGTAAGGTATTTTAAAATTATTTTTTTTGCGTTAATTACCTATAGTTGTAAGTACATAAATATGAAAATAAATTGTTGCCATTTTGAAATGGTTGAAGTAAAACTATGATTTTTTGGCATCATTGCAAAACTAATTTTATGTACATTCCGTAAAAAAATATAAAAATACCGATTCCCTATGCTAGAATTAAAGTTGGAGCCATTTCCGCTAAAACCGGAAGTGACACAAAATTTGTACTAAGATCATTTTATGAGTCCCTTTGTCTAGTTTAGCTTTGCTCCTTAACATTTTCTTGTATCTCTCAAAATAAAGGAAATATTTTGGGTGCCGGCCTTTCGCCAAACACCCTGTATACTATTTGATGGCAGATGTAGATATTTTTTATAAAGTCTGGTTTACAAGATAGGACTATCAACTTTTATTTTTCAAATGGCATCCTATAATTATTTTAATAAAATAGAAACCGCCATTTTTTTCTCTTTTCAACGATGTATTAACTTTTATTAATGTATTTAAAAAATTTAGAGAAAATTGAGATAATTTAGAAATAATTTTTAAACAAATATTATAGGTGGATATGATTCTCGAAATCGGGTAAAAATCCTTCTCAGTGTTCTTAAAGTCTTTTGCCAACGTCTAGGAAACCGCTCCCAGTAAATTCTTTTTGCTTTTCTTATGATGCGAGTCAATTAATCAATTATTAGAATCATATCAGCTAATTCGTTCTTTGTGAACTTTTCAAAACTTTTTTTTTTGTTTACAAAATAAGTTAAATTAAGTAACAAACAAATGTATACATTTTTGACATTAATTTAATTGTTTTACATTGTTAGGTTTTGTTTATTTTCACATAGCCACCTATAATATTTATTTAAAAATTATTTCTAATATTTCTAAAATATCTCAGTTTTCTCGAAATTTTTCAAATACATTAATAAAAATTAATACATCGTTGAAAAGAGAAAAAAATGGTGGTTTCTATTTTATTAAAATAATTATAGGTTGCCATTTGAAAAATAAAAGTTGATAGTCGTATCTTGTAAACCTGACTTTATAAAAAATATCTACATCTGCCATCAAATAGCATATGTAAAATAATAAAACTTTTATATAAGCCATTTTTTTCTATTACTTATAATAAAAAAGTTAAAGGGGGCGGCGTCTTCCCAGACTCACCCTGTATAAAACTTGTCTTGCTCTGGGGAGATACTATTGACAATTAACTGATTTTTTATGTAATTCTCCCATGTGTCGGTCGAGCTGGGACACCCGATATATGGTTAAAGTACAGAATAGTTATACCGTGTGTCTGTCGTAAACAACAACAAAATATAACTAAACAAAACTTCATTTAGTTTGTAATGTTTTCGGTAAGCCAGAAAGAGAAACATAGAGATAGATATAGTAAAAGTATTGTTCAAGTATTGCTCACTAAAGGCGCCCGTGCTCTTAACATTCATATTACAATTTAAAGTTTTAAATTTATTTGTGTTTAATTTTTATACCTGCTAGAAAAAGACAATGGGGAAAGTTTAGCGTGGTTGAAATTACATGTGAAATACCTTTTAGTCGTAAGTATATGAATAATTATAACATAAAATGTAATTGAAAGTTAAAATTATGTTGCCAATTATTTATAATTAATGATTTATGTTGGGCCACTCTGACGTCACACGTGAGATGGTGAGACCTGACTTTTTGAACGTAGGTTGTATTTTGAGGCATTAAAGCACACGCTTCTCTGTTGCCATGGGAACCCAGCGAGCTCTGGTTAAGATAGACGATACGTTCTCAGCGAGCCACTCTGACGTCATTTTTGTATAAAATTTCATTTTTTGAGAAATCTAGTCATCTTTGGATGAAATAAAATGTAGAATATAACTTTTGAGGGCAATCTTGATAAAATAAAAAAATACGCTAAACTTCCCCATTGTTTGAATGTTTGGAATTCAATTGAGATTATTTTACAAGGTTCAAAATCAACTGATTTTTTTTTGTTTATAAAAATCATTGATTTATACACGGTATTCCATTTAAGTGTGCCACCATTGCTATCTCGAGAACTATAAGAGCTACGAGGTTGGTGAAATTAGCAAAGAACCACCATTTTATAAGACTAACCCAAAGAGCAAAAAAAAATTTTTTAAACCAGTGGTTCTCAAATATGGGGCCCAACTTTCTTATTTTAAATGGAACATCCTATATATTTTTACATATTTGGAATCTACATAAAATTATAAATCCTTTGATATGTTTGAAGTTAAATTTTGGTTAAATAATAAAATCCCTATATTAACATTTATTTTGGATACTGTTACCTGAAAATAGAAGTTTTTTAATTTAAAGGTAGAATTAGTGTGATAAGAACGCAGAATTTAACGTTTGTTTTCTATTTATTCATGATAACTACTATTTTTAGGCAAAACAAATGCTATTATAGGGATTTTATTATTTAACTGAAATTTAACTTGAAACATATCAATGGCTTTGTAATTTTATGTAGAAACAAAATATGTAAAAATTATTAGGATGTTCCATTTAAAATAAGAAAGTTGGGCTCCATATCTTGAGAACCACTGGTTTAAAAAAAAATTGTTTGGCTTATTTTAATAGTCTTGTAAAATGGTAATTCAATGCTAATTTAACCAACCTCGTAGCTCTTATAGTTCTCAAGATAGCAATGGTAGCACACTTAAATGGAACACTCTGTATAATAAGAGCCAAGAATTTATTGGAAAAATTTACGAATAGTTGTAGCGTAGTAACAAACGAGTGTCGAAAATGACATTTTCAGACGATCACATATGAAAGTAGCCATATTTACACTGTAATTAACACCAGAAAATGTAACACAACACACGGCGTGTGTTATAATAACACACTAGTGTGTTATACAACCGGATATGACGATTAGTGGTCAATAGATGGAACTTTGTTAATGAAATGTAACAAAATTAATGAAAATTTGCTTAACTACGATTTTAAAATTGGTAGTGAATTAATAACAAAAATAAAGAGTCAAAATGTACTGATAGTTTTATTAATTGTTCAAATAATACGTACTAGACTTTCAAATCAGTTTCCGGTTAACTAGTGATTCTTAACCTCAAACTCAAACGTCAATGCTTTCGTGAGTTGTCTTTGACATTGACACTTTTGTATAAACCCTGTTTTTATTATAATATTTTGTGGTCGTCTGAAAAATAGTGTACATAACTCGCTTGAAAGTGCAGAGCAACGCTCGTGTATTAAATCAATCTCTACACATGCTTGCTATTTACCACTTTCCACGCTTGTTATTTAAATAACTAATAACCACGATTTATTTAGTTCAAAGCCTGTAGCAGATTTGTTGATTTCGATTGCTTCTCTAATGAACCAGTTGTAGAGTGATTTTTGGGCGATTTTCGTTAAATTTAAGACAAAATTTTATAAGTATATCGGTATTGGCCGATATCGATATCGGCCACAAAAAATCATATCGGTCGATCCGTAGTTTAGAATACTTTTACAGTAGAAGTATAGTTACATGAAACTGACTTAAGCGGGTTTTACAACCTTTTATGAACGGGTAAGAAGCTTTGTGGTCAGGTGTTATAAATTATCCCAACACAAAAGTATCACTTGTAAAGTAAGAACAGATTCGTATTAAATAAATTCATACTGTACTTACTTTGTATAAATAAATAACTAATAATGGAGTTCTTAGAATATGTAATTGCAAATCGAAAGATAAATCAATGAAAATAAAAATCTTACGAATGAACAACTTGACTTAGTCAAATCTCCATTGATCTCTCCGTTTTAATTCTTTTTAGATATTCTTACCATTGAAAAGGTGGTTAATACTTAGTTTCTGTCTTTGTTCTTCTACGTATAAATACTAGAAATTTTCTGTGAAGTATATTTATTAGTATTTCCTGTTAATGGCATTGAAACTCGAAAAATGAATAAAAATAAAATAAATTTTTGTTTTAATTAACCAAGTATTTCTTATATTTATTTAATAACTGTTTGTATTTAAAATTTACAGTTGAATTTATTTTAATAATTTAATCTCTTCTTAATTTACAAATTGAAATTAGAAAACGGCATTTAATTGCATTATTATTTGAATATTTTACTTTAGATTTAAAAGTATATAATTATGAAACATTTTGAAAGAAAATTTGTGGTACGGCTCTTAAATACGACAGAAGAGAGTAGCTGCCTAAAAGTAGCAATACCGCAAGTCCCATGTTACTTTATAAGGGCCAATCGGCTTATCCGAAAGTGAATTTCATATACAGGGTGAGTCACCGAAATGCCCGTCTTCGATATCTCCCTTGTCGTTAGAAATACAGCATAAATTTATTAACAAAAGTTATTGGTCAACTCAAGGCGCATAACGTAAAATTATTCTCACATATACAGGGTGTTGCGTTACGGCTCGGCGAAAATTGTTTGCCTTTTATTAAATGGAACATCCTGTATATTTTTATATTTTTTCAAGTGTATTTCATTCCTCTATACGGACATATAAATTTTGTTTTAGTTTTCCGCGGCGTTGCCAAGTTATTCCGTTTATTCTCTAAAAAAGACCAAATACGCGCATTGCTTTATAATGACGTACTGAAGTTATTTTAATAGTAAAAATTAAGAATTTTTTTTTTATGTACAACTGTAATTACACTCTATGTTCTCAAATATATTTTTTTAAATGTAATTATACAGGGTGTTCAATAAAGCGTATCAAATTTACTCAATTTCAAATGACTAAAACACGTCATTTTCAAATGGAACATACTATATTTTATAATTCAGTTGTGCGTCTTTTTGTATTATCTTCATATTTTATTAAGGGTACCCTATGCCTAAAACCAATATTTTTGGAGATTTTCACCATTTTAATTTTATTTCTAAAAATTAGATTCCAAAAGATTTTTAATGTAACAGCTATTCGCACGGAAACATGTTTGAGACAGTTTACAAATGAGTAATTTACTCATCGCAGATATTTGCGTCGACAGTTTTGAAACAGTTACGAATTTTAATCTAATTTTGAAAGATCCGAAAATCTAGTGGGCCAATTTCTTGGACCACCTCCTCCGATCCATCTGTAGCAAATTCTTCATTTAAATGATTCCTAACCCGAAGACTGTTGTGAGCTGGTGCACCATCATGTTGGAACTACAATCTCCGGGTAATATCCATGGTATACTAGATTTAATTTTTAATTGAATAAATAATTTTTTAAAAAAATTGTTAAAATCTCCAAAAATATTAGTTTTGGGCATAGGGTACCCTTAATAAAATATGAAGATAATACAAAAAGACGCACAACTGAATTATAAAATATAGGGTGTTCCATTTGAAAATGACGAGTTTTAGTCATTTGAAATTGAGTAAATTTGATTCGCTTTATTGAACAGCCTGTATAATTACATTTAAAAAAATATATGTGAGAACATAGAGTGTAGTTACAGTTGAACAGAAAAAAAAATTCTTAATTTTTACTATTAAAATAACTTCAGTACGTCATTATAAAGTAATGCGTGTATTTGGTATTTTGTAGAGAATAAAGGGAATAACTTGGCAACGCCGCGGAAAACTAAAACAAAATTTATATGTTCGTATAGAGGAATGAAATACACTTGAAAAAATATAAAAATATACAGGATGTTCCATTTAATAAAAGGCAAACAATTTTCGCCAAGCCGTAACGCAACACCCTGTATATGTGAAAATAATTTTACGTTATTCTCCTTGAGTTGACCAATAACTTTTGTTAATAAATTTATGCTGTATTTCTAACGACAAGGGAGATATCGAAGACGGGCATTTCGGTGACTCACCCTGTATAGTAGAAGCTCAGATACTTGAAATTCACTTTCGGATAAGCCGATTGGGCCTTATAAAGTAACATGGGACTTGCGGTATTGATACTTTTAGGCAGGTAGATTTTTCTGTCGCATGATGTTAAGGGCCGTACCAGAAATTTTCTTTCAAAATGTTTCCTTTTAACTTAACTTTTAAATCTAGAGTAAAATATTCAAATAATAATGCATTTTAAATGCCGTCTTCTCCTTTTAATTTGTAAATTGAGAATATTAAATTATTAAAATAAATTCAACCGTAAATTTTAAATACAAAATTAAGTAAATATAAGAAATACTTGGTTGTTTAAAATATTGAATTTTATTTTTATTCATATTTCTGTAGTTAACTAAAATTATATATTTATTGTGTCTTATTTCTTATTATATATTTTCAGTTTACAAAATTTATACAAAGTATAGTATGAATTTATTTAATACGGACCTGTTGTTACTTTTCAAGTGATACCTTTGAGTTGGGATAATTTATAACACCTGACCATAAAGCCTCTTACCCGTCCTTGAAAGGTTGTAAAACCCGCTTAAGTCAGTTTCATTTATCTGAACTTCTACTATAGCTAAACTTGTACTATAGGTTATTTGAGTGAACCCAGTTGTTTGTTGTATTGCAGAGCCACTCGGGCATGCTGAACGGCGGGCACTACATCAGCTACGCGTGCAACCCGAACGGCTCGTGGTACTGCTACAACGACTCGTCGTGCCGCGAGGTGGCGCTGGCCAACCTGGACACCAGCAGCGCCTACATGCTGTTCTACGAGCGCAGCGGCCTGCACTACGAGCCCTACCTGCCCGAGCTGGCCGCCAGCGCCACGCCCCCGCCCGACGTCAGCGACGACGACGACTCGGACCTGCGCCGCCAGATGTGCTCCCTGCAGTAGGGCCACATGCTGCTGTACAGACGTGGGAAAAGTGTTCAACGAGTTGATTGTAATAATGTGAAAAGTTACGAGGCAAGTAGCTCCTACACGGTTACAGATACAGCGTTGAGAGGGAAAAATTCTTGATCCTCAATGTTTCTAAACCCTAGGTAATAATTTTTATAAAAATTAAATAAGTGATACCGAAATTATACAAAGAAAACTAAATTAAGAACTTGACAGGGAAATACAAAAAGTTTGAGTGGCTGTATCTCCTACACGGTTAAATATATCGCTTTGGGAATGCGAAATTCGTAATCCTAAAGGTTTTTAAACCCTATGTACTACTTGTTATTAAAATTAAATAAGTGGTACCGAAATTCTTCAAAGAAATCTAAATCGGGAACTTGGAAGAAAAGTTCAAAAAGTTTGAAGTGTTGTATCTCATACAAGGTAAAAGATATCCCTTTGGGAGTACAAAATTCTTAATCCTCAATGTTTCCAAACCCTGTGTACTAATTTTTATTAAAATTAAGTAACTGGTTTAGAAATTATGCAACGAAAACTAAATTAGGAACTTGACAGGAAAATACATAAAAGTTTGAGTGGCTGTATCTCGTACACGGTTAAAAATATCGCTTTGGGAATGCGAAATTCTTAATTCTCAAGGTTTTTAAACCCTATGTACTACTTTTTATTAAAATTAAATAAGTGGTATCGAAATTATTCAAAGAAATCTAAATTGGGAACTTGGAAGAAAAGTTCAAAAAGTTTGAAGTGTTGTATCTCATACAAAGTAAAAGATATCCCTTTGGGAGTACAAAATTCTTAATCCTCAATGTTTCCAAACCCTGTGTACTAATTTTTATTAAAATTAAGTAACTGGTTTAGAAATTATGCAACGAAAACTAAATTGGGAACTTGACAGAAAAATACAAAAAGTTTGAATGGCTGTTTCTCTAACAAGGTTGAAGATATCGCCTTGGGAGTGCAAAATTCTTAATCCTCAAGCTTTTTAAACCCTGTGTACAAATTTAAAGTGACCAAGTACCAATTTTCAACGAAAAGTAAAATGTGGCGAGTAACACTTGATTGCAATCATGTAAAAAGTTTGGCGGCAAGTAGCTCCTACACGGTTACAGATATAGCTTTGGGAGGGCAAAATTCTTGATCCTCAAAGTTTCTAAACCCTAGGTACTAATTTTTATTTAAATTAAATAAGGGGTTCAGAAATTATACAAAGAAAACCAAATTAAAAACTCAACTGGAAAATACATAAAGTTTGAGTGACTGTATCTCGTACACGGTTAAATATATCGCTTTGGGAATGCGAAATTCTTAATCCTAAAGGTTTTTAAACCCTATGTACTAATTTTTATTAAAATTAAATAAGTGGTACCGAAATTATTCAAAGAAATCTAAATTGGGAACTTGGAAGAAAAGTTCAAAAAGTTTGAAGTGTTGTATCTCATACAAAGTAAAAGATATCCCTTCGGAAGTACAAAATTCTTAATCCTCAATGTTTCCAAACCCTGTGTACTAATTTAAAGTGACCAAGTACCAATTTTCAACGAAAAGTAAAATGTGGCGAGTAATACTTGATTGTAATAATGTAAAAAGGTTGGAGGCAAGTAGCTCCTACACGGTTAAAGATATCGGTTTGGGAGTGCAAAATTCTTTATTCTCAAAGTCTTTAAATCCTAGGTACTAATTTTTATTAAAATTAAATAAGAGATTTGAAACTGACACCAGAAGAACTAAATTGAGAACTTGACAAGAAAATACAAAAAGTTTGAGTGGCTGTATCACCTACACGGTTAAAAATATCGCTTAGGAGGGCAAAATTCTTCATCTTCGAGGTATCTGAATGCTAGGTACAAATTTTTATTCAAAATAAATAAGGGGTTTGAATTAAATTGGAAATTTGACAAGAAAATATAAAAAGTTTGAATTGCTGTATCTCCTACAAGGTTAAAGATATCGCTTTGGGAATGCAAAATTCTTAATCCTCTGGGTATCTTAACTCCAGGTACCAATTTTTATTAAAATTCAATAAGCGGTTCAAATATTACGCAAAGAGAACTAAATTGAAGACTTGGAAGAAAAATAAAAAAGTTTGAATGGTTGTAACTTCTTCAGGGTTAAAGATATCGCATTGGGATGGCAAAATTCTTAATTCTAAACCATAGGTACTAATTTCTATTAAAATTAAATAAAGGGTTCGGAAATTATTCAAAGAAATCTAAATTGAGAACTTGACTGAAAAATACAAATACATTGGAAATTTGGAAGGAAAATGTAAAAAGTTTGAAGAAATATAACTCCTACACAGTTAGAGATACAGCTACGAGACCAAGATTTTTGAATTCTACAGGGTTTAAATAGTTTGGAAACCTATTTTTATTAAAATTGAATAATGAGTTGGGAAATTATACAAGAAAACCTAAATGGGGACTAAGAAGAGAAGTTACAGAAGTTTGGAGATAAGTCACTCCTACACGGTTAGAGATACAGCTTTGAGACCAAGATTTTTTGATTCTATAGGGTTTAAATACTTTGGGAACTAATTTATATGAAAATTAAATTAGGAGATTGAAAATTATTGAAGGAAAACAAAATTGTAAATTTGGAGAAAAAGTTTTTCCAGTTTAAAGGGGCGTAACTACTACACGGTTAAAAATATCACCATGGGGGTTAAAAATTCTTTTTTCTCAAGCTTTTTAAACTTGATGTACCAATTTTTATAAAAATTAAATAAGGGGTTTAGAAATGAAACAAGAAATACTAAATTGGGAACTTTTTGAAGTTGAAGTTTTTGTACAGTCAAATTTAGAGAGACGTAACTCTAAATTAAGTATAGATAGAGCCTTGAAACCATGATTTTTTGACTTTACAGGGTTTACATACATTGTGTACAATTTTTTATGAAAATTAAATAAGTGGTTTGAAAATAATTGACGGAAAACTAAATTATAATTTTGGAGAAAAAGTTTTTAAAGTTTGGAGAGGCGTAACTGCAAAACGGTTACAAGTACAGCTTTGTAAATAAAAAATCTTAATTGACAAGGTTTCTAAACTCTTTTTATCAATTTTTGTTGAAATTATACAAAAAATACTAAATTAGGAACATGGAAGAATATGAACTTTGAAATTAAAAAGTTTAAAAGTGTTTAACTCGTACAAGGTTAGAGATATCGATCTTTGCAGCAATCAATTCAGCGACATTTAAATTATATGTACACAAACTTTTATTTATTACAATTAAGTGATACACGCCTGACTAAAAAAATTATAAAAATTGATCACAAAAAACATTTTCTTCCATAAAATCTCAACCACTCAACCGTGCCTAATAAACTTGAGTAGAGAGTTGCCAACCACTCTTCTGAATGTATGTACCAAGTTGTATATTTTTACCATGAGTGGTTTTGTTTTTGTCGAAGGATTTGAGTTGGTGTTATCAAAACTACTTTCCGGTAAATGGGCGTCACATTATACGTATTTGCTCCCCAACCACTGGGGCGATTTTCATGAAAATTGGTACAAGGGGGGAAGAAAGTCTGGGGATTAATAATTTTCAGGTCCGAAGTCTGTATGTGTAACCGTGTAGGAGTGGTAGAACTGAAAGTTTGAAGCGCAATCGGAACTTTTGCCATATACTTGTATATTATTTTAGGTTAGTTGCACCTGAGTATTTTTAAGTGTTTGTATATAAAATTTTATTATTTAATTGTAAGCGACGTTTGGTGCTTGAAAAACCAAAGAAAGTGAACTATTCTATACTGTGTATTTGTATTTAACACTGACAAATGACTAACAAGTCCCGTGCCATGCTTGAACCACTCCACAGTCAACAATCTACTACTGTGATCGTCTTTTGTTGCTCTGCAAATAAATTTCGTTAATGCATTTTATAATTTTGTTTCATCTTCATTTGTGTTAAGTAGTCATAATTGCAGCTATTCACAGTAAGTATTAATTATTACATTTTCCTAATGAGTATAAATAGCAGGTATTTTTCATGCAGTTGGCTACACTGAAGACTTGTCGTTTTTCATTTTTTAATATGTTGAAATAAATTAGACATTATTTTATAACAAACAAGTAAATTAATAAAATGTTTATAGAATATTCTTGAAAATACACCGGGTGTTTTTTTTGCAGGCTGTTATCATAACAACGATTAAGAAATAACGTGTACAATATAAACCTGTAATATCGCCCTAAATGTCACTCTAAAACTAGATAACTTAAAAAAGTGGTAAAACCACAGAATAGGTTTATACAGAAGCGACAGTAAGACAGAGAAGCGAAAGTTAGAGAGAGATGGAGAATGTGCATAAATTTAAAGGGCTCATTGTTTAAAATCGGAAAGTTTCCTCACATCTGAGAGAGAGATAGGAGAAGAGCACAAATTTAAAGGTCTACATAATGCTTCAAGGTCATAGAACTGATTAGGGGAACATGAAAGGTACCGACACGGAGTGTCGCTTCTGTGTGTAACTATTCTGTGGTAAAACCGTAGTTTAGGAGCAGAAGTTGAATTATCCGCTGAACGCTAGTGAAAATTTATTAAATTAAAAAAAAACAAGCAAACCTTTATAAGGGGCGTATTTATTTGGGAAATTTTAATACAACCCTAAACTGATCAGGGGCGGATTCAGAATAATGTTCAAGGGGGGGCGATTTCTTTTTGAATGTATATAAAAAAATATTTTCTTTCTGTTACAACAACTAAAAAAAATCGTATTCTATAAATAATAGCGGGTAGTGCACAGCGCACATTGACCGAATGATACCAATTATAATATGTAAAGTACCGAGTGCCAGTACCGGATGCTAAAGTAAGAAATAAGGTTTTAGTATTTAAGAAATATTTAATTTGAAAGTCAAAACAATTGAATAATCATTTTGTCTATAAATTTATAAAATTTTGTGTGTATTAAGATACCTAATCCTGTCGCAACCCCCCCAGCCCCCCCCCCCCCCCCCCCCCCCCGTAAAACCGCCACTGAAACTGATCCTGAACTTACCCGAGTTGTTACCAAATAAACAATAAAATTTCGCAATTGGTGAAAATTTTAAGCGATAAATTTTAGTTATTCGTTAAATTTATTTATTTACCTTTTCCGTTTTAACCTATAAAAGATATAACTTCTGACAGATGTAGAAAAAGAAGCCATGTGTAAACAAAGATAGAATTTTTTGAAAAAAAAACTTCTACGTCTATTAAAAAACTGTATTTATAATAATAAAAAAATATAATTGCCCAAACATAACAATAATAAAAGAAAATATTGGATTATTAAATGAAATGTAATTTAGTGTCAGCCAGTACGGTTGTGTGGTCGTGGCGTGTCTTGTCTGATCGTGTAGATAAGCAACATAGCCCGCCCTGTCCAATTGGATGGGTTGCCGCACAACGGCTCGGTGTGTGCTGGCCTTGCAGAGACTGTAGGCTGACAACCTGCATCACTAAAATGCAAGTAAAGCATATGTCACGAAACAAGTACATCAGGTACTTGAGGCCTAATCGGCTTCACCAAAAATCTGGATCTACTTCCGGAAAACTAAGTAAGGGCTGTCACAATAGATCTTCTAGGTCGCGTTGACAAAAAGCGACAAAACGCTTAAAAACCCTCATATACAATACAATACAATACAATAGTGCAATTTGGCTTACAATGTTGGCAACAACTGCTATCACGTTACGCATATCCGGGAGAGCCACTTCCTAGAGATGGCAGCACTACTGTGTTATTTTTAATTCAATTCAAATTTGTTTATCGCAATTTCAGATATGTACATTTATTTAATGATGCTGTGCGGTCTGTGGTCGAAGTAAAAGCATATTATTAAAGGAAAATAAGATTCACAATTGCGGTTATCTGCTTGTTAACTACTTATTTAATTATTTTTAGATGGACATATTATTTTATGCGATTGCAAGGCAGATAAGTGGAATAATATAGAAATAAGTGGGCTGTCTTTAAATATCTAATTTGAATCAATCGTAATAACATTAAATACAATTGTCACTACAGAGAAATGTATGCATCTGTAAAGCAGACTGCAAGCAATCCTTGCTTCGTTATTATATTTATTTATTTTTTATATAAATACACCATAAAAAATAAAATATATATATTTCATGATAACTATAAATTCCTTATATTTCTAATGTTACAGATTTTATTCGATAGGTACAAAAATTTGAACATGTACATCATCGAAGTTTCTTTGCGGTAATTTGTGGCTTTTTACCTCCCGCCTATCAATATATAGATAAGGGAGGTATTGTTTTTGGTCAGATTTCTCGAGTGTGGGTTTTCAACATATGAGCACGAATTAGGGACCCTAGAATACGATTGTACTATTTTTAGCGTGATGTCTGTATGTCTGTGTGTGTGTGTCTGTGACGATTTTTCGTCCACGATAGCTCCAATACGATACATGTAAAAAATATAATATTTGGTATTTAAGAGTTCTATTCAAATATGATGAACTGATTAGATTTTGACTACAATTGGTTACCCGGAAGTAGTACTTTACTTGAAGCTTTAAACCGTTTTTCCTAAAAAATACCTCTAAATACCATATTTTCGCAAATTTCGTTATTATAAATACAAAGATTTTTTAATTTTCTACCGATCTGCATAATTACGTTTATATATAACTTCTAGCTCGATAGAAAAAAAAATATATAAATTATAATAATTTTACATATCGTTTAGGTTGAGGAATTTCGATAAAACAGATGAGTTATTCATATGTTCACAAAATTTGACACATGATGTCAAATTTGTTGTAAGTAAGTGTAAAAGATAAAATAAGTAAAAATGAAGTAATTTTATTGTAAAATTTAAAAAGATGGAAGAAATATATTGGGAATGTATTTGCATGCGTGAATCAAAGTAAGTTCAGTTCCGGTTTTAGTAACGTCAAAAATAGCTGTCATATTGGTCATACAAAATTTATGAAGGAAATTTTAGGTATGAAATGAATTAAAAATATTCTGAACTGCAATAACAAACTCATTTTAAAACTACAAATTAAATGTATTGAAAAACTTATATAGAATATATTACTACAGTGGCGGGAGGTATTGTGTTGGACACACCAGATTTTTTTTAATGACTACAAAACAATCTAATAATATTTTGAAGCATAAATGGGATAAAATAGTTACGTAAAAAAAATTATGTATAAATATCCATGAACGGTGATATGGCTCTTTCCGATTTTAATGCAATTTTCCACGTATTTTTCAATATTTCTCTTTTTAAGAATTAATGAACGGATATGTCAAAACTTGCAAACAAATACAAAACAATATCTCTTCCAATTGTTGGATAATTTTGGTTGTTGTTTACTTATAATACTATTTGACAGTACAACGTTTTCCCTACGTCTTAGATGTTTTATTTTGCCACCAGATGTCAGCCACTTTGTTGGCTCTTACCAATTACCTACTATCTTTAGTTACATTTATTAGGTATATGGGTTGACAGCTTTTGCGTGAATATTTTTCCCAAATTCGTTCTAAAAATAAAGTGTCATTCCAAGTAAAAATCCTTTTTTAAATTAGATTTGTTATATAAATGTAAATAAATATTACTTAATAAATTAATAATCTTAGTTATAGTAAATATAAAATGAACTACAGGGATATAAAATAAAAAAATCATAGTTTTCGAATTGTGACATCAAACTTCAAACACTAGTCAAATTTTATTGTTCAAATGACTCACTATTATTAAAAAATTAATATTGCAATACGATATAATGCATATGTATTTGGTGCCATTTGATACAGATTTTTGTATACCACAACAAGTTGAAAAAGAGACGGTATATATTTTTTTAATTATTGAAATTTCGTTTTAAAAATCTATATTGTCACTTTTTTAAAGTTTTCATAATTCTTGTAATAGTTATTTGTGCTGCTAGGTAGGAAAGTTGTTGATACTTCTTGAGGACCAGAAAACAATTTTACTACCATGTAGCCTATACTATTTTTAATCCTACACAACAAAACATAATAAAATAATATAAATATCTTACGAATACTGAATAATTTGACATTTAACTTAACCTCAATGAAATATGTGAAATTGAATACCAACATTAGAAAAAGAATAAGAACAAAAAACAAACATTTTATTTTGACATATAAATAAGTTTAGCAATTTTGTTCTATTATTTACCGAATGTATAATAAAAATATCTAGAATCTAACGTTAGTATCAAAATTATCTAAAGTTACAATATTTTAAAGCATGTTAACGTATTTTATTTTGATTATTATTTCTAACGCATTAAACGCCATCTGTTAGTCCGCACATTAACTGTTTTTTTTGTTGTGAATAGTGAGATTTTGTAGGTCTGGACCGGCAAATGTCTACTTTCGCAATAGACTGCATTAGTGTAACGGTCATTTTGTGGCGCTAAATTCAAACTGAAACCCTAACTCGCCTCTGCTGATTTATATGCCCATGTTATTCTTATGGGAATAAAAATATGATATCTTTAAATTGCTAGAAACTATTATAAAATGCAAATCTTAACTATTAAACCTTATAAATACTAATCTCTAATGTTTTATCTATCTTCTAATGTAATATATACACCCAAAAAACATAATATTATTTAATAAACTTCAATTTAAACAGTAGGTGCAAATTTCTGAAAACGTATGTCGTAGCTGTCTTAGTATTCAGTTGAATCTGTCATTTTAACGCGGCGTTTTTAAGCTGCTGAACCAAGTAACGACATATGTTACTATATGTGTTACTACTTTCTTTAAAATCAATTTTTTCTTAATTTATTCTTCTATTTGTACTTTTTCTGTACGGAAACCAAAGAGTAATGTTTTAGAATGTAAAAAAACCCTATGTTATAATTAAGAATCGCCAAAATGCTTTAATATCGTGAATTGAAAATGTACTCTCATAAGAAATGCATACACTCAGATTTGAATTAGGGTTTCGCGCCAAATGTAAATCTTAACCTCACTAACGTGGTCTATTGGCGATTTATACTTTTGAATATGACTTCTGGTGGAAGGTTTTGAACTAAACGCAAAGCAGTAACCTTGTTGCTTTAACATAGTGGTTTGCATAATAGAGGCAATAGCAATGGAAGTAAAAGGCAAAAATAATAGGTTTTACTCAGTATATGAGTGAAATTCTTTGGCTAGAAGAAGTCGGGAAGTATCATTTCACTTTTTTCCGACAGATTTGTTTATTTAGAAATTGGGCTGCACAACAGGATAAATCCCAATTATAGTGCAACACTAGAAGATTTTATACATAAACTGCTACAAAATAGTCAAAGGCAAAAATAGTAAATACAATTTGAAATGAAATAATTAATAAAACATTAATAAAGATAGAGCGAAAATTTTATGTACATAGATTGCGAATAAATGATTTAAATATTCTAAGAGAACAATTAAATATGTCAGGAAAGTTAGGAACAACTGACAATTTATTATAAGTGGATATCATTCTGAGAAGTGGGGCATTATTAGCAGAATTAGTTCTACAGCTTGACAATGCAAACAGCATTTGTGATCTGGTAGATATGTAGGTATTCAAAAAAAAATTTTGTTTAGAAGTACTGGGCAATCTAATTTATTATTTAAAAGTTTAAATAGTAAAGTTAAATCTGAAATCACTCCGCGTACTCGCAAAGCACCTAGTGAAATGTAACAGTTAGGAAATTTCATGTTTATGATGAAAATAAATTTACGTTGAATACCTTCTATACGATTTATATAGGTATAGTAAACTGGAGATCAACATACAGCAGCAAATTCAAGTTGAGAACGAACTAGAGGGTAATACAACGAAATAAAAGTACTTATATTTTTAAATTTTTCCCCAATTCTCCAAAAAAATCTTAACATTTTGCAAGCTTTCTTTACAACGAAATTTGTATGCAAGTCAAAGATTAGTTTGCTGTCCAAGATAATACCCAAATCCTTAACATGATTCACACGATTAACATTTTTACCATCGAGAGAATAAGCGTAATAACAAGTATTTCTATTACGAGTACAGGTAATACATGAACATTTGTTAAAATTTAGAGTTAAATTATTTAATGTGAGGTAGCTGTTAGGTCTATTAAGGTCTTCTATTAAGGCAATCCGACAGAGATTCAATAGCCACATAATCTTTCAAGTCGTCAGCATACATACTAAATTTGGCATTAAAAAAACATCTAGTAATATCTAATATCATTTATAAAAATGATGAAAATAAGAGGACCTAGGTGAGAACCCTGCGGAAGTCCAGAGTTAACAGTGAAAAATTTGAATGGAAACCGTTGACAGAAATGCATTGTTTTCTATCAGTGAGATATGATCTGAACCACTTGAGTAAATTACCATGAATTCCGAGCATCTCCAGCTTATTTATTAAAAGCGAATGATTAATTTTATCAAAGGCCTTGCTGAGGTCTGTGTACACGGCATCTGCTTGCACCCTATCGTCCATCGCGGAGAGTATGAAGTCTGTATATTCAATGGAGAAGTTTGGAGAATTTTTTTTATTTTTTTATTTTATTAAGAATGAAAATTCAAAGTTAGTATGAATTTCTCGAAAAGTGTACGAATTACAAAAATTTTGAGGCCCGCTGTCAATGGGGAAGTTTAGCGTATTTTTTTTATTTTTTATTTTATCAAGATTGCCCTCAAAAGTGATATTCTACATTTTATTTCACACAAAGATGCCTAGATTTCTCAAAAAATGAAATTTTATACAAAAATGACGTCAGAGTGGCTCGCGGAGAACGTATCGTCTATCTTAACCAGCGCGCGCTGGGTTCCCATGGCAACAGAGAAGCGTGCGATGTAATGCCTCAAGATACAACCTACGTTCAAAAAGTCAGGTCTCACCATCCCTTCTGCGCAAGCGCATAACTCACGTGTGACGTCAGAGTGGCTCGAAGATAAATCATTAATTATAGATAATTGACAACATAATTTTAACTTCCAATTACATTTTAAGTTACTATTATTCATATACTTAACTAAAAGATATTTCACATGTAATTTCAACCTTCGAGAGCAAACCCATGTTGTTCAAAATTTAATATATTTTTAAATGTTGCATATAACTGCTTGTAAATAATTTTTTCAAATTTTTTTTTTGAATATACAGAGTTTAGAAATAGGACGGTAGTTTTCAATTAAGTTTATATTGCCTTGTTTATGGACAGGAATAACTAAAGCTTTTTTCTAAGCATTCGGGCAACAACCTTCAGCAAACGACTTATCAAAGATTAATTTTAAAGGATAACAGAGATTCAGAATAATTTTTAATAAATAAGCCAGGGATACCATCAAGAGCACCTTTAGTCACATCTAAGTTTGATAATATCTCACGTACATCATCTTCAGAAACAGATGGTAAAATTAAAATTCCTATTACAAATAATTTCGCTATAGAAGATATGTGTGACCTGCGACATGTGTATAAATTGATGAGAGACAAAAAGCCATCCAGAGATATGAGATTCTGCTCTCTACAGTGTATGGAAGAAGACTTCTTCCAGAATTTATATTCAATAAGAATTTCTGATTATTCAATAGATAATCTTGACTTTATTTATGATATGGCAATATCACATATTTTTATTTTGTAGTTTATTTTTTCTGATTCCACATGTACGTATTTGATATTTTTTCCAACAACGTTAATTTGATTTAAAAAAAGAACCAGAACACGAAAATAATCTAAGAAACTAATTTAATATGAAAAATTATTCTTGCTGCTCAGATCTTGATCATATGCATTTATTAGATATGATTAATTTGTTGCAGTATAATATATAATTATAAATAGTAGCGCTATATTTGCTTTTTCCCGAGTTACCTGCCTTGCAACTATACACAAACTGTTTTGGAAAGATTTTATTTTGTTGTAATAGTATATTACATTACAAGTCATGAGCATTTCTTCAAAGCCTCTGAGTCAAGTAGAGACATTTTTATGACGCGTGATGTATTTTATTTTTTTTTAAATCGGTAATTATAGAAGCTTAAAATTATAGAAAAAATTAGGTTTGCATAAATCATAAGAGCTGTGACAAATTTTAGAAAACGTTGTCATGACTAGGAAACAAAGAAACAAATTTTATTATTAAAAAATTTTGACGTGGTGTTGTGTTTGCTTTTTTGCTACCAGTAATTTTTCTTTTGAAAACGATGTCGCAATGCGAACGTGATTTTGATGGTGAAGATGAAGTACCGATGGATATAACTGAAGCTGCGAATGCCGCTGTGGCAGATTTACTACCAAAAAAATCCAAAGAGCGATACGAAAAGGAGTACGATAAATTGAAAAAGTGGTGCAGCATTAGAAAAGTGAATCAAATTAGTGAAGACGTCCTTCTAGTTTATATAGCAGAGGCAAATAAGAAATATAAATCGTCCACCCTATGGAGTGTATATTCCATGTTAAGATCCATGCTATTAGTTAAAGAAAACACCACGTCAGAGCTGTTTTCTTTGTTAAAATCAATATATAAAATTAGTTTGTAATATCTAAATAAAGTTTTTGAAAAATTGTTAGGTATTCCTGTTATTTGTGTTTGTTCCTACGGACAGTAGAAAGTAAAAATGACTAGTCATGAAAATTTTTACTTTCAAGACTAGTCATGGAAATTTTACTTTCAAGACTCAAATTAGTCAACAAATGAGGATTTCCATGCCGATTTAAAAAAATGATATTTCCCTTGAAATTAACGTGAAGAAATTGTTATTGTGTTGGTATGTTGTCTATGGTAAACATAGATTCAAATTATCTGTGATTATAAAACACCCAATAAATAAGAAATAATTGTTTCTTCATCGTCTGACCACGAAGACATAAAGTGAGGTTATGCAGGTTACGCTTTGCTCAATTATGACAGCGCGCGAAAAGGATCATTTGAATCGCCAATATGTGTAGGATAAAAAAGATATTTCAAACTGACTATTTCAAAGTTTACAACCTTTTCTGAACGGTTGAGAAGTGTATTGGTCAGGCCTCATAAATTATTCAAATTATTAAAGGCAACACTCGAAGAGAAAGAAATAGACTGTATTAAACAAATTCAAACCGAAATTACCAACAACTTTGTATTTTTCTAATCCCGTAATATTTTAATCTCATTTCAAGATACAAAAAAATACATTTAAAATGCATGATTAATACAATACTTTAATCTAGATTTAATAATTAAAAAAAGTAGAAAACATCTCGAACACTATTTTGGGTACAGTCTGCCTAAAATAATTTTTATCGCAAATTCCAGAAAACTTTTAAAAATAAATGAAAGCTAACAATTAGGAATTTTTCAAAACAATATCAATTTAAGAAAGATATATAAAGCTTAAAATAGTTTCATATTATTTTAGAAAACGTTAAAACAATTGTAAAAAAATTTGAATGATTTTGTTACAAACTTATTTTTTAAATTTACCTACATTTTATGTTTATAGTGAATTTAGTTACAATTTCTTAAAAATATTAACAGGGTATTATTTTTCATGCAGTTGGCAAGGCTTGTGCCAAAGAACTGTCAGATTGTGATGTGTATCAATAAAATTTGTTTTTCTTTATTTAAATCATAGTTTTAAACTTGAAATCTATTAATTTGTAACTAATATACTTTATTATAAATAATAATCTAACCTACAAGTCTTTTATAATGATTTATACATATACTTAAATAAATGTAAGGTTATCTCTTGTTTTATTAAACTAACAATATTTTAAAACAAATGGTAACAAGTATTAAGTAAAATTCAAGTGTTTTAAGTGTTATTATTACATTTTTTTAATAATAAATTGTAAGTATGAAAATATAGTATTACAAGACAAGAAAATATGAAATGTCCAAAGCAAAATAGTAAGAATTTTGTCAAAATTCATAGTTAGGTGCGGTCTAACCTAAGGGCCGGAAAATCCCTAAATTAGTTCATGGGAAATGGCGCTGTGTGTAACTTCATCTGTCAGTTGATGTGCAGATGTTTGAGGGTGTATATGGAAAATCGCTTTGTGGTCGCCATTTTGAAAATTGGGAGCGGTTCAAGTGTTTTACATAGACAGATTTTGTTTAAACAAAATGTTTCGTGAATTTTTGAGGTTAAATTTAACAAATAGTGACTTTAACAATGCTTTTTGTTATATATAATTGTTGTTTGGTGGTTGTAAGATATAAAATGACGTGTTATTTTGTTGTTTAGTGCAGTTTACAGAGGATTATGTGAAATATACAACAGAATATTATAAATGACAGGTATGTTCTTGATTTTTATTGTACTTATTTGTATTTCTAGGTGTGTACATTACAAAGCATTTAACAGCTAATGGTTAATGTATTAATATACGTATTCATACCTATTAATGTATAATATATTGATTTTTTTGTTGTCTTTTGTATTATTGAAAATTATTTTCTGTTTTTGATTATTATGGTACACACCCTATTGGGTGTGGTGTGTTTTTTGAGATATTTTCTGTACCCTTCAAAAAAAGGTGAAATATCAAATTCTTTAAGGTTAACAAGCTATACGCCCTATATTTTATACTATGTGTGGTTTTCATTTACAACTATTGTTTTTTACATTATCAAAAGTACTTTCCATTTTTTTAACCATTCAGCACTGTTTATATTTTTGCATATTTTACATTTTTCACGACATGTAACACCTACACAGTTATAGATATTTTAACACCAATCAATTCAAGAAGTATAGTGCTGGACAACATAATTGAGAATTGGATTACATCACCCCCTACTAGCATATCGTAAACATGGGATTATCCCCAAATTTATGGTACAGAAATGCAGAGACTGATTTCAAATTTTTAAATAGGTATATGTAATACAGGTAAAAATGTTTGGTTTATACGTACAAAAACAAACAAATTTTTATTTTATTTATGTAAAAACTAATTCAGCCTAATGGGGAATGGTTAATTTTCTTTCCATTTTTGATTCTCATCACAGTTTTAAGAATACGAAATTTTTGTTAATACCGCCCCCAACATATTTACGACTCATCACCCGTTGTGAGGGTTAGCCGCATCCATTACCAAGCTTAAGGGATTAACCAAATATCTTGTCTTGTACTATATATATGTTTTTAGTTTTATTTATTACACAGGGTGTTCCTGTACGTACACTCCTTAACTCTTAATATAAAGAATAGAAAAAGTTTTTTATATAAAAGTTTTATTGTATTAAATATTTGATGATATACATAGACAAAAATTGAATTTTTATTATTTCCCGCTACTTGAAATCATGCTAAAAATTAGATAGTGAGTTTTCAATGCACGTTTTGAAGTCCCCAGAACACGATTTTAATATTTTTACGATGATGTCTGTCCATGTGTGTGGATGGATAAATGTAACGATTACTCAAATACTAGTGAATAAAAAAGTTAAAATTTTGGATATAACTGACACCCTAGATTAGATCTGATTAGATTTTGGTGTTAATCATGCAACCAGAATGGTGTTTTTATAAAGATCTCAAGTGTTTTTCTGAAATATCATAATTAATTTTAAATATATAAGAATTTTTGTGAATAACAATTTATTATAATGTTATTAGCTAAAATTTTATAGTTTAAATTTGTTACATTTGCAGTTAATCTGTTTACCTATCGAAAAAAATGTTTTATATTTGACAATAACAATTATTATAATTGACAGTGAAAATAATATTGTAATAATAATTGTCGAATACTCTAAAAGAAATTGTACTAATACTGTAAGTACTAATTATGTTTATATAATTTATTTTACCGTTATATATAAAATACAAATATTAATAAAAAGTGTAAAGAACACAGGCGAGAGGTTATGTGCTGGCCACATCATCAAAAAAACAAAATGTAACCATTTAAAACAATTTCGTAACGTGAAATAACAAACGTAATAAGATTATCAACTTAAAACAAATGCTCGAAATTATGTCCTTGTTTCATTTTTTTATTTGAATACTTTTTTTTTCAAGCGTCAAAAAAGTAACGCCGATAGTAAAAGTAAAATAAATAAGTATCCATAGAAACCATGTAGAATCAGCCAATAAGAAATAACGTGTACAATAGAAACCTGTAATACCGACCTAAATGTCACTAACACTAGATAACCTAGGTTACTAAAAATTATCAACAAACTGACACATAACCTACAAATTGAATGTCAAGTAGTAAATAATTTTTTTAAATATCTACGTGTGCCTCGCATTCAATTGTCAGACTCGCTTCGCTCGTTGTGCAACTTTTTACACTCGTCACTCTTAAGTATCATTTTTACTCGTAATAACACATACTATTCTGACATTTCTCAATTTTCGTTTTTCGAATTTTTATGGTTAGTTATTTATTTTAATAATTCTAGGTTCTCATTCAAAAAACAATTTATGTTGTAAATAAAACTTTTATACAAAAATATTTTTGTTATTTTTTTTAATGACTTCCTTGTAGGCTAAATTATACACATTTTTAGCTGCACTTCATTTAAACTTATTTCACTAGAAAGTGAGATCATTCTTTTCATATCTTCCAAATTCGTTTCGAAATGGATCATCTTTTGAAACTTTTATTAAAATGTTTATCACTATTCCTTATTGCATTACACAAACTATTTTAATCGCTCAAAAACTTGCAACGAAAGAGATATTGTTTATATTTATTTCGTACATATTTCTCATAAAATATGACAGTTTTCAATGTCAATTTATTATCAAATGTTTCCTAAAAAAATTAAAAGCCAACTAAATTATTATTTTTATTAAGTTTCTGCCAAAGGTAAACTTTGAAAAGGCAGATTGGAAAAAAAGAAGCTGTATGAGTAGATTTTATAGTAACTACATAAATAAAATTTCAACATTCTACGGCTAATCGTTTTTGAGTTATGCGAAAAATTAAAAAAATAATAACGAGCAAAGTATCCTTTTGGCACTGCTGATTGCAATAAAAAAGGAAGGTGCACAACTAGTTGTTATAGCAGTCCCATATACAAGATGTCAATATTTTACGGCTAATCATTTTTGAGTTATGTGAGGTAGGTACGTACGTACAGACGTCACACCGAAACTAGTCAAAATAGTTTTGAAATGAGACATTTTTCGCGATTACAATACTTCCTTTACTCCGTGCAAGGAAGTTAAAAAGTTAAGGAGGGGTTCGTATTGACAGATACACCCTATATTTGATTGATCCAATTTTTATTTTATACATTTATACATTCAAAACACATTATTAATAAAAATGTTATGTACATAGGAAAAAAGTATAGATATATTATAATTATTTATAAAATGTCATATTTTTACTGTGCTGGTTCAACCACTTGTTTAAAACTATACGTTGCTTCTACACGGTTAAGTATACTGACTTTAAAATATTACTTTTGAATTCTATAGGGTTTTCATACAATATATACAAATTTTTGTTTTTAAAATTCACGTGAGAAATACATACATGATTAAAAATGCAACTACGGGACCATAAAATCGTATTCTCCTTGTTACCATTTATTTTTTTGGAAAATCTGTACCAATTTTTATAAAAATCGAATAAGGGCTTTGAAAAATACAAGAGGAAAACTAAAAATTAAAGTGTCGTTCTGTGATTTTGTGGTACACTTGAAGTTACTTAAGTTTGAAGGCTTACCACTTCTACACGGTTAAAGATAAAACATCGAGATCACGAAATTCTTAATCCTTTTAGTTTTTTACCCCATATACTAATTTTTATTCAAAACCACCAAATGGTTGAGGAAATAATAAATAAAATATATTAAAACATTTTTGGATGTTATATAACTTTTGAGGACAGTAACTTCTACACGGTTAAAAATAAAGCGTCCAGACTATGATTTTTACATTCTACGTGTTGTCTTTACCCTTTGTTCTAATTTTTATTAAAATTGAATAACTATTTAAAAAATGACACGAAAAAAATTGATATGAGATTTTTGGGAAAAGTTTGAAGGTGCACCACTCCTATACGGTTAAAAATACAGTGTCGGGCTCTTAAAATTCTTAATCCTTAGGGTTTCTATACCCTCTGTACCATTTTTTATTAAAAACCACCAAGTGGATTTAATAAAAAATAGTGCATGTATCTGTTTGCATTTTGTGTCAATTGATTCACGAGATTTTTGAGTATACAGGGTGGACATTAATGTCATAAATTTAAGGGTGAGTAGTGTGACATGTGTAGATTACGAAAGTGAAAGAATTTTTTAAAAATTCGCATTTTTAAGGGTAGTTTTCATTAAGTTAACATTTTTTGTACCACTGGACTACTGGCAACGCATTTGCATTCTTCTGTAAATAAAATCATAATTTTCGTTAAAAATACTATTTAATTTAATTATTAAGAATAATATCTTATTCAACTAATTTTGAATGTTTTTTTTGATAAATACAGGGTGAGTCTGGGAAGACGCCCCCCCCCCCCCCCTTAACTTTTTTATTATAAGTAATAGAAAAAAATGGCTCATATAAAAGTTTTATAATTTTACATATACTATTTGATGGCAGATGTAGATATTTTTTATAAAGTCAGGTTTACAAGATACGACTATTAACTTTTATTTGTCAAATGACAACCTATAATTATTTTAATAAAATAGAAACCGCCATTTTTTTTCTCTTTTCAACGATGTATTAACTTTTATTAATGTATTTGAAAAATTTCGAGAAAAATGAGATCATTTAGAAATGTCAGAAATAATTTTTAAACAAATATCATAGGTGGCTATGTTTCTCGAAATCGGGTAAACATCCTTCTCAGTAAGTAACAAACAAATATATACATTTTTGACATTAATTTCATTTTTTTACATTGTTACGTTTTGTTTATTTTCATATAGCCACCTATAATATTTATTTAATAATTATTTCAAATATTTTTAAATATCTCATTTTTCTCGAAATTTTTCAAATACATTAATAAAAGTTAATACATCGTTGAAAAGAGAAAAAAATGGCGGTTTCTATTTTATTAAAATAATTATAGGTTGCCATTTGAAAAATAAAAGTTGATAGTCGTATCTTGTAAACCTGACTTTATAAAAAATATCTGCATCTGCCATCAAATAGTATATGTAAAATAATAAAATTTTTATAAGATCCATTTTTTTCTATTACTTATAATAAAAAAGTTAAAGGGGGGGCGTCTTCCCAGACTCACCCTGTATATTTTTAATGAAATATGAATTAAAACAGCAGTAAAAAAAAGTTTCCTTAAGAAAAGTCGAATTTTCGTTTTTCGAATGTTTTTAAAATTCTTTCACTTTCGTAATCTTCACATGTCATACTACTCATCCTTAAATTTATGATATAACTTTATTTCCACCCTGTATACAGGGTGTTAATACTAAGGTGTAACACCCCAAAACGGCAGTTAGAACTCCTTGAAGCAAGCAACTTTTCTTACATCACATTTTTGATTTGGAGCCCCAGTTTATAGTTATTGGCGTTCTTTTGCTTTTCGAAGAATGGTCATTAGTCCCTTATTTTAAGGAATATTAGCTTTCGGTTCTCTAAAACATTTCTATTTAGAATTATTTTCTTTTTTATAATATAACAAATTGGCGACCGATCAAAAATTTCAAAACAAGATATTTTGAAAATCAGTCGATCGATTTTTGAAAATAAAACATTTATAAATTCTTTAAACTATGTATTAACATTTGTCTGAAACATGTGTCTAAACGAAGTTTTTATTCAAATTGAATTGCAAGATACATTTTTACAAACTGCAACAATGTTTTGATAATTATGCATTTTTATACACAAATTATGCAAATAACTTTTGAAGATAAAGTAGTAAATAATTTCTTTTTGTAAATAAAAATACCTTTATCTAAAGAACAAGATCAAAAAGTATATAAATTTCAATGTACAAATTAGAAAACATGTGCTTCAAGTTTGAAGTACGCGTTTATTGTTAGGCTTTTGTTTATATTATTTTATATAAATGTTAGAAGATAGTTTAAGGATTTTATAAATGTTTTATTTTCAAAAATCGATCGACTAGTTTTAAAAAATATCTTGTTTTGAAATTTTTGATCAGTCACCATTTTGTTATTTGATAAGATAGAAAATAATTCTAAATACATGTTTTCGAGAACCGAAAGCAAATGCTGAAAGATTTTGTATTTTTTAAATATTCCTTAAAATAAGGGAGTAAGGACGATTTTTCGACAAACAAAAGAACGCCAATAACTATGAACTGGGGCTCCAAATCAAAAATTTGGTCTCAGAAAAGTTACTTGTTTCAATGAGTTTCAATTGCCGTTATCGGGTGTTACAAGTATTAACACCCAGTATACCGGGTGTCCCAGCTCGACCGACACATGAGAGATTTACATAGGAAATCAGCTAATTATGAATAGTATCTCCCCAGTGCAAGATATTAACTTGAAATTGTGTATGCTTATTGGGGAATATTATTTCTATGGATTACAGTTATTTGAAATATGTAATTTCGTCTGCAAAACGAGATTTATTAAATTATAAAATCTAACATTTTCGTTCAAAATCAGTCAGCTATGGAAATAAAAGAAAATATGTATGTGACAGTTCTGACAGTTAATGACATGCCATTGTAGATATTTATTTTTGTAATATTGGTATATTATTTAATAAAAAGAAACTAAATTCAACTTAAATAATATTAAAATACAGGGAATAAGAATTAAAATCAGTGATACTTCACTAAACTGTCAGATAAATATTTTCTTTTATTTCCATGGCTGTCTGATTTTGAACGAAAATATTAGATTTTAAATTTAATAAATCTCGCCCTGCAGACGAAATTGCATATTTCAAATAAGTGTGATCCATAGAATTAATATTCTCCGATAAGTATACAAAATTTGAAGTTAATATCTTACAGTGGGGAGATACTATTCATAATTAACTGATTTCCCATGTAAAACTCCCATGGGTCGGTCGAGCTGGGACACCGGTATATGTTCTGTTTTATTTATGACTGTAGTGTGGTTTGAAAAGAGATTAATATTGGAATGTTTTGTGTGTAGGTGTCAAGATACGAAGACGTCTACACCGGATCGGGAGTTATGATTAGTACCATGCAGTCAACTCATCAAACCACTGGCTTGCTATTATTATTATTAACAATAACACACACTCATGGTAAGTAACAAACAACCTTTACACCCAGATTCATAACAATGATTAGCCAGTAACCCGAATTAGTTATATCCGTTGTTGACATCTTGAAATGTCAAACTAACTCCATTCCCAATTCATAAAAACAATTCACTATATTATTTAGTTCCATAACTGCAGTAGTTTGCTGGAATTAGCAATATATGTACATGATTATCAACATTTCTAAGAAGAAGATGATTTGTGTTGATATTTCACAACCTATAGGGATTTCCAGCCCAGCGATATGCCATCTGGTGGCGAATTTTAGAAACCCTCCGAGAGACATTCGTAGTTTATAACCTATGTTGACAACGTACGTTTGACTACATTTTATTTATTACTCTTGTTTAATTTCAAGTTTTAGTGCTTCATTATTATATATCAGTTCGATATAATACCAAACAGTCTATTTAAAGACTAATTTTCGTGTGGTTATCGTTTCTTTTGTCGTATTATTTCTCTGATTCTTTTGCATCTATATTTCTTTTGCAATATGTCAAATCTACATTGTTGTGTACCAATGTGCAATTCAAGGAAAAAACGTAACTCAGATTTACACTTTTTTCGATTTCCTAGTGCTAATTCTATCGTACAAATGAAAAATAATTTTAACAAGACCGAATTGGTCAATAGGAAAAAGGTGTAGATAAACGTTTTTAAAATTGGAAAAAAGTGAGCCCTTTCATGAAATTGTGCTCCTTACATTTTGACGAAGGAAGCTTTACTAAATCTAGAGATAAATGTGTACAAATTTTATGCACATCAAATTTTTTAATCAGAAATACACCTGGTACATTTTAACAAAATTGCAGAAATATTTTTGCATCTTCCACCTTTACCAGCTTTTCATGAACAAACCATATGTTTCACTGTACACTGATAATTTATTATTTTAAATGTTCCTTTAATAGTATGCGGTGATCATTTCGAAGCCGATGATTGTAAACATAATCCATATAGATTGACCTCTTCATTTGTAAACGCCAAAATACCGCATAAAATTATATGACCGGCATTAAGAACTTCTTCCCCTTCATACACAGTTCTGGAATTTTCATTTCCTTATAAAAATTAAAGTATTCCATTAAAGAAACCTTAAATTTTGTTCAGCATTAAGCTGATTCATAACCTGAAACCCCGAAAAATAAACGAATAAATAAGAAGAATAGCATGACACAAATAAACCTATATTCCTTTTTTATCAAAAAATAGATTAAATTACAATAATTTATAATATACAACAATATTACGTGTTATTTAATTCACTCTGCTGTCAGCAATGTCTCTCGGAGGGTTTCAAATTTTATCCGCAGTGGCGCTGGGATCTAAACTTTAAACGCCTATAAGACAAATACTTTGATTACGCGCATGCGCAAACCATTTATTCGATTATGGTTATAATAATTTTTTTTATTAAATTCATTTTTCATGGAACAAAAATTTTAATCTTTTTTCCTGATTTTTCACGTTCAACTTTATCTTCTATTGGACATTGTAAAAATCAAATCATTTTGAACTGAAATAAATACATATACAGGGTGTTTGGCGAAAGGCCGGCACTTAAAATATTACGTTTATTATGAGAGATATAAGAAAATGTTACGAAGCAAAGGTAAATTAGACAAAGGGATTCATAAAATGATCTTAGTAAGAATTTTGTGTCACTTCCGGTTTTAGCGCAAATGTGTACAATTTTACTTCGTTCACCATGCTTTACCTAAATATATAAATATATTACACTCTGATGTAATTTCAATTATATTTTACGCTTACAAACCTGTAGTTCTACACTAATTTAAACAAAACAAAAATTTGCGTACTTTTCCTCTGACAACTATATAAATTTTGGGTTACTTTACATCACAAAGTATAAAATTATACTTCCTGCGTTACACTGACGTTCAACTTGTAGCGCCTCGGTGTACGTGAATGTGTGAGAGTATCTTTGTGTGAGTTTTTGATTCGTGACGTCACGAAATTCGCAGCGCGAATATCTTATAACAAAGTTATGAATGAAAAGTATTATATTTCGGCGTACATTATATTGCAATATGTAGGTATAGTAAGTGTCGCAGGTTCCATATATGTAAAAAAAATCGTAACATTTTTTTTTTTTAAATGACTACATTATAAAATATAAAAGATTAACTTTAACGTTTGTGGTCCATGGAATAAGAATGTAATGAAAAAAATATTGAAAAAATAGATTATAACCATAGTTGTGTGAATGGTTTGCGCTGCGTGTAATCAAAGTGTTAGAGTTGTAGGTTGTGAAATATCAGCACAAATCTTCCTGTGTCATTTAGAAATACTAATAATCATGTACAAATATTGCTAACTCCAGCAAACTAGTACAGTTATGTTTGGAACTAACTAATATAGTGAATTGTTTTTATGAATTGGGACTGGAATTAGTTTAACATTTCAAGATGTCAACAAGGGGTGTAACTAATCCAGGTTATTGACTAATCTGTTTTGTGAATCTGGGTGTTTTATTTATAAATGAGTTCATTATAAACGAGATATTGTTTAAAATAAATTAGAAGTATACAGAGTGTCTGTTTTAGAGAGTAACCATTGGGATGTTGACAACCGTAAGATATACGAAGTTGGTTAAATTGGGGCACAGTTGCCGCTAGCAGGGCATGTAACCGAAAAAAATACTGGTTAACGGTTAACCCTAATAGAGAACGTTATAATAATAACGGTTTTAGTTTGAAAACCGGTTTTTAAAAATTGAAAACCGGTTTAAACTGGTTAATATATCGGTTAAAATAATGATTAAAATTAATTAAAAAAAAGTAATTATAAAAATTTGATTAAAAAAATTACAGAATAATTAATTAAAAAATATAATAAAAAATTACCTTCTGAGAAAAATATAACAATTTAAAAAAAAACAATTTAATTAATGAATATTCACAAAAATTCCCGTTATATCTTCAGAAAAACGCAGGTCACTTTTCAATTTTAAACTTGCCTGTGTTGAAAAAAGGCCGTATTTATTTGGGACTTTATAAGTAACCTTAACTACCAAAGAGACTACCTACATTTATGACTCTCCAATAAAATGTTAATTGTAAAAACTGTCATGACTCATGTTCAAATACAAATAGAAAACACAGATATAAAAAAAATATTAATTTTTTTCTCGCTAAATGATATTAAAATATAGGTTAATGTTCGCTAAAACCGATTTATTTATTTTTTTTGGTTAACGGTTAACGGTATTTTCGTTGAAAATATCGGTTACCGGTTTTTATTAACCGGTTACATGCCCTGATTTATAGCTCACAGATATGAGCAAAAAAACTGATTTTGGCTAATTTACTTTTTGACTTATAACTTTCTTGTTTCAATTCATAAAGTTTCTAGTTTTTTAAGAGGAATTGACAGCGGTCCTCAAAATTTTTGTAGCTTGAACACATTTTTTAGAAATTCATACTAACTTTTAATTTTCATATGGGGCTTAAAGTTGTCTTTAGTACTGTTAAATACAGTTTTTTTTTCCAATGATATAAAACACGTATGTTTCTGAAGTAATAAGCTTATTTCGGTGAGCAGCATATTCAACTCCTAACTAATTGAATTGATTAGTAAATATTTTGTTTGAAACAATCGATTTTCGATTTTGTTTCCAAAGCACACTTGGCCAAAATGTATAAAATCAATAATTCTCTAATTTCTTAGTTTATTATAATTTTAATGTACATGTGTTTCATATCATTAGACAGAGAAAACAATCTGTATTTAACAGTACTAAAGATAACTTTGAGCCCCATATGAAAATTCAAAGTTAGTATGAATTTCTCGAAAAGTGTACGAATTACAAAAATTTTGAGGCCCGCTGTCAATGGGGAAGTTTAGCGTATTTTTTTTATTTTTTATTTTATCAAGATTGCCCTCAAAAGTGATATTCTACATTTTATTTCACCCAAAGATGCCTAGATTTCTCAAAAAATGAAATTTTATACAAAAATGACGTCAGAGTGGCTCGCGGAGAACGTATCGTCTATCTTAAACAGCGCGCGCTGGGTTCCCATGGCAACAGAGAAGCGTGTGGTGTAATGCAGCAAGAAACAACCTACGTTCAAAAAGTCAGGTCTCACCATCCCTTCTGCGCAAGCGCATATCTCACTTGTGACGTCAGAGTGGCTCAAAGATAAATCATGAATTATAAATAATTGGTAACATAATTTTAACTTTCAATTACATTTTAATTTATAATTATTCATATACTTACGACTAAAAGATATTTCACATGTAATTAATTTCAACTACACTAAACTTCCCCATTCCTCGTAATAAACTGTGTGTAGAATGTGCCAACTAGAAACTTGTAGGAATTGAAACAATAAAGTTATAAAGTCAAAAAGTAATTTGACTAAAATCACTTTTTTGCTCATATCTAGTGCGCTATACATTCTTTGGGAAAATGAATACATGATTAAAATGGGCAACTTTGCCCCAATTTCACTAATTTTGTATCTCTTACAGTTTTCTAGATCCCAATGGTAAGTCTCTTAAAACGGACATCAAGTTTTTAATAAAATAGTTACTTAAAAACAAATTTTTGTGTAAAATTTGTATAAAGTAGGAAATAAAATGTAAAGAACATCGTTATTGCAATTAATTTGCTCGTAAAAAAGGAGGATAAATATCAAACAAATAAAATTGTAAAAAAAATAAAATTCAAAATTGTTGTGGACATATTATGTGTACAAAATAGTTCGTTATAAACGAGTTTTGCGCGAAGTATGTTTGAAGTATTAAATAAGGAGGTAAAATATGTCGTTATAGTCATTAAATTTCTGGTAAAGAGCGAGGGTAAATATCCATCAAATAAAATTGTAAAAAAATATATAAAATTGTAAGTTTAAAAATTAAGTATTGAGTTATAAACGTGTTTTTAAAGTTTTAAATAAAAATTGTAAAAATCTTAACATTCCATTTTGTTTTGACGTGTTAATAAGTAGAAAAAAACTCGTTATAAACGAGTTTTATGTGAAATATGTTAAAGTATTAAATAAAAATGTAAAGTATGTCGTTACAGCCATAAATTTGCTCGTAAAAACAAGGTTAAATACCAACGTAACACGTTCTGTAAATATGTAAAATATATACAGTTTAAAGTTGACAAATATAGTAACCACACCCAGAATAAAACTATTATTAGCCATGTGATCGTCTTTTGTTCAGTCCACTTTCATTTCCGGTCCCTCCAACCGGAAATTGTCTGTCCTTCCCACAAACAGGTCCGGACACGTTGAATTTTCACCCTGTTCTTTGTTGTGGTGGCTGCCCTGTTTTAATTAGCTACCTGCTTCAACTTGTTTACTTACCCAGCTGCGAAATTAAAACTAAACAAAGATTATTTACATCTTTTACTTTTAATTATATACGGACAGAGATAAAATGTCAAATGTTGTTTTTATTAATTAAAAACTGATAGATGTTTGATGTTATGAATCCCGTACACGGTTAAAAATATAGTTTTCGTACTCACTAGCTAAATACTAATGTTTCCCGCAGCCAACTCACAATCCAAAAGGTCATATTCCCGCTATTGTTTTACTTTCACGCTCTAGTGACTGAACGGAAACTACTTTGATCGAGTAGCTTAATAGTATATTATTTAACAAGCATAATATGTAGGCTATATTACACGATGATGTAATTACTTTACTTTATCTACAACTATCAGGCATATAACAAATCTGATATTATTTGTTAAATATTCAGTTAGGTGTGGGTAGTTCATATATAGCTTAACAGATGGCGCCACAGTAGCACTTAAATGTCAAAATCACTTTTCAAATTGTATTTATTATACTTTTATAAGCATATGTATTGATATTTATAATAAAAAATATGTTATTAATAAATTAACAGTTTAGTAAAATATTATGTGTTAAATTATATGCCCTATTTATTACAGAAAAGTGAAGCGTGTATCATGACATTTCATATTACACTTGTGTAATATGAGTAGTATATTATATGTAGTATCACACGTATAATGTACCCATATTTCAATAGTTGTAGATAAAAAGTGTTATTATATTTTTAATTTTTTTGCATATTACTACAAATTTAATATATGAACAAGATAATTGAAGACAATTAGATAAAAGAATAAAAAATATCTAAATTAAATTAGAAATTTCATTGCTAATTTTGACATTTTAACACAACTAGCGCTATCTATTAGCAACTCAAACAAACAATAACAACGTGAACAATGGAATGCAGTCCATAGCAACGAATGTTTATTCGCTTTATTGACGATTAAATGACAGTTTTACATTTTTATTAATAATTATGTTTTATAATTTATTCGTTCGTTACAAAAAATCTTGTACAATACTTATACGGAAATACCTTCCGTGCATTCGCCTAAATGAAATACTCGTACTTCAAACAAAAGCTCATGCACGGAAGTTCATGTTTCCGCATTTGTATTGTAAGTAAATATTTGGAGCGCATGAGTTCTCACTGTTATTTATTAGTGTTGAGTGGTTTACTTTTTATTTAAATAAAGTCGTCCACCATAGTAGCTAATTAGGAAATTGATCACTTATAGTCAATCCAGACCTTAATTCTGTATAATAGGAATTATCAAAGTTAAAAAAGTTATTCGTTTTTAAGTTATTGAAATTTTTATTGCCCTTAACCTCACAATATTACACCTTTCTGTCTAACACGTCTACTCTGTTCTAAATTCTTGCTATTTCCAACCCTACTGTCAATGGCAGATGTCATATTTCACTATTAATCTACAGGTGGTAATTAAATACAAAATACAAAGCATATTTCAGACCTAATCTAAATTTAGAAAATATTGTTGTTAAATACTGTGCAATCAGAAAAAATTTGTAAAAAAAAATAATGACGATATGGAAATGAAAGAGATATTGAATGACATAGACAGCAAAATGATGCCAGTGCCTGTCAAAACTCAGACTATAATATTCCTAATCATTTATAAATTATTTTATTAAAATGCTTACTATTTATGTATATTTCCAAGAAAGGAACACAATAGTTATTTAAAACATACTTATATGTTTTTATATCAGTTGAAATAGATGAATTTATGTAATTGAAATTTTTAGTGAACCCCACTGTTTGAGAACGGAATTGTCTTAACATTTACGTTACAAAATATTTTTTAAAAATATTACGGTTTAACAAATAACAATTAAGACTTTTTAAAACTATATCTTAGTTAATTAGATAAAGTGTCAAATAAAAAATAAAAAAAATAATGGAAGACCTCTTTATAAAATTGATTATTACAATAAAAAAAAATAACAATGTGTCAAGGGCTGTAGCTCCAATATTATTAAAACTACAGAGTCAAGACTAAAAAATTATTAATCCCCGTAGTTTATTTACACCCTGTACCAATTTTTATGAAAAACCGATAAGTCGTTCCGAAATAAATAAATAAAATGTGGTAAATTACTCACCAATAAAACATACAGGTGTGTAAGTTTCCACCTCAAGTAATCTTACCTAAATTAATTTGTAAGTCTTACGGTTACAGATATCGGCTTGGGGGTTGCAAAGATCGATTCAGAAACTTTTGGAGCATATTTGAACAAGTTTTTATTTATTAATGTTGAATAGTTTATTTTTTATAAACAAATATAAAAAATTAGACAATTTTCCTTATAAAAATCGAACCAGTCAATTGTAAGTAACAAAACTTTGTATAGTGTTGACAAACATCCTTCGAAATATATGTACAAAGTTTTGTATTTTTACTGTGAGTGGTTTTGGTTTTACTGAAGGATTTAAGTTGATGATATCAAAATTACTTTCCGCCACATGAGAATCTGGTTTTACATTTTTTTTTATTTATTCCTAAAATACTGGGACGTTTTTAATAAAAATTAGTACACATACTTAGTTAACCACCGTCTATAACATACTGAAATTTTATATTTTTACTGGTTGTGGTTCATTCAAAAATATTTTTTAATTATTTTTCTTAAAATATTTCATAACTTCTACATGGTTATAGATATTGATTTAATGTTTTCGGCAATTGGTTTAGAATCGTTTGAAGTGTATATATACCTATTTTTATTTATTACAGTGTATCGGTTCAATTTTTATTCAAACATTTTCATCTGTTACAAAATTCCAAAAATGTGCAGTACTGCCCTGTATACATTTATTGATTTAAATGATCAACTTATACAAAACAAAACAATGTCTGAGATCTGAATTATTAATATCTGAGTCATGAGCGTACTTAGGGAATTTTGTGGGGGCAGTAATCATTAAATTAATAATTCATGCATGGAATTTATTTTTCTGTTCTCGAGGAAAAATGTTATGTTTAACTGTTTGTAGTATGTATACGTTTAAAAATACAGCTTCTATGTTTTGTTTTATATTCCGAAGAGTTTAAATTAAAAGATAAAGAATAAAAAATTAAAATGTCGGTCTGTGATAATGTCGTAATGGGGAAGTTTAGCGTGGTTGAAATTACATGTGAAATATCTTTTAGTCGTAAGTATATGAATAATTATAACTTAAAATGTAATTGAAAGTTAAAATTATGTTGCCAATTATTTATAATTAATGAGTTATCTTCGAGCCACTCTGACGTCACAAGTGAGATATGCGCTTGCGCAGAAGGGATGGTGAGACCTGACTTTTTGAACGTAGGTTGTATTTTGAGGCATTACACCACACGCTTCTCTGTTGCCATGGGAACCCAGCGCGCGCTGCTTAACATAGACGACACGTTCTCTACGAGCCACACTGACGTCATTTTTGTATAAAATTTCATTTTTTGAGAAATCTGGGCATCTTTGGGTGAAGTAAAATGTAGAATATTACTTTTGAGGGCAATCTTGATAAAATAAAAAAATAAAAAAATACGCGAAACTTCCCCATTGGGGTTATGGAATTTTGAAGATTTGTAACTCACACACGGTTAAAAATACATTCGCGAGACTACCAAATTAGGATTTTAGAGAATTTGAAGGGGATTTTTTTTTGGGTGAGAGTACAATAGTACAATAGAAGTAATACGAAAAAAAATTAATTGGATAATTAAAAATTTGTACAATATATAAACTTTTGTTTTTAATCGTTTAAGGGCCGGTTTTATCATCTCTGGTTAAAGTGCCGGTTAACTTAACCATTCTTTAATAGAAAAATATCGCATCGAAATAGTAAATAACGAATATTTTTGACAACTTAACACAACTGTATTAGTCAATCCCAAACAATCTATATCAGATAATGGGGTCCCACATAAATTTTTTAAAAACATTTTATATAAAATTTTATTAAATTTGAATGCGAGATGTAGTTTCAGAAAGTTATAATTGTTATTTGTTAAATCGTAATAATTTATTTAATATTCCGTGAAGTACATTTGGTTCGCTAAAAATTTCAATGACATAAATTGGTCTATTTCAACTGTAATAAAAATATTTAAATATGTTTTAAATAAGTATTTTGTTTTTTATTTGGAAATATGCATAAATAATAAGCATTTTAATAATAATATATTGGGCTATTAATTGTAAAAATGATATTTTTAGGCCGGTATTACAGGTATCTATTGTTCAAGTTATTTCTTATTGGCTGATTCTATTCAATTTATATTCTGGCGATGTAGAAATTAAACTCCAACTTTGTAAATCACAGAAGATGCCACTTTAATAATTTTTTTAGGCGGCTGGTACATAAATTGTTGTTTTTCGTATCTGTTTGCAACCTTAAAGTATCAATTTTTATTTGACATCTGTCAAAGTCAAAATTTTTGGCCACTTGTATGTTCATTATTGATTTTCATAGTTCATATTAATGTGATTAATTATTTTAGAGTATAATAACAAATGTAAGTAAAATTGTAACTATTCCTTCACAAATATTAATGAAAAAGTAATGAATTTGCGAGTAAAAATAGCGGTCGTAAAGTAAATGCGGCCGTAAGGTAAATGCGGCCGTAAAGTAAATGCGGCCGTAAAGTAAATTTTGACAGATGTCAAAAATTGATTTTGAATGAAAATTCATAATTTCTTATTGTAATCGCCTAAAACATGTTGTGTGCACCTCGGCTAAAAGTTCTTTTTGGGCCTCATCTGATTTGTAGCCTCGGCTTTGCCTCGGCTGCAAACTTCGGTTTCGGCCCAAAAAGATTACTTTTAGAACCTTGATACACAAATAACTATTCTTCAAATGTTATAACAGTTAATCTTTTTTGTTTTGTAATGTAGCAATTAAATATATGTATTTATTTAAGTTCAAAGTGATTTGATTTTTACAAAGTCCAGTAAAAGATTGAGATGAACTTTTAAAAATTAGATTTTTTTTTGTTTATTTTCTGTTCTCATTTTAATGATTCTCTTAAACGAAATTCAAAATATAGAAAATTTATACCGAATTAAATTTGGAGTTATTTAACCTCGAATTTAATCTGTTTTATGAATCTGGGTGTTTGGAAAATATTTTGGGCTGTTTATAATTCAGTTAAGACATTTGTACAAAGCAGGGTTGACAAAAATCATTATTTATTTAAAAAAATCAAAAATCTTTGATTTTTTTTTTTTAAACCAAATAAATCATGATTTTTTTGATTTTTTTAATTTTTAAAGATATCTGAGTATTACTGCACTTTTTAATTGTTTTAAAAAGCAATATGAATATTTTATTTCATAAACTAAAACGAAATCTGTTATAAAACCAAAACGATTCATCTGAATAAAACTAATAAGAGTAACAAAGAATTTTTACTTTTAGTTACATATTAAAATTCTTATAGTTTCCTTCTGTTATAAGAGAATTAAAATGATAAAATACAATTTAATTTTAAGATATTATTATATACAGAATAGATTTCAGTTATTATTAATTGTTTCGTAGCAAATAATTAAATTTTTGTTATAATTATTATATTTTTTTATCTTTTATAAAAATCAATGATTTTTATTAAAAAAATCAGTTGACTTAAATCATGATTTTAATCGTGATTTAAATAAAATGATTTAAATCAAGTCAACCCTGGTACAAAGTGTTAACGTAGCCTAACTCATAAATTAATTCTTGTTTAATAAAATTTACGAAAGATTTGGCGATATTTTTTCAGGAAATGCAGTTTGGAAGAGTAAAGTGCTACTTTCTGTTGACTTTAGTTAAAATTGAATCATCCACAGTACAACAAAACATCAAACCATTTATAATTTTGTGCTTGAATGTGTTTTCATAAATTTGATTTAATACCAGTCAAAATGTACTACCCCTTAGTACGGGTCTGACCACAGGCTTTGTGTTGAATTTTTAATAGGGTAATTAGAACCATTACGACCCTGTATTCGGAATGAATGCTTTCACCAAAATTCGAAAATAATTATTTAAAAAATCTACATATTGTCAGGGGTTTTTCTTAAATTAAAAACTCATTTGATATTTATTTTTAAAGCGAAAATTAATTACAATAATTGTAAATATATTTTGTTGAAATTAAAATTACAAATTTTGTTTTTTGTTTAGAAGGGCGTGGTCTTTTAATGACGATTAGAAATAATAGGGTTCGAAAAACCCAATTGGAGACTTTTAAAAAAATAATTTATCTTTTAAAAAGATAATTCAACTTTTAAGAGCTATAACTTGTACAATGTTAGAAGTACAGTTTTGGTATCTAATAATTCTTAAACCTAATGGTTTGCATACCATGGGTACTAATTTTTATTAAAAACAAATACAGGGTTCGGATATTACAACAGGGATACTAAAAATTATAAAAGTCGTTCTGTGATGTTGTAGAACATTTGGAGTTAAGTTTGATGGTGTACCACTCCTACAGGGTTATAGATACAGGACCACGACCTAAAAATTCTTAATCCTCATAATTTTTGACCTATTATACCAATTTTCACCAAAAACCATCAAGTGGTTTGGATATAAATAAATAAAATACTACAGGTGCCCATTTTAAGAGGCTAACCATTGGGATCTCTAGAACCGTAAGAGATACAAAGTCGGTTAAATTTAATCATGTTTTTGTTTTCCACAAAATATGCATAGCTCACTAGATACTGATTTTGGCCAATATACTTTTTGACTTATAACTTTCTTGTTTCAATTCATACAATTTTCTAGTTTTCATATTCTACAGACACTTTTTACGAGGAATTTACAGCGGTCCTCAAAATTTTTGCTCGATCACTTTTTGAGAAATACATAATAAATTCAATTGTTTTGTAGAAATTTCAAGAGAAATGTGTTAAAAATTTATTTGGATCAATAGATTTTCGACCCTGTATATAGGTATATAAACGGGTTTTGTGTAAAGTATGTTTAAAGTAGGAAATAAAATATAAAGAACATCGTTATAGCCATTAATTTGATCGTAAAAACGAAGGTAAATATCAACAAATAAAATTGTAGTAATTTTAAAATTCGTTTTGGGCGTATTATGTGTACAAAATAGTTTGTTATAAACGAGTTTTGCGCGTATATATAAAGTATTAAATAAGGATGTAAAATATGTCGTTAAACGCATTAATTTTCTCGTTAAAAGCGACTGTAGAAACCCATCAAATAACTTCGTTATCCCAATGCTTAGCCCCTTAAAACGGACACCCTGTATACATGTCTGTAACTCCTACACGGTTAAAAACACAACGTCGAGACTCTAATTTTTAGATTCTACCGATTGTCTTTACCTTGTGTTTAAATTTTTATTAAAATTGAACAAGTAGTTAAAAAATGACAAGAGAAAAACTGAAATGAATTTTTTTGGAAGTTTAAAGGTGTACCTCTCCTACACGGTTAAAAATACAACGTCGGGACTTCAATTTTTAAATTCTATGGGTTTTTTTAGTTTGTGTTCGAATTTGTATTAAAATTGAACAAGTAGTTAAAAAATGACAGGAGAAAAACTAAAATGAATTTTTTTGGAAGTTTAAAGGTGTGCCTCTCCTACACGGTTAAAAATACAACGTCGAGACATCAAAGTTTGTGTTTGAATTTTTATTAAAATTGAACAAGTAGATCAAAAATGACACGAGAAAAATTGAAATTAAATTTTTTTGGATGTTCGAACGTGTGCCACTCCGACACGGTTAAAAATACAGTATCAAAACCTTGATATTTTAAATTTTTATCGTTTCTTTACTATTTGTACATAATTTTATTAAAATAAATGTATAAAATGTAATGTATATACCAGGATAAAAAAAACGCGTTGTACAGTTTTGTTAAAATAATTCCTAACTTCTACACGGTTATAAATATCGACTTTTTGTGCCAATCGATTCGACAGGTTTTGGACTATGAGTGTGAGTTTTTATGTATTTTTCCGTTGAGTGGTTCATTTTTTATTAAAGGTTATGTAGGCCGTGATGTATTTTTTGTAATTATTTGACTTCAAATGGTATTTTGATGAGTTACAAGACAATGACAGAATCGAATATTGGGGGAACTGCTGTAATAATGTATATTATTATTTATTTAAGTATGCTAACCGAAATATATTGTATACTACTGTCTCTAATGACAAAATCGATATAGTAACGCCCTATGTATCTTATAGCGCATGCGCATACAAATATATTCATTATTAATAAATAAATATTCTTAGTATCGACTATTGCAAGCTCGTTTTAAGCGGGGTACTCGTACAACAATAAACAAACTTTTATTTTCTATTATTTGCATCCTGGTTTGGTTTTTTAGGGGAAGAAATTTAGATACAAACTTGAAACCAAAAAATTTCAGTTCCCCATAAATTTTTGACCCCATTTACAAATTTTTATACGTTCTTTTGCATTATTTCTTAATCAAAATATGAATTTTCGTGCAGTACAATTACATTCAAGTTCGACTAAGAGCAGATGTCATCAGCTGGTAATCAAACGCACTACTCGGTGAATATTTGGTTTGAAAAGGTGTTTATTGTTTCATATATCAGTTACAAATGGATAAATGGATAGATACTTTGTTTATGTAAACGTTTACATCTGAGAAATCATCTCATTTCATTATAAAATACATCAGAATTTTGAAAAATGTAATCTCTGTTGTAATCAAATGTTTTCATCAGAAATGTTAAAATTCGAGTTCGGAAAAACTAAAATAAAATATCCGGAAATGTTTGAAATATTTATTTGAATGGGGATCTTGAAGATAACGAAGTAAATTAAATTAGACAAAAGTTGTCTCATATGTGTCGTTTTATATATGGTTTCGTTTTTCCCAAAAAAAGTATAGGTGACTATACTCCGTTTTTAAACTATAGACAGCACTAGACGAAGTCACGTTTACACCACAGCGTTAGTGAAATACTAGTAGTTCTGAAAATAATTGGTTTTAATCGTGAAATATCACAAAAAGAGAAATAAAACAAGAAACACGTGCAAATTCAACAAATGATTTGACAACTACTGAGAGTTTGACGTTTCAATTACGTTTGAGAAGGTTAACTTGAAATTTTGTCTGGTTAAATGTGGCTTCATGAAATGGCGCAACAGCCAATCACAGGCTTTGATTTTATCACTAGAATTTCTTGTTACTGTCTACAGGCTGTTCCATTTAAGCGTGCCACCATTGCTATCTCGAGATCTATAAGAGCTACGAGGTTGGTTAAAGTAGCAAAGAACCACCATGTTACAAGACTAATACAATGAGCAAAAACAATTTTTTTTTCGACCAGTGGTTCTCAATACGATATAAACATATCATATACTAATATAACAACATAACTGAGAAAAATGCATGTTAGATTTATATGTATTTTATTTATATCTGGCTGAAAGAAGAGTGCTTTGGATAGAAAACAATTCATTTTCGTCTTAAAACTGACAGTTTAAGAACATAAAATTTAACAAAAAATAATCAAACAATGTTAGACAGAACAATATGTCTATGTTTTCTAATCATAGCACTCTTTTTTCAGCCAGATATAAATAAAATACATATAAATCTAACATACATTTTTCGCAATTATTTTGTTATATTAGTATATGATATGATTATATCGCTGAATTCAGAAAAAAATACTCTATCGAATAACCTAAAAATAAACATATGTTCCCATTTAAAATAAGAAAGTTGTGTCCCGTATTTTGAGAACCACAGGTCAAAAAAAATTTTTGTTTTGCTCATTGTATTAGTCTTGTAAAATGGTGGTTCTTTGCTAATTTAACCAACCTCGTAGCTCTTATAGTTATAGTTATAGCAATGGTGGCACACTTAAATGGAACGCCCTGTATAGTTTAAAAACAGAGTATAGTGGTATTATATATGAAAATATTTCTGTCAAACTAACTAATACCTTTTGTGTAGGCGGCTGCGAATTCCCGCTCCTTAAAACTATTTTATCCTCGTATAATTATCTGAGCTTAATCCTAAATGTTTAATAGTATATTATTATAAAAGTTTCATAAGACGGAATATTGTTCCATGAGATATTTGATGCTCCAAAAACACGAATGGGACAATACGTCGTATAAAGCCACTATCATATACTACTTTTTACACTTTTCTTCACTTATTTAATAAAAATCTTAAAATTTTCAATTAAGAAAAATACAGATTGTAATCTAAGGATATATAAATGTGAAATATGGTATAACTCTGTTGAATGAAGTTGGGCACATTTATTTGTCAAAATACATTCAATATATAGACTGCATTAGTGTAACGGTCATTTTGTGGCGCCAAATTCAAACTCAAACCCTAACTCGCCTCTGCCGATTTATACGCCCATGTTATATTTATGAGAATCAAAATATGCTATCTTTAAACTGCTACAAACTATTACAAAATGCAAATCTTAACTATTAAACCTTATAAATACTAATCTCTAATGTTTTTTCTATCTTCTAATGTAATATACACACTCACAAAACATAATATTATTTAATAAATTTCAATTTAACAGTAGTTGCAAATTTCTGAAAACGTATGTCGTAGCTGTCTTAGTATTCAGTTGAACCTGTCACTTTAACTTGGCGTTTTTAACCTGCTGCACCAAGTAACGACATATGTTACTATTTGCGGTACTACTTTCTTTAAAATCAAATTTTTCTTAATTTATTCTTTTATTTGTATTTTTTCTGTACGGAAAGCAAAGAATAATGTTTGAATAGAAGAAAACCATCTGTTATAAATAAGAATCGCCAAAATGTTTTAATATCGTAAATTGAATATGTATTCCCATAAGAAATGCATACACTCAGATTTGAATTAGGGTTTCGCACCAAATGTAAATCTTAACCTCACTAATGTGGTCTATTATGAAAATATTACACTATGAGTTATGAAATATTAATATCCTTTTAAATTAGTTTTGTTTATTCGGTTTTCCTAATAAGAAATAATATAAATTGTATTAAAAAACATTCAAAATATTTGAGGTTATCAATTTGACATATAAAGTGTAGTGTAGTTGTTAGAAGTACCAATTTTACAACAACAAAAATGCCAAAAACCGTTTAACAATATTTTATATGACTAAACTGTTTTCGATATAATAATAGGGCAATTGTTAACGCAAAGTATAAAATAGTATATTATACGCCAAGGTTGAGAAGATAATCATTATTGACCCAGCGCCAGGATTGTAACACGAGGGCGAAGCTGTTGCAACAGCAGGTCTGCAGTACGAAATATATTAAATATAATATCTAACATTTTCGTTCAAAATCAGACACCCATGGAAATAAAAGAAAATATCTATGTGTCAATTGTGACACCTTTGTACTCAATATTTTTTAAAATTATATTTGTACTATTTTTTTAATATTAGGATATTGTTAAAGAAATTAATATAAATTCATCTTAAATAATATTAAAATATAGACAATAAGTATTATAATTAGTGAAATTTCTCTACACTGACAGATAGATTAATTAGTGAAATTTCTCTATACACTGACAGATAGATATTTTCTTTTATTTCCATGGATATCTGATTTTTAACGAAAGTATAACATTTTATATTTAATATATCTCGTATTACAGTCCTGCTGTTTCAACAATTATGATCTTAAATGATGTAGAATTTAATTTCGAACAACTTTGTACTGTTGTAGTTTTGCTCTAAATCTATCAGGAGAGAGAGTATCCGCAATTTTTTAAAATCCCATGTTAAAGTCCTATATTCCGCATTTCGTTGCACACCCTGTATAAAAAATACATACTAAAACTTAGTACCGTTGCAGACAGAAATTTTAATCTTCTATAAATTTCAATAACTATTTATAATAAGTTTTATTACAATATTCAGACAGACAGGCTGTTAAGTGCGTTGTGTGTTTGCAGGGGGCTGCGAGTTCCCGCTGCAGTGGCAGGGCCGCTGGTTCCAGAGCGGCTTCGGCATCCTGCAGGTGAACCGCACGGCCGTGGAGACCAAGGGCGAGTGCGTGGACGCGGCGGGCGACAAGTTCGTGGTGCACGACCGCGCGGACGACTGCTACCGCTGCATGGTCATCCACCAGAAGCACCCCGCCGTGCTGCAGTACAAGGAGACGTTCTGCGACCAGAAGGGCACGCTGCAGGAGCTGTGCTATGCCATCACAGGTGGGTTACTGTTACTAGAAATGCTCAGCTAGGCTGAGCGTTCCCTAGGCCTCCGGCGTCAGTGAAATATTAACATTTGATAGCTAATTTAATTTCTGCAAGACAGGTCTTGCAGAATGCCTTCATTTAATACCAAATACGGTGTACTTCCGGCAAGTAATTGTAAAAAATAAACGCAGATCAACTTGGCAATTTTTTGTCGCTTCTGCATATCAGCCCTCAACAAGACATTTAATTTGATACCAAACATGACATACTTCTGACAACTTTTTCCAAAAAACAAAAGCGGGTCTACATGAACCATTCCTGTCAATTTTGCATGTCAGCTCTCATCGAGACCTTTCATTTTATACCAAACACGATATACTTCTGACAACTTTTTGCAGAAAACAAAAGCCGATCGTCATGGAACAGTTTTGACATATCTGCTCGCCAGACCTCATCGAGTCCTTTTATTTGACTCCAAGCACGATATACTTCTTACAACTTTTTGCAGAAAACAAAAGATGATCGTCATAGATCATTTTTGTCAATTCTCTATACGATCCCTCGCCAAGACCTTTCATTCGATACCAAACACGACATATTTCTGACGTCTTTTTGCAAAAAACAAAAGCTGATCGACATAGATTATTTTTGTCAATTCTGCTCGCCAGTCCTCATTGAGAAATTTCTGTTAATACCATACATGAAATACTTTCTGCAAAAAACAAAAGCGGATTAACATAGAAAATTTTCTTTTTTGTACACCAGCCCTCACCGAGACTTTTCGTTTGATACCAAACACAACATATTTCTGACAACATTTTGCAAAAAACAAATTCTAATCGACGTAGAACATTTTTTCATTCGTGCACACCAGTCCACGTTGTGTAGTTCCATTAAAACCCAAGGACGACCTACTTTTAACACCTTTTTGCGTAAAACAAATGCAGAACGACATCAAAACCTGCCCTTATGATTTTCTTTCTTTTGATATCACAGCAAAGTGTTCAATTTATTTTATTTAGGAATATTTGATTTTTGTTTAGTTACTTTATAATTTGGCAACACTGTTTGTATTAAAAAATAGTAGTTATTTTTAAATTTATAAATTAATATTGTCAATCCTAATACTAATGCCACCGTCTTCAGTGAAGTTAGTTTAGGAATATTTGGTTTTAATTTAGTTACTTCATCACACATTTGGCAACATTGAATTTTGACATTGGAAACGTCAAAATTTATATAAATTAAATACGTTATGTTTTAAATTTAAATTAGTTGTAACACCTTTGCTCAAGTCTATTATTCGTAAATTTGTTTTTAAATCTTTGATATGCGGTAAAAACACAGCTGACGAGAACTACTTTGCCCGTTTCCAGATTTTGTCGACCAAATAAAAATAATAGTAACAAAAATTTAATTTTTAAAGCATGTTATTATATAATATTAGCAATATGAACGAAACATGAATTTGAAACGGTGGTGAATTCCGAAGCAAATTTGATTGTTCTGAATTGTACTCTGGTTTCAGAGGGTCGAGAATTAAAGCATTCTGAAGTGTTTGCTCTAATTGTAGGTCTGCTGAAACCAGAGCACATTCTGGAGCAGATTTAGTTGGTCTAGATTGTGCTCTGGTTTGAGTACGACAGGAATTAGATTACTCAGAAGTGTGTGCTCTAATTGTTGACCTGTTGAAACCAGAGCACTTAATTATTTGGTGTGTTAGGCTCATGTTAATTGTTGTTTTTGAAACATGAGAATAGGCTCATCAACCATTTTTTTTTTATAAATCTGCATAAAGAAATATGTTGATAAGTGCAAATCCGGTTTGAAAATTCTTAGTATTAAGGGAGAAAATAATTATTTAATGTACAGCGCTGCAATGTGATGTCATCAGTACTAAATAGTGGTACTCAACCAGTAGGTTTTCATGTGATTTGTATTTCCTTCATTTTATATTTGATAAAAAATTAAACATGTATTAAATGTTATCTTTGTTCAATAATTTTCTCTAAAAAGATTGACAAATATATTTTTATAGAAAGTAGGTAAATATTGTGGTACATTTTGACAACTTTATTCACTTTGACATTTCTGTGGCGCTAGTGGGCTTGAGTCATGTGTTTGAACTACGACAAACTTTAAAACTTCGTGTTGTATACTACAGTTTCGAGTTTTTGTAATTCGTTTTTAAATAAAATGGATCCAGGTTTTATTAAAGCCGATTCAGACAATTTACCTGCTGTAGATTTATCTATGCTATTGAGTTATTTATCTCAAAATCCAATGTATATATCTGCATAGACGAAAAATATAAAAACATTAAGATATGTAAACACTTTATATTATTGTTATTACTTTATATGAAACTTGACATTATTTTAGAAATGCATATAAATTTGTATCCATTATGTTGCCTGCCTGAGTTAATGGCCAGCAGTGGGCTTTCATTTTTTAGCCAATCAGAAGCTTCATTTTAAAACTAGTACTGATGACGCGATGATATTTATAAACCTTAATATCTCGGAACTGAATAAATTTTTAATAATTTTTTTATTGTTAATCATATTTGCAAAATATATAAATATTATTTACAACACATATTTACCATAATTTTATTATGGTTGATGAGCCTATCTTAGGAATTTTTTATTTGAAAGTTTTAGTAAAATAATTTTTAAGTTGGCACTACTTCCTGGCACAACTGTCAAATTGTACAAAATTGTGTTTATTGTCAATGTGTTGTCAATAGCGTAATTTCTAGATTCTCTTTAGTAATTTTCACAAAATGTCACCACTCAAATTTCAAACAATACTGACAACGCACAAACCACACGTCAGTATAACACTAGTGATATGAATATAACATTACCCTTCGCGCTAGTGAATCGTTTACAAAATGAGTGACGTCATATTCCCTGTGCACTCAAAAACCTCTAGATGGCAGTCAGATTATAACAATTTTGAATGCGTATCACTATACTTCGTTTTTAAACTATAGACAGCACTAGACGAAGTCACATTTACACCGCTAGAAGTTACCAAAAAAAATCACTAGATTTATTTGGCGGGAAAAATGAAGTGTCAAAATGAAGGTCACGTCAGAATTTATATTTTCCAGGCTATATTTTCATCATCCAAAACTATGATAGATAAACTACTTACAAAGCGTTAGTGAAATACCAATAGTTCTGAAAAGAACTGGTTTTATTCGTGAAATGTCACAAAAAGAGCAATGAAACGAAAAACACGTGCAAATTCAACAATTGATTTGACAACTTCCGAGAGTTTGACGTTTCAATTACGTTTGAGAAGGTTAACCTGAAATTTCGTCTGGTTAAATGCGGCTTCAAAAATGGCGCAGCAGCCAATCACAGGCTTTGATTTTCTCACTAGGATTCCTAGTTACTGTCTATAGTTTAAAAACAGAGTATAGTGATATAAGTGACAGAATAGGTACCCTGTAGTTCTACACTAATATAAACAAAACAAAAACCTGCGTACTTTTCCTCTGACAACTATATAAATTTTAGGTTACTTTACATCACAAAGTATAAAATTATACTTCCTGCGTTACACTGACGTTCAATTTGTAGCGCCTCGGTGTAGTGTATGTGTGAGATGTATCTTTGTGTGAGTTTTTGATTCGTGACGTCACGAAATTCGCAGCGCGAATATTTTATAACAAAGTTATGAATGAAAAGTATTATATTTCGGCGTACATTATATTGGAATATGTATAGTAAGTGTCGTAGGTTCCATATATGTAAAAAAAATCATAACATTTTTTTTAAATGACCCCATTATTGGCCTGTTGAAACCAGAACACTTAATTATTTGGTGTGTTAGGCTCATGTTAGTTGAAACATGAGAGTTAAGCCTGTCTGACACGATACAAAGTTTGGTACTAAATTTAGTTTTAAATTTTAATATAAAATATAATGGACCGTGTATGAGCATAAATGTATGAAAATTTGTACGAAGTCTCTTTGTATTAAATTTTTGTACGAAATATTTAGGACAGGTTCTAATTTCTTGTACTGAATCTGCGCAGAAGGTAGCGTAGTGTGTGCATGTTTACTGTGCAAACTGCAAAGTTGGGTTAGGTTATTTTAGTGATTCTAACATTTACGTTTAGTAAATTAAGTATTCCACGTCCCTCTGTTCTTCTCAACAACCATTTTCGTGATTTTTTTTAAAAATTTTTTTCGCTTTCTTCTTTTTAATAGCAATATTTTGAATTATTGCTACTACAGCAGCAGTTGTTGCAAGTAATAATCGCCTTCTGCTTCTTGTACCAATATTCATTTTCACTTCAACAATGTTCAGCTCATAAGAATAAGAAGCAGTCATACATCAGATGTCATATTGGATTTTCTAATGTACGCATGCGCCTATATAAAAAATACATACTAAAACTTAGTACCGTGGCAGACAGAAATTTTAATCTTCTATAAATATCAATAAACTTGTATAGTAAGTTTTATTACAAAATTCTATATTAAATTTTAAAACTAAATGTAGTACTAAACTTTGTATCGTGTCAGACAGGCTTTAGAACTCAGTGTGTGTTTACAGGCGACGCACCTTTGTACTCAATGTTCCGCAAGCACCCGCCCGCGCCTCCCGTGGCCTGCCCGTTCAAGGCCGCGCCCTTTACATTCTCCTACAACCGCGGCTCCGGCGAGTGCGGCAACCCGCCCTCGCGCGCGGAGTCCTGCACGGACGAGGCGCGGCTCGTGCTGAAGTACCAGGCGTGCCCCGACATCCAGTCCACGGAGTCCAGCGTGGAGGAGCTGCTGTGCGTGGCCACCTGGAAGGAGGGCAGCACCAAGTACCTGGTGGGGCGCGTGACGCAGCCCGCGCGCCGCGGCGGCTCCGACGAGGACGCCTACCGCTGCTTCATCTACGAGCACCTGCCGAGCTCCACGTCGCCCAGGATGACGTATCATGTCGCGCAGAGCGGGGATGCCACGTGTAATGGGTTGCAGTCTGCTGTGGAGGGATCCAGGACTATGAGGTACCAACTACCATATCATACTTGCTTTTCACGCACGTCAGCTTTAATTGCACATTTTTTTATGGAACTTTTCATAAGAAATAAGGAATAAAACATAAAATATAAATGTACACATACCGGGTGTCCCAGCTTGACCGACACATGGGAGTTTTACATGGGAAATCAGTTCATTATGAATAGTATCTCCCCACTGCAACATATTAACTTGAAATTTTGTACACTTATTGGGAAATATTATTTCTATAGATTACAGTTATTTGAAATATGTAATTTCGTCTGTAAGACGAGATTTATTAAATTATAAAATCTAACATTTTAGTTCAAAATCAGTCAGCCATGGAAATAAAAGAAAATATGTATGTGACAGTTCTGACAGTTAATGACATGCCATTGTAGATATTTATATTTTTGTAATATTGGTATATTATTTAACAAATATAAACTAAATTCAACTCAAATAATATTAAAATACAGGGAATAAGAATTAAAATCAGTAATACTTCACTAAACTGTCATAAATATTTTCTTTTATTTCCATGGCTGTCTGATTTTGAACGAAAATATTAGATTTTAAATTTAATAAATCTCGCCCTGCAGACGAAATTGCATATTTCAAATAAGTGTGATCCATAGAATTAATATTCTCCGATAAGTACACAAAATTTGAAGTTAATATGTTGCACTGGGGAGATACTATTCATAATTAACTGATTTCCCTTGTAAAACTCCCATGTGTCGGTCGAGCTGGGACACCCGGTATACGTTTAACCGTTTATGCAGTTTTGGAATAAAACATAAACATAACAGACATAAACATAAAGGTACGTTCACAGCTCTTAACGTAGTCGTAGTTTTTGTTTCTCGACGTAAGCGTAAATATATGTCGAACGTGAATACGGCTGAGCATTCACATCGCTTAACTTTGTTTCTCGACGTAGACGTAGTCGCTGCGCACAAGCGTAAAGTTTGCAAACTTCATATACTCGACGTAGTATCTCGACGTATTTCGGTTGGACAGAGAAGAGGCTATCCCTTTTCATGAGCAGTAAATGTGCGTAGTGTGACCAAATCTGTGTGACTAATATCTGTCATTTGTATTTTGCTTTTATTTAATAAAAAATGGATAATAGAACGAAAATAATAGTAGGTTCTATTGTAAAAAGAAGTAGAATAGCTGGAATAGCTGCTCTGTCAACAGAACCACATGTCAAAAAAATTATTATTTAATTTTAAATAAATATCATTTTATTTTATACATTTCAAATGTGAAACGTAGCTACATTTTATTAATATAAATAAATATTTTGAAATTTAAATTGCTATTTAATTATATTATGTTTGATCACCTCTATTTTTTAACATAATTTTTTGATATTATTTTGCATTTATATAGATTAAATAAATTATAACGTTATTATATTAGTAATATCATTATTAATCCAAGAACATATTATACCTAAACGTATTTATTACATTTTATTTTTATTTAATCTGAACAAACATTCACAGCGACGAATGCTTGTGTTAAGAGCTGTGAATGATAAAATTTTTTATGCTTACGTCGAAAACAAAAGTTCAATTACAACGACCAAAAACAGTGTTTATGTTAGAGCTGTGAACCTAGCTTAAGTCATAAGAAATGAGCAAATTTTATTTCTTATGTTTATGTATTATGTCTTATCTCAAAAATTGGCACGAGCGCATGCGCTGACTGTAGTGACACTGCCTACTTAAAATAACAAAAGTTACTAAACTTTGTCTAGGTTTGTTTTCGTAAAGTTTTGGTTAGGTTTGGTTTTGTTGATTTTGTAAGTTTTAAAAATGGATCAAAAAGACTTTATTTTAATTGATTTAGTAATAAAAATAATGAGAATATTCCTCTGCCAAACTTCAGTTTCAATTTTCGAACTGTTAAATCACTGTTAATGTCAAACAAAAAAAATTAAAGTACATTTTACTTTTAAGTGTTGGTATTCCTGATTACACGAATTTAATTTTAATCGCCATCTCTTCTGTCATTGGTTGAAACTTATGTCTTACGAGAAGTGCATGAACGTACTTTATTCTTATGCCTTATGTATTATCACTATGTTTTATTCTTATTCCTTATAAAAAGTTGCATAAACCAGCCTTAATTTGGGAAAAAATAAAAAATACGGATCTAATATTCATTATTCTATCCATTAAAGATATAAGAAAAAACCGTGCAAGACCTCAGTGACAAATTGTGATCTGTTTGTTGTAATCACATAAAATATTTTGAATGTTTTACAATTTAAATATTTTTTTTTATGTTAAAACAACATAATTTGGTGATAACACTAATATATAAATAATAAATACATTTGTGTATCACATTTAATATTATTTATTGTACTTATGAACTTGTTATTTCTGCTGCATTGAAAAATTCCAAAGATGCACAAAACTGAGTGAGCATATTCACTGTGACTGATTAATTGGTGATTTTCGGTGAATCCGTCCTGATACACAATGTATTGTTTGGGATGTGGCTAATGACGAACCGTTTCAGTCACGCGGTTACAATTCAAATATTCTGCTACTAATACAAAATAAAAGTAATGTTTTAGACGTATTTGATGTTTATATCGTATAAACAGTATGATTTATGTATGTATGTAATATGTATTTGAAATCGCTTTAGGCTGCATGTATCTGAATGTAATTGTGTTGCAGGCTGACGACAGCGGACTCGCACCACGGAAAATGCCGGTTTCCAAGTTGGATCACCGAGCACCACACGTGGCTAAGCCTGGACCACGGAAAGGTCTACAAGTTCTCACTTAGAAACGCGACGTTACGAATCACTAAGAACACGCAGGTAAACACAACTAAACATTTCCTCGCATCACCCACCAATAAACCACGCTGATACTGTCATACTATATTACATTCAAGAGCGAGTTTATAATTCCACAAGTGCCTTACTACTTCAATGGGGGTTTCCAATACAACGCCTTTTTAAAATATATATTCTGCATATCAATTTTGGTCGTGAGTATATTGTATTAAAACTAAAATAATATGTAATTGTTGAATACTTTATTTAAAAATTGAAATTAAAATTTTATTTAAATGACCTTGTGACGTAATTCCCCTGATCAGTGTTGCCAACTATAAGTACATAAGTTTTAATTTCACCGGTTCGCAACACTGCCCCCGATAGCTATAGTCTTTTTCACGAAAATGTGATCGTACGTCATAATGTTCCCTGATGCAACGTTGCCAAGTATTTGTAGGATACATTCAAGAGTTGATGGTTGCATAGTATACCATGTGTGTATATCATATTGTGAATCTTTACATAAAATAAATTAAATTTATTCAGCATCCCCCCCTGTATCTTCGTTTGTCACGTTCTTGTTTGAAATACCTTATTACAGAATTCACCATATTCTGTGCACAACTTCCTAAATTTTTTGCTCGATTTTTTGACATTTTTCAAAAATAATATTATTTTTTGACATTTCGAGAATGGCAACGTTGTACAGGATTACCAACCATTTATTAGTAAAAGACACTAAGTTCCGTGTATTTTACTGGGTATATGCTAGGGATAGTAACATTGCTGTTTTGGCTACAATTTTATTACTAGGTATGACGTACGATCACATTTTCGTGAAAAAAACTATAGCTTCATGTGATAAAATGACGGTGCAACAGGTATAAAACAATACTTAACAACAATAGCCACAAAGAAAATTGCAAATATAAAAGCAGCGATAACAAGAAAATCTAAATAATATTCATTCATAACTAAAATAAAATACTTTATGTATAAGTACATTCTTTTTTCATTAAATATTATTATAAATTCAGTACCTGATATTTATATCCTGCCTGGATTTCAAAATATATGAGAACACACGCACGTGTTAACTGGTAAATGAATCTATCGAAAGCATGAATCACGAAAGCAGGTTATGTTTATATTCAATGTTTGAATTTAAGCGGTACTCGTAGCCTAACTTCACTTCAGTTTTTTAGCTACTTATAGTTCTATCTCATAGCGCACATGGACTATTTTTTTCTAGTCAGGGGAATGACGTCACATCCATTGTCCGTAAACTTTATTAATTTTTTTCTCGGATACTATCAACTTTTTGGAAAAATAAAAAAATATGGGTCCAATATTTTGTTTTAAAGTTTATCATATAAAAAAATCAAAAAATCTTGGAAACCCCCATTATGTACTATACTTTTTCTACGACCATTATCTGACTCTTTTTCGATCACTAGAAAATATCTAAATTGAAATAAATAAATTAAATTTTAGTTTCCTAAATTGAATCAGTCAGAAGGTATCACGTGAAATTATATTTGTTTTTGATGTTTGACATTTTTTTAAAATGAGGTGAATTTATTTTGGTACAAAATGAATTTGATGTCTTATTTTTTTTTACCTCCCGCCTATCAATATACAGGGTGTTAATACTAAGTTGTACCATCCGAAAACGGCAGTTAGAACTCATTGAGATAAACAACTTTCCTTAGTACAAATTTTTGATTTGGAGCCCCAGTTCATAGTTATTGGCGTTCCTTTGTTTTTCGAAAAATCGTCATTACTCCCTTATTTTAAGAGATATTGAAAAAATACAAAAACTTTCAGCATTCGCTTTTAGTTCCCTAAAACTTTTGTATTTACAATTATTTTCTATTTTATCAAATGACAAAATGGCGACCGAACAAAAATTTCAAAACAAGATATTTTGAAAACCACTCGATCGATTTTTGAAAATAAGACTTTATAAAATCCTTGTACTATCTACTAACAAATTCCCGAGCAAATTCCTGAAACATTTTTTTTCTATCTGTCGCAAAAAAATTTTTATTCAAATTTAATTACAAGATAAATTTTAACAAACTGCAATAATAATTTAAAACAAAGTAGGCTTGCTGCCATTAAACAAAAAAAAAACAAGAAAAACAAGAAACGAACAAGCAAAAATACAATGAACAATGAAACTGCAAGGTTTTAAATTATTGTTGCAGTTTGTTAAAATTTATCTTGTAATTAAATTTTAATAAAATTTTTTTTTCGACAGATCGAAAAAAAATGTTTCAGGCATATGTTAGTAGATAGTATAAGGATTTTATAAATGTTTTATTTTCAAAAATCGATCGATTGGTTTTCAAAATATCTTGTTTTGAAATTTTTGATCGGCCGCTATTTTGTTATTTGATAAAATAGAAAACAATTGTAAATACAAAAGTTTTAGAGAACTAAAAGCAAATGCTGAAAGTTTTTATAATTTTTCAATATCTCTTAAAATAAGGGAATAATGACGATTTTTCGAAAAACAAAAGAACGCCAATATCTATGGACTGGGGCTCCAAATCAAAAATTTGAACTAGGAAAAGTTGTTTATCTCAATGAGTTCTAACTGCCGTTTTCGGATGGTACAACTTAGTATTAACACCCTGTATAGATAAGGGAGGTATTGTTTTTGGTCAGATTTCTCGAGTGTGGGTTTTCAACATATGAGCACGAATTAGGGTCCCTAGAATACGATTTTACTATTTTTAGCGTGATGTCTGTATGTCCGTGTGTGTGTGTATGTGTGTGTCTGTGACGATTTTTCGTCCACGGTAACTCCAATACGATACATGTAAAAAATATAATATTTGGTATTTATGACTTATATTCAAATATAATGAACTGATTAGATTTTGACTACAATTGGTTAACAGGAAGTAGTTCTTTATTTGAAGCTTTAAACCGTTTTTCCAAAAAAATACCTCCAATACAATTTTTTCGCAAATTCCGTTATTATTAAATATAAAGATTTTTTAATTTTCTACCGATCTGCATAATTACGTTTATATATAACTTCTAGCTAGATAGAAAAAAATATATATAAATTATAATAATTTTACATATCGTTTAGGCTGAGAAATTTCGATAAAACAGATGAGTTATTCATATGTTCATAAAATTTGACATATGATGTCAAATTTGATGTAAGTAAGTGTAAAAATAAAATAAGTAAAATGAAGTAATTTTATTGTAAAATTTAAAAAGATGGATGAAATATATTAGGAATGTATTTGCATGCGTGAATCAAAGTAAGTTCAGTTCCGGTTTTAGTAACGTCAAAAATAGCTGTCATATTGGTCATACAAATTTTATGAAGGAAATTTTAGGTATGAAATGAATTAAAAATATTCGGAACTGCAATAACAAATTAATTTTAAAACAACAAAGAAATGTATTGAATAAATTATATAGAATATATGTATTACTATAGTGGCGGGAGGTATTGTGTTGGACACATCAGATTTTTTAACATAACATTCATAAAGTGTGTTTTGTAATTTGATATACTCTGTTTTTAAACTATAGACAGTAACTAGGAGTCCTAGTGAGAAAATCAAAGCCTGTGATTGGCTGCTGTGCCATTTCTTGAAGCCGCATTTAACCAGACGAAATTTCACGTTAAACTTCTCAAACATGATTGAAACGTCAAACTCGCGGAAGTTGTCAAATCAATTGTTGAATTTGCACGTGTTTTTCGTTTCATTGCTCTTTTTGTGACATTTCACGAATAATACCAGTTCTTTTCAGAACTATTAGTATTTCACTAACGCTGTGTTTTTCGTTTCATTGCTCTTTTTGTGACATTTCCACCAAGAGTTAACAGTATTTTTAAAAATATATAAATTTTTCAACATGGATATACTCCGTTTTTAAACTATAGACAGCACTAGACGAAGTCACATTTACACCGTTAGAAGTTACCAAAAATAATCACTAGATTTATTTGGCGGGAGAAATGAAGTGTCAAAATGAAGGTCACGTCAGAATTTATATTTTTCAGGCTATATTTTCATCATCCAAAACTATGATAGATAAACTACTTACACAGCGTTAGTGAAATACCAATAGTTCTGAAAAGAACTGGTTTTATTCGTGAAATGTCACAAAAAGAGCAATGAAACGAAAAACACGTGCAAATTCAATAATTGATTTGACAACTTCCGAGAGTTTGACGTTTCAATTACGTTTGAGAAGGTTAACCTGAAATTTCGTCTGGTTAAATGCGGCTTCAAAAATGGCGCAGCAGCCAATCACAGGCTTTGATTTTCTCACAAGGATTCCTACTTACTGTCTATAGTTTAAAAACAGAGTATAGTGCTGTCTATAGTTTAAAAACGGAGTATAGTAGTTGTTAGTTGTTGCTGGATTTGGAGATGTTGGCGTGTGTTGCTAGGCGCTGGAGCAGTGGGAGAGCCGGCTGGTGTGCCACTCGATCCTGAGCAACGCCCCCACGCGGCTGCAGCTGGTGGCGCACGTGACGCGCGGCTGCGACAGCGGCTACGCGTGCCTGGTGTTCCACCGCCGCGACGCCGCCGTCATCGAGCTGCAGGCGCCCGCCGCGCTGCACGAGACGCCCGAGGACGCCTGCCGCGAGCCGCAGCCCGACGCCTACGAGACGCTCGTCAACGCCGGCCTCAAGCCCAAGCCGTGTCCGCATCCGGGCAGGTGAGTGCATACAGCCCGTATACCAGCTCGACCGACACATGGCAGTTTTATATGGGAAATCAGTTCATTATCTCCCCAGTGCAACATATTCACTTCAAATTTTGTATACTTATCGGAGAATAGTAATTCTATGGATCACACTTATTTGAAATATGCAATTTCGTTTGAAGGGCGAGGTTTATTAAATTTAAAATCTAATATTTTCGTTCAAAATCAGACAGCCATGGAAATAAAAGAAAATATTTATCTGACAGTTTAGTGAAGTATCACAGATTTTAATTTTTATTCCCTGTATTTTAATATTATTTAAGTTGAATTTAGTTTCTTTTTGTTAAATAATATATCAATATTACAAAAATATAAATATCTACAATGGCATGTCATTAACTGTCAGAACTGTCACATAGATATTTTCTTTTATTTCCATGGCTGACTGATTTTGAACGAAAATGTTAGATTTTTTAATTTAATAAATCTCGTCTTGCAGGCGAAATTACATATTCCAAATAACTGTAATCTAAAGAAATAATATTCCCCAATAAGCATACAAAATTTCAAGTCAATATCTTGCACTGGGGAGATACTATTCATAATTACCTGATTTCCCATGTAAAACTCCCATGTGTCGGTCGAGCTGGGATACCCGGTATAGCCCATATACAGGGTGGCCCAGCGAAAATTATCAGCACAGTTTTTGGCCACTTAACATCAATTTTGCTAAAAACGCTCCAACACGTCTATTTTAAAATAAAGGGGGACACCTAAATGGATTAGTACCAATGGCATAACTACAACCCTAAAATGGGTATGGACTGCACCTCAAAAATTTTAAATGGAAAAGGGTGTCAAACATGACACAGTTCGGAAGGCCTTTCAATTCTCTTTTCAACAGTTTTTTTATTTTTCAAATCCGATCATTAGTTCCAGAGAAATATCGTTTAAAAGAAATTTTATCAGGTGTTTAAAATTGCCATCAAGTAGGCTAAAACAAATGACAGAAACTAAATAAACAATTGTTTCGACAAGTTGTTTGTAATAAACAAATAATTTGTAAGTTGGATTTTTTTGTGGGATTATTTGAAGTCTAAAGTTTATGCCACGCTACCCGAATTTTTAGAAGATTTACGGCAACGTACCGTAGCTCCAAAATTTTGAGCAAAATCTTTATTATTGTATGGAAGTTGGAAATAGTAATTGTGAACACCTAAAAAACTAATACTTGAGTTTCTGTCATTTGTTTAAGCCTACTTGATTGCAGTTTCGCACACCTGATAAAATTTGTTTTAAACGATATTTCTCTGGAACTAATGATCGGATTTGAAAAATAAAAAAACTGTTGAAAAGAGAATTGAAAGCCCTTTCGAACTGTGTCATGTTTGACACCCTTTTCCATTAAAAATTTTTGAGGTCCAGTCCACACCCATTTTAGGGTTGAAGTTAGGCCATTGGTACTAATCCATTTAGGTGTCCCCCTTTATTTTAAAATTGACGTGTTGGAGCGTTTTTTGCAAAATTAATGTTAAGTGGCCAAAAATTGCGCTGATAATTTTCGCTGGGCCACCCTGTATAATGTTCGTTATTGATGGTTTAGTGGTTTAGTGGGTGAATGTGGAAGTAAGCACATGGGCTGGTTGCAGGTACGAAGTGATCGGCGCGGGGGCGGAGCAGCTGGCGTCGCGGCGCCGCAAGCGGCAGGAGGACGTGGGGCAGAGCGAGCTGGGCCCCCCCGGGCAGGCCGAGCCGGAGTGCCTGTGGCACGACTACGAGGCGCTGGACATCGGCTGCGGCGCCGCCGGCAGCGAGCTCATGGAGTTCCGCGCCAGCTGCCGACATCAGCCGGTTGCAGGTACACGTGCTTCACTAAACAGCTTCATAAGAGAAAACATGGAAAAACCAGGGCATGTAACCGGTTAAAAAAAACCCCTAACCGATATTTTCAATGAAAATTGCGAACTTTAACCGTAATTTTAACCGATATTTTTCAGGCCGATATTACCGGTAACCGTTAACCAAAAAAAAAAAACCGGTTTTAGCGCACATTAACCTTTACTTTAATATCATTTAGCGAGAAAAAATTTTAATATTTTTTTTATATCTGTGTTTTTATTTGTATTTGAACATGAGTCATGACAGTTTTTACAATTAACTTTTTATTGGAGAGTCATAAATGTAGATAGTCTCTTTGGCCGTTAAGGTTACTTAAGAAGTCCCAAATAAATACGGCCTTTGTCAACACAGGCAAATTTAAAATTGAAAAGTGACCTGCGTTTTTCTGAAGATATTACGGGAATTTTTGCACGACATATTGTGAGCAAGTTTGAATGTGTACAAGGTATAATGTCGAGCAATATAACATGTTTGAAGGATAAAATGTATACGCCCCACTGCTGCTCTTCTTCATGTCTTCGTAGATGCGCAGTTTGCTCTTGAAGTCCGACAACGTACTTCATAAGGGCCTCCGGTTTCACGTATAACCAAGAAGTACTCCATCACGGCCTCGTCCTTGTTCAGTCGTCGTCCGGCTAGAGCTCGGAGAACTTCTGCGCTGTTCATCCGGGTGACGCCTTCCCCTTTTATAAACAACTTGGCTAGACCCCGCAGAAACTTTTTGGTAAAGACCAGCTTTTCTAAGTCCAACCACTCAAACATGGCCGCGGTGTCCTCAAAATCTGCGACCCATTTCTCGACGGGGTAAGCCTCGGTGCCGTCGAACGAATCGTATCTTCAACGTCCTTAAAGTTCATGGAAAACTTTGATTCCCGTCGTCTCTGCCCTGCCTCCGGGAGGCTGGTCTGCTGAGTCATCGCAGCGTCGTCGTTGCCTGCTCTGCGTGAGTGAATTTCGATTTCACGTCGTCGCTGTCGCTCAAACCGTCCTCGTCGTTCGGGAAAGTGACTGGAGATGACTCAAACCCCCGAAGATACGTACGATCATCTTTTGTCCCGGTATAGTCGAGCCCCAGCATACAGCAAATCGAAATCAAGTCTGCAACTGAGAACTTCTTTTTCGCGAAATCGTACTTCTCCGAATATGCGTCATCGCCGGCTTCGAACGTGAATCCATTGATCCATATTCTCACCTACCTTGAAGAAGCGCTACTTCGAAAAAGTGAAAATAAAGAAGCGAGCGAAGTAGCGGTCTAATTCTCACCTCGAAAAAGTACGTGAAGTAGTGCTACTTCAGCTTGACGAAGAAGTGAATTAAAGAAGTGGTTAGTACCGTGTTTTCGCGTGTTACTTTGTTGTTTCATAATTCATAATGGCGCAAAAATCGTACGATCTACCAGAATTAGACGAATTAAATGAAATTAACGAAATAATAAATGTGAGAAGAAGGCGTTTGAGGCGTATACGAAACCGATATGACCCTTTTACGGATTTTATTTTTATATTTCATGAGTGATATTCTACAGTCACTGTTAAAGTTGCTTAGAGACGATCTCTAGCTAGAGGTGACTGTTAGTTTTTATACGTAATGTTATCCTACTGTCGTAACAATGAACTAAATTATTGTATTTTATAAAATAACTTTGTTTGACTACAAAGAACAAATCGGTTATAATTTATTATTATATAACAGAGTACAGAATTAACCCTTGGCAGCTACCTATGTCACACGGGTGAATTCAGTTGTTGTTTCGAGATTGAAGTAGCGCTACTTTGAGAAGCGGTAAATACATGAGGTAATTTAAACTTACGAAAAATCACTACTTCGCGAAAAATCACTTCTCTAAGTACTAGAAATAGTGCTTTTTCAGAATAGGTGAGAATACGATTGATTGAATTTTCTCCGCCGTAGCAACGTCGTTCTGTCCGTCAGCAGATATAATATGTGGATGGATTTGGTGTTAAGGCTTGTAATTGAGGCTGATGTTTGTGTGATTGCAGCGTACACATGCCACGGCAGCTGGGAGGAGAACCACACGCACTTCCTGATCGCGTCGCCCGTGGCGCGCAAGTCGACGGACGCGCTGCGCTACTGCCTGGTGTACACGTTCGACGGCGAGGGGGGCGACGCGCCCGCGGGCCCCAGCACCATGCGGCTGTCGGCGCTGCGCGACGCCTGCCGCCGCGGCGTCGTGCCCGGCCACACAGGCGTCTGGCGCTTCAACTTCACAACGAATGGTGAGTCACACACACAACTACAACAATCAGCCCAATTCTCTAACGTAGTAAGTAGCTACGAAGCAATTTGAATTTAACAACTCATTTTAACAATTCTAATAACAACTCATCGTAAAATGTTATTCTTTAAAAAATATTTTACCAATATTGTTAACAAATTTTTTGTTATAGTCTTTTTCACGAAAATGTGATCGTACGTCATACCTACTAATAAAATTGTAGCCAAAACAGCAATGTTACTATCCCTAGCATATAGCCAGTAAAATACACGGAAGTTAGTGTCTTTTACTAATAAATGGTTGGTAATCCTGTACAACGTTGCTATTCTCCAAATGTCAAAAAATAATATTATTTTTGAAAAATGTCAAAAAATCGAGCAAAAAATTTAGGAAGTTGTGCACAGAATATGGTGAATTCTGTAATAACATATTTCGAATAAGAACGTGACAAACGAAGATACAGAGGGGGATGCTGAATAAATTTAATTTATTGTATGTAAATAATTCACAATATGATATATACACACATGGTATACTATGCAACCATCAACACTTGAATGTACCCTACAAATACTTGGCAACGTTGCATCAGGGAACATTATGATGTACCATCACATTTTCGTTAAAAAGACTATAGCAATCGTCGTTAAAATTATTCATGAAGTTAGTGGTAATGATACATTTTGCAGAAATAGACGTATGTCGTTACGTACTTCGGACCAAGCTGCAGACAATTGTGAGGTTATGTGTGATTAACATCAAAGTGTCAAAATTCGTTTACCTATTGCTTCATTGAAAAAAAATGAGTGAAAAGATGGAAAAGAAAAAAATACGAAGTACAAGATGCACAAATGAGCAATTTCATTTAAAGGTGGACTTCGTAGGAAATCATCGACTAATGAATAAAGGAAAGTTAAGTCCCGCGGAAAGTAAAGAAGTCGAAACATATTGGAAAGAGTTAACATGTCTTTTAAATGATAAAAAAGGAGCAGAAAAAACATGGTTTGATTGGAATATATTCTTTTTATATCTTTCTAAAAATTACAACTTACTTTCAAATGATTTGGAATGTATGTAGCTCTTATTGACGCAGGCATAACGTCGTTTAGTTCTATGTATAAATTAAAAGCTAATTCCCTACCTAGTTGAAATACTTTCCGAAATCGATTTTCAGGTATTGTAAAGGGATCGCTCACATCTCTTATATTTCTATGCATTATTTTTAGGTTATGCCTAAATTAATTGACATAAATGATCAAATTCATTCAAAACTTGATATCCGATCAAAAGGATGTCAAGAAAAAACCATAACAATTTGTTAAAAACTGCTTAAGAATAGCTTAAAACCCAGTTGTTAGATTAACAATTCAAGTTATCCACTAGTTGTTAAATCCTAACAATTTTAAGTTTTAGTGAATAAGAATTTTGTTATTAACAACTGCCTTGAAATTAACCACTCAAGCCAGTTGTTAATTTTAACAATTTTCGTTAGAGAATAGGCTCATCAACCATTTTTTAATTTTATTTTTTTATAAATCTGCATAAAGAAATATGTTGATAAGTGCAAATCTGGTTTGCAAATTCTTAGTATTAAGGGAGAAAATAATTATTTAATATACAGCGCTGCAATGTGACATCATCAGTACTAAATAGTGGTACTCAACCAGTCGGTTTTCATGGGATTTGCATTTCTTTCATTTTATATTTGATAAAAAATTAAACATGTATTAAATGTTATCGTTGTTCAATAATTTTCTCTAAAAAGAATAACAAATATATTTTTATGGAAAGTAGGTAAATATTGTTGTACATTTTGACAACTTTTTTCACTTTGACATTTCTGTGGCGCTAGTGGGCTTGAGTCAAGTGTTTGAACTACGACAAACTTTAAAACTTACAATATTACAATATTTACATAAAATATTTATATACTCACAGCATAAAGTAAATCCTTATAGAAATTAATTATCGTTTTTATTACAGAACACCAACACTAGAAAGTTTTCATATAAATTTGTATCCATTATGTTGCCTGCCTGAGTCAATGGCGAGCAGCGGGCTTTCATTTTTTAGCTAATCAGAAGCTTTATTTTAAAACTAGTACTGATGACGCGATGAATTTTATAAACCTTAATATCTTTTAATTGAATAAATTTTTAATATTTTTTTATTGTTAATCATACTTGCTAAATACATAAATATTATTTACAACACATATTTACCATAATTTGATTATGGTTGATGAGCCTATTGGGCTGATATCAACTTGTTCCAAAGTCCACGTGAGATAGGATTAGGAGTACATGTGTGTTGTTTGCAGGCGGGTGTACGCGCGACGGCGACACAGGCTCGGGCCACGCCCCGCGCGCCGGGGCGGCGACGCTGCTGCTGGCGGCGGCGCTGCTCGCGCTGCTGCGGTGATCCGCCCCCCGGCGACTCTGTGATGTCAACCTCCTCCTCTTGCCTACTTCAGTCCGCAGCTCGGCAGACACTTAACCACACACACGGCAGCTCTCTCAAACTCCACATCCAACCACCGACTCTACTTTCTTACGCTGGTCACTACAACACGGTAAACATACAGTGTCCAAACACCCTGCGTACTAAATTTGGTGGAATTGATTAACTAATTTGAAAATGGTACGAAAAAAACTAACTTGAGATATTTTGTTATAAGACAAGTTTTAACTACACGGTTAAATATACCGGGTGTCCCAGCTCGACCGACACATGGGAGTTTTACATGGCAAATCAGTTAATTATCAATAGTATCTCCCCAGTGCAACATATTAACTTCAAATTTTCTATACTTATCGGAGAATATTAATTCTATGGATCACACTTATTTGAAATATGCAATTTCGTCTGCAGGGCGAGATTTATTAAAATTAAAATTTAATATTTTCGTTCAAAATCAGACAGCCATGGAAATAAAAGAAAATATTTATCTGACAGTTTAATGAAGTATCACTGATTTTAATTCTTATTGCCTGTATTTTAATATTATTTAAGTTGAATTTAGTTTATTTTTGTTAAATACTATACCAATATTACAAAAATATAAATATCTACAATGGCATGTCATTAACTGTCAGAACTGTCACATAGATATTGTCTTTTATTTCCATGGCTGACTGATTTTGAACGAAAATGTTAGATTTTATAATTTAATAAATCTCGTCTTGCAGACGAAATTACATATTCCAAATAACTGTAATCCGTAGAAATAATATTCCCCAATAAGTATTCAAAATTTCAAGTTAATATCTTGCATTGGGGAGATACTATTCATAATTAACTGATTTCCTATGTAAATCTCTCATGTGTCGGTCGAGCTGGGACACCCGGTATATCGTCGGGACCTCAAAATTCTTAACCCTCGAGGATTGTACACCCGGGGTACTAATTTCAAGACTAAGATTTTTGAATTCTTCAGGGTTTTTAAGGACTGAGAAATGGCATTTGAAAAATTAAAATAAGACCAAAACAGAAAGTATGAGGAATGCGAATTCGAAAAGGAATTGGAGATATTTGTAAAAGTTTTGGAGAAAGAGCAGCTAAAATTAAGTATCTTGTGATCTGTAAATTTATTTTAATTAATACTCACGTTTGTTTAAAGAAGGCAGTCTAAAACGGGTGGCTATGGAAATTTAAATTTCCCAAAATTTGAAGAAAGTTTCAAATTTTAATTTGATTTTAGCGCGCAGTTGCGAAAATGTCGAAAAGTGACGCTTCAATCGCTTAGAAAACTTTTTAAGGGTAGAAATTTAAATACAGGGTTGATGTTTGAAGCGAAAATTGTATTAAAACAGAATTAGGGGTAGTTTTTAGGGGAAGGAAGGGAAATACAGCCCCGAGAGTACGATTTTCGGATTTTGCAGGGTTGAAAACATGAGTATACATATTTGGGAATTTCTAACCTGAATGGTTTAATCAGAAATGTCAATTTAAAATCAGGGGTGGTTAGTATTTTGTTTACCGGCCAATCGTTGCGTCACCTGCCGGCATTTTCTCGCGGACATCTTCGGGCTTCAACTGAACGTTAAAAAGATGTATTTTTGTTTAAATTCTGTGTGATTTAATAATTTTTAAGATAATTTGTATGAGCTAAACAGAATTTAAATAAAAATGGTCACAGAGACGAGTAAATTGCTTGATGTACATACTTAATTGTGGGTGAACGAAGAATGAATGATGTATGAATCCTGCACTAAATACTTGGGGGGGGCAACGACTGGACTTAGAGGACCTCATGAGGCAGCTTACTATTTATAACTTTGATAAACAGTTTATAAACAATAGTTTAAATTTGCTTTATACTTATATCAAATATCATTCCCAACTGTTTGAAATTATTTGAAACTTTGTACAACTGCCTAATTTTATTTTAAATATGATGAATCATTTTTGGAAGTATTTGAAGGCACTTGTAACTGATTTGTGAAGTGTGTAGTATAGTGTAGTGGTGCGTTCTCCAGTCCAGTGTTGTGCCCTCCAACACGAAATCATTGTTAAGGGCGTCGAAAGCTCCCTCACATTTCGGCTTTTAATATCTCAATGTTTTTATTATGTGTGTATTTTCATTCCTTTTAGCTACAATTTTTAGTGTCCATATACATAAGCTTAAGTAAACATAAGGTTATTATATTTTTGATTACAATACTGTGAAAAAGGAGCAAAAAAAGTCCTTTCAACATTGCATCGTGTTTTATTTCCTACCATTTCTTTGAATTTTCAGCTTTTTGTTTTAAATCAAGTTCGCAACCGACATTGTAATAATAACAGGTAATGTATCTTAATTATACCAGGAGACTGAGTGAACAACGAATCAGTTTTTAGCTCTTGTTGCTCCTCATTTTATTTCATAGCAAAGTACAGGGAGTTCATTTTAAGCGGTAGGTACACTATTGCAACATTGAGCTAAAGGTATATTGCGTAGTGTTGTAATGGGGAAGTTTAGCGATTTTTTTTTATTTTTTTATTTTATCAAGATTGCCCTCAAAAGTAATATTCTACATTTTATTTCACCCAAAAATGCCTAGATTTCTCAAAAAATTAAATTTTATGCAAAAATGACGTCAGAGTGGCTCGCGGAGAACGTATCGTCTATCTTAAACAGCGCGCGCTGGGTTCCCATGGCAACAGAGAAGCATGTAGTGTAATGCCGCAAGATACAACCTACGTTCAAAAAGTCGGGTCTCACTTGTGACGTCAGAGTGGCTCGAAGATAAATCATTAATTATAAATAATTGGCAACATAATTTTAACTTTCAATTACATTTTAAGTTATAATTACTCATATACTTACGACTAAAAGATATTTCACTTGTAATTTTAACCACGCTAAATTTCCCCATTGTTGTAGGTATGCCTTCCACGTCGATAAGCGTATTTTACTGCAACACATTTTAAAATACAATTTAACAAAAATTCACACACACACACATTTAGTAGTTGTTTCTCTGAATATCATAAATCTGAAATATTGTCTTGTCACTAGTGATAAGTTGATGACGTCAGCTCGTGATAGTTTGCGAGTGATACTTTAGTTTCTTTTGAATGGTTAGGTTTTTTCCAGTACATGTTTACGTTGGCAATACATAACAAAGATAACTCCTTTCTGTTTCAAAATTATGAAATCTACAAGAAATTTAGCGTAAGATACATTATACTTATTATATTTCTACCGATGAGTAGTTTAATTTTTATAAGAACTTAAAAAAATAACATTTTTGTAATTTGTTCATATTTTAACATTAAACACACCAGCAATAAAACAACACATTCACCAGTAAAAACACTTTATTGAACAAACGAAAATATACATATATAAGGATATTATAAACACACACAATAGGGCACGAGAGCAATACCGTCGACTTTGCCCAAGCCTCTCATCTCATTTAACAGCAGTCCAGTGGCGGAAATTTAAATAAAAGTCAAAATGCTATAACTTTAAACCCTAAAATGGGGGTGGACTGCACCTCAAAAATTTTAAATGGAAAAGGGTGTCAAACATGACACAGTTCGAAAGACCTTTCAATTCTCTTTTCAACAATTTTTTTATTTTTCAAATCCGATCATTAGTTCCAGAGAAATATCGTTTAAAACAAATTTTATCAGGTGTTCAAAATTGCAATCAAGTAGGCTTAAACAAATGACAGAAACTAAATAAACAATTCTTTCGACAAGTTGTTTGTAATAAACAAGTAATTTGTAAGTTAGATTTCTTTTTGTGTGGTTATTTGAAGTCTAAAGTTTATGCCACGCTACCCGAATTTTTAGAAGATTTACGGTCCTTGAAATAGCAATTTTCTTGTTGCAATGTCTTCTTTTAGCAAAAAAAAAACATAAAATTAGGACGTGGAAGTAAATATTCATATGATTTTTTACAAAATTAATAAAATTTGTTACTCAAATGTCATTTGAGTGAATATAAAATACAAAATTTCTTATACCTTGTAAAATATTAAAGATCTGAATCTGAATCGTCGAGGGTAACAACATTATATAAACAAACCACTAATTATTCTTAATATAAGTGATTGTTTTTTAACAAACATATGGTCAACAATGAAGGTTATATCTAGTAACTTTGTATTGCCAACTGTATGTTTTACAATAATCCTGTGAAAATGAATAAACTTTAGATAATTATTTATACTATATGTTTTGCAATATATAAATAATAACTGTCTTAAATAAGTAGCAAATAATAATAATAATAATTAATTTAGATAGTAGACATTTTTGCTGCTATCCACGCCAGTAAAACAGTTTTCCCGCGCTTTCAATGCGTAATTTCTTGCTTTTATTAAGTATAACAAAATCTATTGTTATTAACTAATTACGAGGATGTATAATGGCATAACAATAAACTATGTATTGTTGTAGGTACTTTGTGTAAATATGAGTATATTTAATGGTATAATAAGTGAATAAATAGTGTCTTGTATTTTTAGGTTAAATGTAAACCACGTTTTTGTTGTAAATTGTTTAAACAAAGCAGGAAAATACCCAGGAAAGATATGCAACAGGATAATCAGCCCTATTTTCTAACGAAGTGTTTATCGATAACAACTAATTTTCAGTTGCTATTTTCAAGGTCAGTTTTAAGAAAATATTTCCTATTTTCTAACTTAAAACAGTTGTTAAGTTATAACGACAGTTGCTATATAATTAGTTGTTTTCATAAACACTGCATTTTCTACAGGTAACATAAATTATAATCGAGATTATATTATAAGTATGTATCTCTATAGATATTTTTTTCAGTAATCCGTTTTATATTCCTAAAATTTCGATTTAGAAATTTTTTTAGAGTTAGAGTGGCTATTTCCTAGTTGAATAACCACGTTGTTAAAAACAAACTTAGAAAATACCGAAATGATCGCAGTTGTTATGTGGGTTGCTAAAAATTGTAGTTATTTGTTAGTTGTTATATAGCAACCACTATAACAACTTTTTTTAGAAAATAGGGCTGAATATGTATTTGGAGACAACAATTAAAGTGTTTATAACAATTACAGATGTGTATATGGAAGATTATTTAGCAATAAATGGACACAAAATGAAAGAGATTAATAAATATGCTTATTACATGTACACATGCAGGACAATGATTTCATGACAAGTGTAGATTGTTTATAACAATGAAAGATGTGTGTCTAGAAGATAGATTAGCAATAAATAGACATGTTAATAATGTTATCCATGTTACAGATAGCATTCTGAAGTTGGTGATACATTCGGAAGGTTATACAAGCACGTGGAGAACAGCTTATAAAATTGATTATTATTTGATAAATATGTATAAACATGCAATAGGTGTACTATATTATTATAAATAAAGACTTAAACAATACATGCAACAAATATTATGTGTTTGTGTTCTTTTTTATTGAACCTTGAAAATCCTTTATTACAATATAAACAAATATATCTGTAAACAATACATTAAATAAATGTTTAAAGTAGATTAATGTATTTACACGAGATTTATTAATAAAAAAAATAACATAACCTGTACGTCGTTTTTGCTAATTTTCTCTCTTTTTAAAATATTTCCTTTGTTGATGTCTATTTATTTATTATTAATTATGATCTAGAAATAGGGATTAAGCATTTTCAACGTGATTGTTAATCTGTTAAACTGTCTGTACAGCCATTTAAATCAGAAACACGACAATTTCTATGTTAGGAGAACATTTCCACTGATTATTATGATCCTCTTATCTTGAACGTGAACTGTCTGTCAAACAATACTTTGAAATTGCTTCTGTATCTAGAGTGGTTTGATAGTTTTTAAGTGACCTGCAACAACTCTTTAGTTTCTAATACTTTAGAAATGTTTTGGTTGTGTTTATCGAGTTGTAAATACTCAGAGTCTTCGCCATGTATAACATATGTATGTGTTAGTTTTGAGTGTTCAGAATCATCATCTCTTCTGTCAGCCGCTAATACAGTCAGCACCTACCGGTGTGAATACCATCAAAAACAACGTTTCTCTATCTGGGGCGAACACAATTGTCTAAAAATTTAACAGTTACAATTTGTAAGTAGATTTTATGTTATTTTACATCAAAAAGTGATTACAACTAATAAAGTGTTGATTTTAATCAACAAAATCTTGATTATAATAAGAAAAATGTAAAAATGTTGTATAAAATATTGATTAAGTTGAATTGAAAATTTTATGTGAAACAAAACTATTTAAACTTTATTTGGAATTGTTTTAAACGTTTTGAAACCTTGTATAACTGTTTTATGGAATTATAAACACATTGAAACATTTTCTAAGATTCATTTAGAATTTTTACTTCGAAAAACGTTTAATATATAAAATAGCTATTGTAATCACGAATGACAGGTTTAAAAAATACTATTAATCAATTAATTTTTCATTGTAGTTTTGTGGTAATAGATTTTCGGGTTTGTTTATTGTCTCAATCAAATGCAAGAAATCTTTCACTCTAGTTTCAGTTTATATTTCATATTTTATATAAAAAATATTGCATTATTATTATTATAAACCGGTATAAAATATTTAATTCGCTTTTATAAAACCGGCATATGTGTAATTATATATTTGTTTACATAGTTGTAAAGCAATTTATTGAAAATATTATCAAAATAATTCTAATCTAAATTTTTATTTTTTAAACATATAAGACAACTAAAAAAATAAAATTTATAAATCCTACTGTTTAAAATGTTATCGAGGAAAGTTATATGTACGGATTTTATGTTTATATCTACTGGTGCATTCTTCGTTACCATAGTAACACCCTTCTTGTTTATATCCGGCGAAAAGATTCCACCCTAAATTCTTGGAAATTTGTTACGTTCTAGTATCGTCAGTTGTGATGTTACCAAATTTCATTTTTTTAAAATTGTATATTCAATTGTAATGATTAATAAATTTGTGAGTAAAAAGTATTTTTCAACCACGCTAACCTTTCAATGATTTTTGCTTGCACAATATGCATATTTACCAATTTTACTTGTAATTTTAAGTTTGAAAATTATAACAGCTTATTATAAAAAACTCTTTTGGAATTTTTGGAAGTCTTATGGAAATGTTGGAAGTTTCTGGAAGTTTTTTGCAAATCTCACGGAAGTTTTAGAAGTAAGTAAGAAGCAAATTTGGAAGTCTCGTGAAAGTTTTGCTATTTTTACGATAGTTTTAAATATTTTCTTGAATTTTGAGAATCCGATTTGAAAGAATGAACTTTGGAAAAATAAATGGAAACCTATTGTCTCAAACAAATATATACCTATTTATCATTTTCAATTTTAATATTCACCTAAATTTCTACAAACTAGAAGCAAATCGGTGAACTAATTGAATTGATTAGTAAAAATTTTGTTTAAAACAAACGATTTCAGATTTTGTTTTTAAAGTATAGCTGATCGAAATGAATAAAAAAACTGAGTAGACATAATGACGATTGAAATTTAAATGTAAGTGTAATGAAATATGTGTGTGTGGGCTGTGTTCTACCCAAGTGTTTAGTGTGTTCAAGTGACGTCAGAACGAAGCACTAGCACTAAATAGAATTTTGGAAAACAGCGCCAATATAGATGACTTCATTTTTGTGTTACTGTTTATAAAAATATTTATTATTTTTAACGAATGTAGAGTATTTTCGAATTCAATACATACTTCTGCATTTAATTTTATGTATTCTGTGCAAATAGGAATAATTGTAATACATAATAAGTAAACATTGAAATTCTTTTATAGGTTATTGGAGAAACTGGACAGCTAGCTATCCAACAAAAGAAAATCCTTTCTGGTTCTCATACCAGACCATCTTCAGATATGAAAATTACAAGATTTGTATTTTAAACTACGAGGAATCTGAATCAAATGAAGATATTTATAACCGTTGAGGAGTTACGAGCCAGGGAAAGTAAAGTAACACTTCTAGACGATGTTTAGAGGTAAATAGGTACATATATTTATAACTGTGCACGTTGTAAGCGTTTGTATTGTGGCAGACAGCTGCCCAGAGCTGGTGCGGACGGACAGACACGCCGGACACCTGGGGAACGTGTCCAGCAAGCCTCCAGGTCCGGACTTCAGTTCCGGGCTGATAAATCCACAATCTCTGCGAATTCTGCACAAATTCTTTTACATTCCATCGCTGTGGAAAATTCTACGTTGATATTTGTGAAACTGTTTGAAAATAAATGTTATATTTTGTGATTATCAAGACAAAAATGTGCCAAGTATTGTAGCAACAGTGTATTGTAATTTTTTTACTTTTAAGCAAAAAAGTGGCAGATTTGAAGTACAACGGAAGCGTATCTGGTTAGTTTTAAGAGTTTTGTGTGTCTTTATCGGTTTTGTTGTCTTTTTCCGAAGTTGCAGGCTGCCAAAGAACTGGAGGAACAAGTTACCGAAAAATGTCATTTTTGTAATTTGTTCATTATTAACATTTTTGTTTGCCACTTCTACACGGTTAAAGATAACTCCTTTCTGTTTCAAAATTTTGAATTCTACAACAAATTTGGCGTAAGATACATTATACTTATTATATTTCTACCGATGAGTGGTTTAATTTTTATAACTACTTAAAAAAATATCATTTTTGTAATTTGTTCATATTTTAACATTAAACACACCAACAATAAAACAACACATTCACAGTAAAAACACTTTATTGAACAAACGAAAATATACATATATAAGGATGTTATAAACACACACAATAGGGCACAAGAGCAGCCAGCACCGTTGACTTTGCCCAAGCCTCTCATATCTCATTCCACAGCATTCCAGTGGTGGAAATTTAAATAAAAGTCAAAATGCTACAACTTCAACTCTAAAATGGGGGTGGACTCCATCTCAAAAATTTTAAATGGAAAAGGGTGTCAAACATGACACAGTTCGAAAGACCTTTCAATTCTTTTTTCAAGTTTTTTTTATTTTTCAAATCCGATCATTAGTTCCAGAGAAACATCGTTTAAAACTAATTTTATCAGGTGTTCAAAATTGCAATCAAGTAGGCTTAAACAAATTTTCTTTTTGTGGGGTTATTTGAAGTCTAAAGTTTATGTCACGCTACCCGAATTTTTAGAAGATTTACGGTCCTTGAAATAGCAATTTTCTTGTTGCAATGTCTTCTTTTAGCTAAAAAAAAACATGAAATTAGGATGTGGAAGTAAATATTCAAATGATTTTTTACAAAATTAAAAAATTTGTTACTCAAATGTCATCTGATTGAATATAAAATACAAAATTTCTTATACCTTGTAATGTATTAGAGGTTCAGCGTCGAGGGTAGGATATTTGGAATCTGGTAGGTAACAACATTATATAAACACACCACTAATTATTGTTAATATTAGCGATTGTTTTTTAACAAACATATGGTCAACAATGAAGGTTATATCTAGTAACTTTTGTTGCCAACTGTGTGATGTACAATAATCCTGTGAAAATGAATAAACTTTAGATAATTATTTATACTATATGTTTTGCAATATATAAATAATAACTGTCTTAAATAAGTAGCAAATAATAATAATAATTAATTTAGATAGTAAACATTTTTGCTGCTATCCACGCCAGTAAAACAGTTTTCCCGCGCTTTCAACGCGTACTTTGGTGCTTTTATTAACTTCTATTGTTATTAACTAATTACGAGGATGTTTAATGGCATAACAATAAACTATGTATTGTTGTAGGTACTTTGTGTAAATGTGAGTATATTTAATGGTAAAATAAGTGAATAAATAGTGTCTTGTTTTTTTTAGGTTAGATGCAGCACGTTTTTGTTGTAAATTGTTTAAACAAAGCAGGAAAATACCCAGGAAACATATGCAACAGGATAATCAGCCCTATTTTTTAATGGTTATCGATAATAACTAATTTTCGGTTGCTATTTTCAAGGTCATTTATTAAGAAAATATTTCCTATTTTCTAACTTAAAACAGTTGTTAAGTTATAACGACAGTTGCTATAATTAGTTGTTATCATTAACACTGCATTTTCTTGGTTGATTTATTTATAACAACTTTCCTGTGTCAAATCATTTAAGAAAAATATGACATTTTTTGAAAATTTGCTAAAAATGGTAGTTATTTATTAGTTGTTATATAGCAACCACTATAACAACTTTTTTTTAAAAAATAGGGCTGAATATGTATTTGGAGACAACAATTAAAGTGTTTATAACAATTACAGATATGTGTGTGTATATGTAAGATTATTTAGCAATAAATGGACAGAAAATGAAGGAGATTAATAAATATGCTTATTAAATGTACACATGCAGGACAATGATTTCATGACAAGTGTGGATTGTTTATAACAATGAAAGATGTGTGTCTAGAAGATAGATTAGCAATAAATAGACATGTTAATAATGTTATCTATGTTACAGATAGCATTCTGAAGTTGGTGATACATTCGGAAGAATATACAAGCACATGAAGAACAGCTTATCAAATTGATTATTGTTTGATAAATATGTATAAACATGCAATAGGTGTACTATATTATTATAAATAAAGACTTAAACAATACATGCAACAAATATTATGTGTTTGTGTTCTTTTTTATTGAACCTTGAAAATCCTTTATTACAATATAAACAAATATCTGTAAACAATACATTAAACAAATGTTTAATGTAGATTAATTAATGTATTTACACGAGATTTATTAATAAAAAAACGTAACATAACCTGTACGTCGTTTTTGCTAATTTTCTCTCTTTTTAAAATATTTCCTTTGTTGATGTCTATTTATTTATTATTATTTATGATCCAGAAATAGGGATTAAGCATTTTCAACGTGATTGTTAATGCTAAAAAGAACTTTTTGTTATTAAAATTTCAATCTACATGTCAAGTAGTATTAATATTTATCTAATGGACTTTCTTTGTTACTTTAGCAACTAAATTTATCAAAATTAGCTTTTTTTATATTACAGCTCATTAAATATTCATATTTGCAAATAATACATATATTTAAAACTTATTTGTTGCTAACTAATTAGAATTACGAGATATTAATATATTTTTAATTGTCAGCGCCATCTTACGACCAATAATTGAACTACTGAAACCATAGACATTACCTACACTAGATTAAACACCATAGATATTGTATAGAGTGTATTGGGGTTTTTTCATTTGACAGTTTAGCTCTAGTAGAAAACTGTAAATTTTAAAACCCCTTAAAATTTGACAGCTTTTTTAGGGCGCAAAACTTGATTGAAAAGCTGTCAAATTCTAGTTTATTTTTCACCCATTTCACAGTTTCTAGCTTTACTACAAAACTGTCAATTTTTGAAAACCTCTTAAAATTTGACAGCTTTTTTAAGGCGCAAACTGTTTTTGGAAAGCTGTCAAATTCTAGTTTATTTTTCACTCATTTGACAGTTTCTATCTGTACTAAAAAACTGTCAATTTTCGAAAACCCCTTAAAATTTGACACCTTTTTTAAGGCGCTAACTGTCTTTGGAAAGCTGTCAAATTATAGTTTATTTTTCACCCATTTGACAGTTTCTAGCTTTATTAAAAAACTGTCAATTTTTGAAAACCTCTTAAAATTTGACAGCTTTTTTAAGGCGCAAACTGTTTTTGGAAAGCTGTCAAATTCTAGTTTATTTTTCACCCATTTGACAGTTTCCAGCTGTACTAAAAAACTGTCAATTTTTGAAAACTCCTTAAAATTTGACAGCTTTTTTAAGGCGTAAACTGTCTTTGGAAAGCTGTCAAATTCTAGTTTATTTTTCACTCATTCGACAGTTTCTAGCTCTACTGAAAAACTGTCAATTTTCGAAAACCCCTTAAAATTTGACACCTTTTTTAAGGCGCTAACTGTCTTTGGAAAGCTGTCAAATTATAGTTTATTTTTCACCCATTTGACAGTTTCTAGCTTTATTAAAAAACTGTCAATTTTTGAAAACCTCTTAAAATTTGACAGCTTTTTTAAGGCGCAAACTGTTTTTGGAAAGCTGTCAAATTCTAGTTTATTTTTCACTCATTTGACAGTTTCCAGCTGTACTAAAAAACTGTCAATTTTTGAAAACTCCTTAAAATTTGACAGCTTTTTTAAGGCGTAAACTGTCTTTGGAAAGCTGTCAAATTCTAGTTTATTTTTCACTCATTTGACAGTTTCTAGCTCTACTGAAAAACTGTCAATTTTCAAAAACTCCTTAAAATTTGACAGCTTTTTTAAGGCGCAAAACGTCATTGAAAAGCTGTCAAATTATAGTTTATTTTTCACCCATTTCACAGTTTCCAGCTGTACTAAAAAACTGTCAATTTTTGAAAACCCCTTAAAATTTGACAGCTTTTTTAGGGCGCAAAACGTCATTGAAAAGCTGTCAAATTATAGTTTATTTTTCACTCATTTGACAGTTTCTAGCTCTACTAGAAAATTGTCAAATTTTGAAAACCCCTTAAAATTTGACAGCTTTTTTAAGGCGCAAAACTTCATTGAAAAGCTGTCAAAATATAGTTTATTTTTCACCCATTTCACAGTTTCTAGCTTTACTAGAAAACTGTCAATTTTTAGAAACCCCTTAAAATTTGACCCCTTTTTTAAGGGGCAAACTGTCAATTTAGGACTCCTTAAAATTTGACAGCTTTTTTAAGGGGCAAACTGTCTTTGGAAAGCTGTAAAATTATAGTGTATTTTTCACCCATTTCCCAGTTTCTAGGCTTGGCTTTATTTGATAGAGTTTGATAGACTTTGAGGAAGAAACTAACCTAAATTAGGTAAGGTTTTTGGCCGGATGTGGCCGGATTTGACAGATTTTGACAGCTTTTGATGGGAGGCGCTAACCTAAATTAAGGGGGGGACACTAACCTAAATTTAGGGGAGGCACTAACCCAAGTTAGGTTACGTTAGGTTATGTCCGGTTAGGTTAGGGTAGGTTAGGTTAGGTAAGGTTAGGGGAGGTTAGGTTAGGTTAGGTTAGGGGAGGTTAGGTTAGGTTAGGTTAGGGGAGGTTAGGTTAGGTTAGGTTAGGTCAGGTTAGGTTAGGTTAGGTCAGGTCAGGTTAGGTTACATCCCAAAGTTATAAATATCGTTATTATGTAGTCAGTATTATTTATTTGTATCATAATATAACACATGAATATGTAGAACACACATACACACACACACACACACATACATACATACATATATATTAAAAATAAAATAGTGCTTCTCAAGTTACAGCAAAGAGGAACAGAGATATATTTATTAATATCTGTTATTTATTACTTTACACAACATACACACATGTAAAACCATGAATTTTTCATTTTTTTTTTTTTTTTTTTTTTTTTTTTGTCCACAAAAATATACTGTTAATCATTTCATACCGGTACTTTTACTATAAAAAAACATTATATGATAATGGAAAATTATTTCTCTTATTGCATTCTTTTGTCTTACAATTATATTATGTAGTAGTATTTTTAAATAAATTAACAAATGTCTTATTAAATAATTATTTTATTTTGTTAGTAACTTTTTGAGTTACGATATTGGTAATTGGTCATATATAATACCGTAACCATACATTTCATCTGTCACATGTATTTTATGTTTGTTGTTCTCTTATAAACAAACACAGTGAAAACATTGGTAAGTTTTTATTTATTATTAACTGTTGCTACAGAAACAAATACATTTTTATGTTGTCCGCCGATAGCATAAAGTGTTACAAAACGAAAATTACATGGTCTGTAAATAATTTAAACTACTAAATGTATGTGATTTTTTGTTAAATATACTTTTAAATGTGTTACAGTAAAATACGCTTATAACGAACAACTTTTGTTTATACTAAAACAAACAAGAATAACAGATATTCTTTTGAGTTTTACGCTTTTTCAACATATTTTATATATGTATTTATTCCGGAACTTCCAACACGAATTAAATAAAATACTTTCATTTATTATAACAAGAAGTAAAGGTATTTATTTTCTAGTTGTTGTTGTCTAAAGTGGGAAACACATTATTGATACAGACAGACTTTTTATTCTATATATACATACGTTTTTCTTGTTGTTGGAAATGACATTTTTGTACACTACATACCTACTCTATTACAATAATATTGTTATTATTATAAAGATATTTAAATAAATATTTATACTTACCTTACATGTTGCTAATATTATTCTATCTAGAAATAAGATATCTATATCTGCGTACGAGTTACAGAGGTTTAAACTTTGTTCATTTTTTGATTGTCGTAATCAATTTTTTGCAATTCAAATAAACGTTTTATTTATTTCTTTCTTAAATACGCTACGGATTTTCACGAAAATTGATACAAGGGTTTAAGAAACTATAAGGATTCATAATTTTCAGGTCCCGAGTCTGTATATTTAACTGTGTATGAGCTGCAGAGGTTCAAACGTTGTTAATTTTTTTTTTTATATTCGTAATCAATTTTACAATTCAAATAAAAATTAAACCACTCAACAACTATAAATAACAGTGAATACACATATGCTCTAAATGATGATGATTCGAATACTGGAAACTGTAAGAGGATATCTGTAACCGTGCAGGAGTTACGAATGATTTTATGCAGAACCGTCCGAGATGGGAATTCGTACAGAACGTGTTCTGCTGCTGGTTCAGATGACACTTTTTCATGAAAATTTGTTCAAAGAATCAAAATACTACAAGGATTAATAATTTTGAGGTCTCGTGTCTGTATCTATAACCGTGTATAAGTTACAGAGGTTCAACAATGTTAAATATTTTGATTATCATAATCAATTTTACAATTCAAATAAAAGTTTAACCACTCAACAATAATAAGTAACAGTGAGTACATATATGAAATATAGTGAAAATAACTAAAATAATAATACAAATATACACAGTAAAAAAGTTTATTATTAAAAAATCACAGAATATCATTATAATGTCATAAATTGAGCAAATATTTCTAACAATTTTCAAATTATTTCCAAAGAAATATCTAAAACCAGAGATAACCCTAGTGTACCAAAATTCCCTAAAAAATAATAAATATATGGTTTCAGATATTTACAATAATTTGAAAATTATTTTCTGTTTCAAATAAATGCAGGGCCTAAACCATAACCTAACACCTTATTTGGCTTTAGTCCTTAAAAATGTCGCTTAAATATTTTCAAAGTTTTCCTCACTAAAACAGTGAAAAAAGCTTCAAACAGTTGAACCGTAAAAAGTCACTAACGCTCACTTCTTTCACAACTAATGGTTTGCCAATTTTATTTTGACAATTTATTAGTTTTGCTTAAAACAATACGATTTAGATCGAATAGCTATTAATGTAGTAAGTAAGGAAACATAAGTGGATATTCAACGCATGCCAAAATTATAAAATGAGACGCAGGCAAGTTTTGTAAGAGCAAATGTTAAATATCCATTCAGTTTCCCTATGTGTTTCATTAAATATTTTTTCTACTTTTGTTTGAATAAATACAAAAATGTATTGGTATTTTTTTTTTGACATTTTAATGACATAAACAAAAAAAAACAATACCAAATACTTCTTAATTTTGTGCGTAACTTTCTATAAAATAATTGTTATTATAGTTATTTTGTGAAATCTAATAAATGTAATAACTGTTTTATTAGCGTTTGTCAAGAGAATAACAACTAAGTTTTCTATATTGATGAAGAGTCTTTTATTAAATGAAAGTAGAAAAAATATATTTGTTGGTTTTTTTCATTATTTTCACGTGATAAACATATGAAGTAAGCTACATTTTCATAAAAAATGAAGTCAGTGACTAATCATTTAAGAGTTTGGCACGTATTTCATTCACTGTGAATTCACAAAAGATGTTCTTCGTTCTTACAAATCATTTGTAAATATTTTAAACCCAGTACAATTTTACATTGGTATAGAATGTTTCTATTTTTAATATTCATATCATTCTGGTGTGTTTTAAATCAATTCCAAACTGTCCACAACTATTTTAAACAATTCTCAACTGTCTTCACATAATTTAAACAGTTTGGTACTGTCTCAAACTCTGTCCAATTATAAAAAAACAGAGTATAAAACGTTTAAACAGTTGCACTTCTAAAGTTAAATCGACTTGAACTATATTACGTAATTTGTTACGTAATTCGTTACATAATTCCATCCAATGTGAATTCCTTGTAAATCTATCAAACTTCTGTACTAGTTTGCAATAAAGTATAACTATCTCTAACTATAAGTAGTTTATGTTGACAATTAACCATAAAACTACTTCTTCGTATAGTTTTCATTCCAATATCTAAGGTTTTCTGCGTAAAAACTACATTCTTATAGGCTTTAACGAATATAACTACTAATATTAAACAACCTAAACTTATAAGGCCGTAGTTTACTAACGGTTCGCTGAAGTCTGCCACGACTGTAGCTAGATACACCCAGGTTCGTATCTCGGGAGTGACGTCATCTATGCCCTGAAAATATCATATCATATAAAACCCTACATTATGATTTGTTAAGTATACAGAGTACAAATAATTAGGGATTATATTAAAGCGAAAATGATGTGTAGAATAATTTTAAAATCAAGTCAAGTGAGACTTTGCTAAAAACTAAATAGATATACAGTTTGTGCCACGAAATGCGGAACACAGGACTTCAGACGGGATTTCAAAAAATTGCGGATATTCTCTCTCCTGATAGATTTAGAGCAAAACTGCAAAAGTACAAAGTTGTTCAAAATTAAATTCTACGTCAGATAAGATCATAATTGTTTCAATAGCAGGACTGTAATACGAGATATATTAAATATAAAATGTAACATTTTCGTTCAAAATCAGACACCCATGGAAATAAAAGAAAATATCTCTGTGTCAATTGTGACAGTTAGTAACCTTACTTTGTGTTCAATATTTTTTTAAATCATATTTGTACTATTTTTTTTTTTAATATTAGCATATTGTTAAAGAAATGAATATAAATTCAATTTACATAATAGTAAAATATAGACAATAAATATTATAATTAGTGAAACTTCTCTACACTGACAGATATATATTTTCTTTTATTTCCATGGCTGTCTGATTTTTAACGAAAGTATTACATTTTATATTTAATATATCTCGTATTACAGTCCTGCTATTGAAACAATTATGATCTTATCTGACATAGAATTTAATTTTGAACAAGTTTGTACTGTTGTAGTTTTACTCTAAATCTATCAGGAGAGAGAATATCCGCAATTGTTTGAAATCCCATGTTAAACTCCTATGTTCCTTTTTTTCCAATTTATTTTTCTTTGTGCAATTATGAAAGAGTTGACGTTGAGCTTACCTCTTCCACCCACATGATGGGGAAGACGATCGAAGGGAAGTTTTTAACGGTTTCGATGTTCCTGGCGCGCTCGACCCTTATGTTTAACTGGACCCGGACTTTTCCTTCCAACGGCACTCCTAGTTTCTGTCACCAAAGTATTCTATTAGCTCAGTTATGGTAAAATAGTTGCACACAATTTAAATTCATATAAAAAAACTAATTTAAGCCACATTTTAACTCATATATACTTACTGGATTAATTTTGAAGTAACTCTCATGAATTTTGGGATTTGGTTTTAATCCATCTACAGCCGCTAATAATTTTGGGTCTGCTTGGTAAAAATGTGGAAATGAAATATAGATGGGTGCATCTAAAATAATAAATAAATAATTAAAAGTGTGTTTCAGTTTCAAAATAAACTCGTTATCGCAAAAGTTCAGTTTTTAGACACATTTGCATTCTAATTTTATCAAACAGGATATTGTGAAACTTAGTATTCATATTTTAGCAAAATAGTTATTTCTGTATCAAGAGCATAAAGTGAATCTTTATTGCTTGTGCTCGTAAATTGAAGCACGAGCGTAGCGAGCGCTAAAATCGAGCTAGAGCAATAAAGATACTTTACGCTAGAGATGCACACATAATTTTTTCTACGACTTTACTAACGAAATAAAAAAATAATAATATCTACAGGGTGTCCCATTTAAGATACGAATGCATTGGTATCTCGAGAACCGTAAGAGCTACGAGGTTGGTTAAATTAGACAAAAGTTGTCCCGTTAGGAGGCTATTTTAATAGTGTTTTGTTATTTGCGAAAAAATGCATAGATCACTAGATATAGGGGAAAATGTAAATTTAGTGATTTTCTTTTTTTGCTTATAACTTTGTTATATGAAATAATACGAGATTCTGGTTTGCACTTTCTTAAGGCACTTTTGTCTGGTGAATTTGCAGAAGTACTCAATTTTTTTTTTATATCTAACCATTTACGAGTTACTGATAGCAACTTTTATTTTTCATATGGAGGTCATATTAAGTTATGGTATTTTTAAATAGAGATTTTTTTTAGCTTTACAATGATATAAAACAGTAATAATTTATTTTTATAATTAACAGAAAAATTAACAAAAATTGTTATTTATACTAAAATTGCATTGAAAAAAGTCAAAATTTTGGGGCTACGGTACGTTGCCGTAAATCTTCTAAAGATTCGGGTGGCGTGGCATAAACTTTAGACTTCAAATAACCCCACAAAAAGAAATCTAACTTACATATTACTTGTCTATCACAAACAACTTGTCGAAAGAATTGTTTATTTAGATTCTGTCATTTGTTTAAGCCTACTTGATTGCAATTTTGAACACTTGATGAAATTTGTTTTAAACAATATTTCTCTGGAACTAATGATCGGATTTGAAAAATAAAAAAACTGTTGAAAAGAGAATTGAAAGGCCTTTCGAACTGTGTTATGCTTGACACCCTTTTCCATATACAATTTTTGAGGTGCAGTCCATCCCCATTTCAGGGTTAAAGTTATGCCATTGGTACTAATCCATTCAGGTGTCCCCCTTTATACTAAAATTTGATATATTCAAGCGTTTTTTGCAAAATTGATGTTAAGTGGCCAAAAATTGCGCTGATAATTTTCATTGGGCCATCCTGTATGTATTTATTTCTTTCAGTTCAAAATGATTTGAATTTTACAATGTTCAATATTTAAAGTAAATAAAAAGTAAAGCCACTAACCCGATTGACACGGCCCGATGTACTGCAAGCCATCTTCTATCTCCGGTTGTGTGGTCGCGTGGAAACAGCTGTTCTCCGGGGCGTGCGCTTTGAACACATCTTCTGGCGGCATGAACACATCCACCGGGATCCCGTGGGGAGTATCCGGCACATGTCCTTGTCGTACACCCACACCTTGGTCGCCCCTGTTCTGGACTTGGGCGGGAAGAAGGAGCCCTCGGAGGCTCGGAGGTTGTTGCACGGACTCTGTTTCCAGTAGGGCAGGTGGTCCAAGCCGTTTAAGTGAGAAAGGAGACCGAATGTTGACAGGTTCAAGCCGTTGTTTATCAGGTGTGTTTCTTTCAACGTTCCGTTTCGCTAAATATGTTTATTTGTGAGTAATCAACGATAGGAAAAGTGTTTCAAGTACTTACAGTAACCAAAAGTCCCATTTTTGAAGCAGGTCTCTTGTTTTTAGGGTAAAATTTGTGAGCTAAAGCTACTAAAGTATCGTCGTAACCAAAAACCAATTCTTCTGCGGTTATAGTTACAAATGGTTTGTATGTACCAATTGTGAGGACTAAAGAAATGGTTTTTTGAATCATAAAGCCAAGACTGTTGCTTAGAGTTGATAAACTCTGAAAAAAAAATATGTATTAATTATGTTATATTTTATTTAATAAGATTTTTATCGTTTTGAAATAAAAGAAGAGGTAGTTGTATTCCAGAGAAATTAGCCCCCTTTTAAAGTTTTCAATTTCTTTTATAGAATATTTATCATTTTGAAACAATTTTTACATAATATTAGTTTTTTTTTTATATGAACCATGCTATTTATACGATATAAACATGAAATATGCCCAAAACATGACTTTTATTTTGTATTAGTACATTAAAAACAATAATGAAAACGTAAGAATATTTGAATTGCTTTAAAAATTAAATTTTGTTACTATTATTATTATTTATTTGGTATTAAGGTAAAAATAATAGGCATATACAGTTACTTACCAAAAGAGGAATGTTTGGAACAATCAATTTTGAGTCCTTACTCACTGACATTTCAGGAACAAATTTTAATATTTTTTTATGTTGATATGAAACTGTGTTATTTTCATGGAATTTGATGTTGACTTTCTCCATATCTTCCCTGCAAACAAGTTCAGAATTAGTTTTAATTTGAGTTGAGACACTCGTAAAAGATTTAAACATATTGGGTAGTATTGAGTGTGTCGTATTAGCGTGTTTTAAGTTCTGTATTAAGACCAATTCACTGCCTTGTTTTAACCTGTTTTCCACACTTATTTTAATACACGTGTATTTATTGCTGGGGTAATTCATACACTTCTTTAAAACAAGGCTGGGGCTGTTTTACATCTTGTTTCAGAGCAGACATATATTCTATATTTTGTCATTTCAAATAATTTTTTGAAAAATTGTTTAAACATTGTGCAAAATTGAAGGAATTGAACGAGTTCAACAAGTTATTAGAGTTAAAAGGGCGAAAAAGGATATATGTTGTTGTAACAATATAAGAACATTTAAGAACACATTTTAGGTTGGTTTTAAATTGGTTTTATTGCATAAATAATCCATTCTTGAATATTATTTTGGTTGTATGCAAGGATGCATTTTATTTTCTTCTTTTATGATTTATTTATTATACGAGTACAGATAGCTTCATTTAATTTAAAAATCATTAGATTAATCCCGGATTGATAATCAACACATGCTACATCTGTCTGTGCTAAATAATCAACAATTTATATAGATATAAATATTATACTTTGACGTAAATATGTTAAACATGATTTCCTGTATTTCTTTGTAAAAAATAGATTCTTCACGGAGCACAAAGAGCAAATGTCAAAATATGCATTTTTCGGTTATTATTTGATCTTAAAAAACAATTGTTATTTTATATTTTTAAAATAATGAATAATTGGAAAAGTTTCTAGTTAGCACATTCTACAGACACTTTTAACGAGGAATTGACAGCAGTCCTCAAAATTTTTGTAGCACCAGCACTTTTTCAGAAATTATTACTAACTTTCCATTTTCGTATGGGTCTCAAAGTTGTCTTTAATACTGTTAAATAGAAATTTTTTTTATCTTTTGAAAGATATAAAACACATTTACATTAATTCAATTCGGCCAAGTGTGCTTTGGAAACAAAATCGAAAATCTTTTGTAGTAAAATGAATTGTTTTGTTTTAATGTCAATAACATTAAACATAAAACTATATCAATGTTATTAAATTAAATACGAGAATTACACTAATGTCGAATAAATTAAGGTTAAAAACTTAGTGATTCATGTTTTACCAAACATTCAATTGTTATAAATCCTCAAAAATAAATATATTTTACTTACTATTTTCGGTATGAGATATTCAACTTGAGATACTATTTTGTTATCAATAATTGTTATAATATCAACACTAGAAAGCAGTTTCAAATAGACGTTCATTTTGTTTATCTCATTGTAATAGTTTATAGCATTACCAATAGGGGTTCAGAATTTGTAAACAGTTACCTGTAATTGTATAATACAGGAATCTATAAATACAGTTTTATATTAGTGTCCATAGATGACAGTAAAACAAAATTTTACGTCAAAATGCAACCGGAAATTATAAAATACTTAAATACTTTTGCCAATAAAATAATGATTTTATTTGAAGTAAACGAGAAATAATAAATTATTTAAAGTATTATCAAATATTATAAAAATCATATACATGGATCTAGCACTAATGATATCTTTCTTATTCTGAGAAAATATTAGTGAATTAAATCATTTGTTCATTTAAGAGATTTGGGAAATTAATATGTAATTTTAATAATACATAATACTTCAAGATATATTAAAAGTTTAGCGAAAGTATAAGTTTGGAAAAGAGCACTCGACTGCGTGTGATGCCATCTATGGCAAAGTGCTCCAACTAATTAAACCTGCGTATGTCGGTAATATAGATAACTGTACTAAAAAAGAGTTAGTTGTATTTGACATGGCTGAACTGTCATAAATTGTTCTGTTATTAAAGTTATTATAAACTAAAATAAACCGGATGAAATTAATTTAAAACAGTTTCCAACGTACCAGAATGACTGAAAGTTTAATAAAAAATTAAACAATTCTAAATCAATTTAAAACAGTTTTACTAGGTTTAAGACAGTTTCAGACTGTTTTAAATAATGTTAAGCCAGTTGGGAAGTGTTTAAAATAGTTGTGGATAGTTTGGAATTAATTTAAAACAGTTTAAAACGTACCAGAATGACTAAAAGTTTTTTTAAAAAAAAATCAAACAATTTAAAACAGTTATACCCGTTTTAAGGCAGTGCCAAACTATTTTAAATAATCTTAAGATAGTCGGGAAGACATTAAAATAGTTGTAGACAACCTGGAATCAATTTAAAATAGTTTAAAATATACCAGAAAATCTGAAAGTCAAATTGATAAGAAAATTCTTAACAATTTGGTAGTGTTTAAAAACCTCAATAAATTTTTAAAGTAAAATAAATAATTTGTAGTTTGTTTTACATATATTTAAGTCCATATATTTAACTATGTATAACTTACAGTTCAAGTTTATTTTTATTTACATTTTTTCCAATTTACTTTTTTTTATTTCTTTCGAACCCCTTAAAATGTTTTAACAAAAGTTGGTACAAACGGTGTAAAATCAATGAAGATTAAGAATTTTGTGATCCCAAGCTTGTATCTTTAACCGTGTAGGAGTGGCACTGTTTGAACGTTGAGATTTTGATGTTTTTGGTGATTGGGAGTGTTTCTGTAGGGATTTGAACCCGTGTTGTTCGCGATTTCCGATTAGTGGAATCTCAAGTAATTGCAGTAGGTCAACTGCGTATTTCGTAACAGCTTTCTCGTGTCCACGCAAACCTGTTATAGAGAAATGATTTTTATTCTGAAAACCTGTGGCTTAGTAGAACACACTTGCAATTCGGTTACTTCATTTCTAAACAGTTCGGGACCGCCTAAATGACACCTGAATGGATTAGTACCAATGGCATATCTTCAACCCTAAAATGGAGGTGGACTGCACCTCAAAAATTTTAAATGGAAAAGGGTGTCAAACATGACAGTTCGAAAGGCCTTTCCATTCTCTTTTCAACAGGTTTTTATTTTTCAAATTCGATCATTAGTTCCAGAGAAATATCGTTTAAAAGAAATTTTATCAGGTGTTCAAAATTGCCATCAAGTAGGCTAAAACAAATGACAGAAACTAAATAAACAATTGTTTCGACAAGTTGTTTGTAATAAACAAATAATTTGTAAGTTGGATTTTTTTGTGAGGTTATTTGAAGTCTAAATTTATGCCACGCTACCCGAATTTTTAGAAGATTTACGGCAACGTACCGTAGCTCCAAAATTTTGAGCAAAATCTTTATTATTGTATGGAAGTTGGAAATAGTAATTGTGAACACCTAAAAAACTAATACTTGAGTTTCTGTCATTTGTTTAAGCCTACTTGATTGCAGTTTCGCACACCTGATAAAATTTGTTTTAAACGATATATCTCTGGAACTAATGATCGGATTTGAAAAATAAAAAAAACTGTTGAAAAGAGAATTGAAAGCCCTTTCGAACTGTGTCATGTGTGACACCCTTTTCCATTTAAAATTTTTGAAGTCCAGTTCACACCCATTTTAGGGTTGAAGTTAGGCCATTGGTACTAATCCATTTAGGTGTCCCCCTTTATTTTAAAATTGACGTGTTGGAGCGTTTTTAGCAAAATTAATGTTAAGTGGCCAAAAATTGCGCTGATAATTTTCGCTGGGCCACCCTGTATAATGTTCGCCATTGCTGGTTTAGTGGTTTAGTGGGTGAATGTGGAAGTAAGCACATGGGCTGGTTGCAGGTACGAAGTGATCGGCGCGGGGGCGGAGCAGCTGGCGTCGCGGCGCCGCAAGCGGCAGGAGGACGTGGGGCAGAGCGAGCTGGGCCCCCCCGGGCAGGCCGAGCCGGAGTGCCTGTGGCACGACTACGAGGCGCTGGACATCGGCTGCGGCGCCGCCGGCAGCGAGCTCATGGAGTTCCGCGCCAGCTGCCGACATCAGCCGGTTGCAGGTACACGGCCTTCACTAAACCAAAGCTCATGCACGGAAATTCATGTTTCATATTTCATTTAGGCGAATGTAGGGAAAGTATATCCGCATAAGTATTGTATTGATCGGCACAATGAAACGAATTAGTTTCAAAGAATTTCCTATATTTTTAGCAATTCTTGAAATTTTACAAAACAGAAACTATACACCATAACACAACACCCCCATTCTCCGTAAACCTCGAAAAACAATGGGGTATTCCAAGCCTATGGCTTTTAAAGAAATTCTTATTGGATATCATTGTTTACCATATATAAGTAATATTAAAGTGAATATAATCATTACTTTTCTGATTTTTAATACCATAATATCAAAATGAAATTGTAGTGCATTTGAATCGAGTACGTAAAATTCAGTATCAGCCCATGTTGTGACGAAGAAGGCACTCGCTTCAGCCTATTGGCTCTTGTTCGAACGCGCCACGCCTCTGACTCAGACTTACGAATGTATGTTCTCAGCTGGTTCTCAGTGCCTGTGACGTTCACACGCACGGCCTATTTTATAGGGGGTAATTTATTTTAACTTTAAAATTTTTTTCTGGCGTATTTGAAACCTTTCGGCGAAAAGAAAAAATACGGGTCTAATATTTTTATGCATAGAATAACATATTAAAAAATGTAAAAAACTTGGAATACCCCATCGCGCCTGTAAACTAAAAATTCAAATCTGATTCCTACATCTCGGCCCTCCTGACAGCTTGTACGCCCCGGACACTAACTACGACGCTTTCGCCTACGGTTTTACATACTCGGCGCACGTGCTTGTTCGAATAGGGCCCTCCGACGTTCCTACTCTTAACAACGTCGAACGTGTCGTTCGCCTTCACTTTTTCGATACGGTACGGCCCCAAATACTTCGCTCGCAGCTTACGACCCGGCCCCAACTGCGTCCGCTTGATAGCAACGAGGTCTCCCACCTGATGCGTCGTCGAACCTCCTGAACATTCTCGATTTGTTCGGCGGCTCGAACTCGCAGGTCGTCGCGTTCTTCTTGAAACTCTATCTCTTGTTCGATGAGCTCGTTCAGTTGAAGGTCGGTTTGGCACCTCATCTTGCGGATGCTGCGATGGAGACTAGAGTTGAGGATCTGCTGCACACGCCCGACGTATCGGTAGCACTTGGCGGCGTCGTTGATGGACAGCTTCGCCAGGAGACGCTCCACCTGCCTGTTGGCTCGTGGAACACCCGTCGTAATCGTGATGTGCTTAATCCCTTGCTCTTCACAGTAGTCTTGGAACTCCTTAGACGAAAAGGCAGTCCCTCGGTCGCTGGTAATGCGTCCTGAATTTCCGAAGGTCTGCTGCTGTAGGCTCAGCTTGGAGATAACCTCAGCAGTCGTGGTAGATTTATGCCCGGTTGCAGAAAGGCTAATCAGGCTCTAATCAAAAAAATCACTGATTAATTTGACGTTGTTACCATGGCCACGTATTAAAAATACATTGCTGTCAAAAAAATAATCATTAATCAAAAATGATGAAGTTTTGTGCAACCCGGGCTTAGTAGGGTACAACTACACTCTCGTAAAAGTATCTACGACAGCCAAGATGTAGTTGTAGCTCTTCGCAGTGGTTGCTAATGGGCCCAGATGGTCCACGTGGTAGGTGTGGAATGGCAAGTCTTCCTTTCGGATGGGATGAAGAAAGCCTTCCTTCTTCCCCGACTTGGCGTTGGACAAAATACACTTGACGCAATTACAAATACAGTGTGGCCCAGTGAAAATTATCAGCGCAATTTTTGGCCACTTAACATTAATTTTGCAAAAAACGCCCGAAAACGTCAATTTTAATATAAAGGGGGACACCTAATTGGATTAGTACCAATGGCATAACTTCAACCCTAAAATGGGTGTGGACTGCACCTCAAAAATTTTAAATCGAAAAGGGTGTCAAACATGACATAGTTCGAAAGGCCTTTCAATTCTCTTTTCAACAGTTTTTTATTTTTCAAATCCGATCATCAGTTCCAGAGAAATATCGTTTAAAACAAATTTTATCAGGTGTCCAAAACTGCAATTAAGTAGCTTAAACAAATGACAGAAACTAAAGTATCAGTTTATTAGGTGTTCAAAATGACTATTTCCAACTTCTATACAATAAAGATTTTAATCAAAATTTTGAAGCTACGGTACGTTGCCGTAAATCTTCTAAAAATTCGGGTAGCGTGGCATAAACTTTAGACTTTAAATAAAGCCACAAAAAAATCCAACTTACAAATTACTTGTTTATTACAAACAAATTGTCGAAAGAATTGTTTATTTAGTTTCTGTCATTTGTTTTAGCCTACTTGATGGCAATTTTAAACACCTGATAACATTTGTTTGAAACAGTATTTCTCTGGGACTAATGATCGGATTTGAAAAATAAAAAAACTGTTGAAAAGAGACTTGAAAAGCCTTTCGAACTGTTTGACACCCTTTTGCATTTAAAATTTTTAAGGTGCAATCCACACCCATTTTAGGGTTGAAGTTATGCCATTGGTACTAATCCATTTAGGTGTCCCGCTTTATATTAAAATTGACATGTTCGAGCGTTTTTTGCAAAATTAATGTTAAGTGGCCAAAAATTGCGCTGATAATTTTTGCTGGGCCACCCTGTATATTTGTCGATTAATGCCTGTATTCATAGTCGATACTTCGCCTTGACTCATACTTGAGTACTGTCAAATGCTGTCATATTGTCAAATTTACAAATATACCCAACGAAATAACTACAATTTCTTCAAATCTCTACCTTGGGGTTATTACTTAGCCGAGAATTTACGAAGTTTCAACTATGAAACATGTCACGTACTAAAAGACGAGTACAACCGGAGTAATGCTTGGCGAAGTAACTTGAGTAAGCATTGACTATGAATACAGGCATAAGAGTCCGGGATGTGGTACTCATTCTCCATCACCTGCGGCACGACGATCAGTCTCGCCCATCTTGGAACTTGTAGAGGAGGTTCTCCTTGACGGCGTAGTCCTCGTACTCACGCTCCTTCAGCACCTCCTTGATCAGCCGGCATCGCTCGTCCTTATCTTGAGCCTGCTGCAACTGTGCTACGACGCCTCCGGCAGTTACGCTCATCACAGGATATCTGCTCGAGGCATCCGCGTGCTTCATCTTCTGGCCTGCCCGATGCTCGATGGCGTAGTCGAACTCTTCCAGGTACAGGTGGTGCGACATCCTTCTTCTTCATGGTCTACTGGAACGCAGCGCAATCGGTGTCTATTTTAAAATGTAGTTCAAGCAGGTAGATTCGAAACTTCACTAACGCTTCCAACTCCTATAGCTCATCCAAAATAGAAAAGTACCTGTCAATCATTCTCGCGCATATAATGCAGCAAACAAGTTGAAAGAGACGGCAACATCAATATAGTTTTTTTCTAATAGTATTCAATGTGCCGCACAGTACATAGTATACGCATCGTAGACCCATGCCTGGCCTACCAGTGGCCCTGTGCAGTACTGGGTTATAGTAGCTATACCTACCCCATATAAACGAAGTTCAAAATTGCACTGATCCAATAAAGTAGGGGCGTAAACCATAAATGGGAAAGCAATCTACCAGTGACGTGGGATTATTTTAATACAAACGGAATTTTTGTAAATATTTATATTTTAAAACAACAACATTTATGAACATCATCAACGTCTTCTCGGATACCGTCTGACTGTGCATTGATGTACAAATTAACAGTATATATACTATTTTTCTAATTAAGTAGAGGAGAATGGTTTATATCGGTTTGATCATTATCAATATTTTTACACGGGTAAATTCAGTTGTTGTTTCGAGATTGAAGTAGCGCTACTTTGAGAAGCGGTAAATACAAGAGGTAATTTAAACTTACGAAAAATCACTACTTCGCGAAAAATCACTTCTCTAAGTACTTGAAATAGTGCTTTTTCAGAATAGGTGAGAATACTATTGATTGAATTTTCTCCGCCCTAGCAACGTCGTTCTGTCCGTCAGCAGATATAATATGTGGATGGATTTGGTGTTAAGGCTTGTAATTGAGGCTGATGTTTGTGTGATTGCAGCGTACACATGCCACGGCAGCTGGGAGGAGAACCACACGCACTTCCTGATCGCGTCGCCCGTGGCGCGCAAGTCGACGGACGCGCTGCGCTACTGCCTGGTGTACACGTTCGACGGCGAGGGGGGCGACGCGCCCGCGGGCCCCAGCACCATGCGGCTGTCGGCGCTGCGCGACGCCTGCCGCCGCGGCGTCGTGCCCGGCCACACAGGCGTCTGGCGCTTCAACTTCACAACGAATGGTGAGTCACACACACAACTACACCTTGTTCGTTATGGCTCTCTCAGCGGGACTGTTGTTAGGGATTTAAGCTAGATTTGTATCAATATTTTCCATTTTAATTCAATTTTAATAATGAAACTGAGAATTTTGTACAAATATTATTAATGATAATGAAGCAAAAATAAAATGTTACATAAAAATATCATTTTATACCAATTCGTCATTTAATTAAATATTGCAATTAAACATTAGTGCCATACATAACAATAAATACATAATATTACACTGGTATACATTCGACAATATCATTGTCACTATCACAAATTGTATCTTCTTGAAAAGAATTCACTATTCTCGAATTACCCGCGTCACGCCTTTTTTTTCTAGGCCTCACTCCACTTACTATATCACTAACAGTATTGTACGGCACTTTCGTCATTTCTGATGTTTTTATTAGAGCCGAATTTTCACTTTCACTATCTTTTTCTTTTAAATAGTTATACACATTTAAAACTATTTTTTTCGCTTCTTGCGGTAAAAACGTCCGTTTAATGTTATCACAAATTTAAACTGGTAAACATCAGTATTGTCGTCTTCAAATGGTCGCCACATATTAAATATGTATATCGTTGACCTCAGTACTAAAGTTAGTATTACTATAGTCGAAATTTTTAAGCAGTAGAGAGACGTCATAGACCTGAAAAAAACGTTACAAAACGAAATAAAACTTGTAGAAATTTTCGAAAGATGTTTTTATTTAGAAAACCGAGTAGTAAAAAAAGGTATCATAAAAAAATTACTTATTTATTATATTTACTATTATTTCAAATTAAAATATAAGGTATTTAATGACATTTCAATTTATTTATAATAATTGCAGTGTATTTTTTTTAACACACGTTGGCTACGACTCATATAAAATATGTTTACATATATTTGTTTCTTGTCACGCCGATTGAATGAGTTGTCAAATAATATAATATAAAATCTTTGTTTGTTCGTTTAAGTTGTATTGTTCCTTATAATTGTTCGTATTCGTGTTCTTTGTTTCTTGTTATACGTTTATTTTATTAGCGTAAGTAATAATGCCTAAAGCATTATCGAAGCAGTCGCAAGTGCTAACTGCAAATGCGACTACATATTTTGAAAAAGAACTGACAGTGGACCATTACTGCCGTTAAAAGCAGTTCGAGAGGTATGTTATTATTTTATTTGTTATTAAATTTGGCATTGCCATATGCAACACGTAACACATTTTCTAAACTAATGCACATATAAACTTTGTAATTCGTGACGTCATAATCTAGTTACAAATATTGATGACGTCTCTCTACTGCTTAAAAATTTCTACTATAGCGCGAAGGGTAGTGATATATTCATTTCACTAGTGTTACACTGACGTTTGGTTTGTGCGTTGGCGGTATTGTTTGAAATTTGAGTGGTGACATTTTGTGAAAATTACTAAAGAGAACCTAGAAATAATGCAAAGGTACGCTATTGACAACACATTGACAATGAACACAATTTTGTACAATTTGACAGTTATGCCAGGGAATAGTGTCAACTTAAAAATTATTTTACTAAAACTTTCAAACACAAAAGTTCCTAAGGTTACAACATTGAACATTTGACACGAGACGTCAATCAATATAACAATTCAAATCGTTGAAAAGTTACAGAATAGGCACCCAGTTGTTAATTTTAACAATTTTCGTTAGAGAATTGGGCTGAAAATCTTGTTCCAAAGTCCACGTGAGATAGGATGGATAGTACATGTGTGTGTTGTTTGCAGGCGGGTGTACGCGCGACGGCGACACAGGCTCGGGCCACGCCCCGCGCGCGGGGGCGGCGACCCTGCTGCTGGCGGCGGCGCTGCTCGCGCTGCTGCGGTGATCCGCCCCCCGGCGACTCTGTGATGTCAACCTCCTCTTCTTGCCTACTTCAGTCCGCAGCTCGGCAGACACTTAACCACACACACGGCAGCTCTCCCAAACTCCACATCCAACTCTACTTTCTTACATGCCACTCCAACACGGTAAACATACAGTGTCCAAACACCCTGCGTACTAAATGTGGTGGAATTGATTAACTAATTTGAAAATGGTACGAAAATAACTAACTTGAGAAAAAAATTGAGATATTTTGTTATAAGACAAGTTTTAACTACACGGTTAAATATACCGGGTGTCCCAGCTCGACCGACACATGGGAGTTTTACATGGGAACTCAGTTAATTATCAATAGTATCTCCCCAGTGCAACATATTAACTTCAAATTTTGTATACTTATTGGAGAATATTAATTCTATGGATCACACTTATTTGAAATATGCAATTTCGTCTGCAGGGCGAGATTTATTAAAATTAAAATTTAATATTTTCGTTCAAAATCAGACAGCCATGGAAATAAAAGAAAATATTTATCTGACAGTTTAATGAAGTATCACTGATTTTAATTCTTATTCCTGTATTTTAATATTATTTAAGTTGAATTTAGTTTATTTTTGTTAAATAATATACCAATATTACAAAAATATAAATATCTACAATGGCATGTCATTAACTGTCAGAACTGTCACATAGATATTGTCTTTTATTTCCATGGCTGACTGATTTTCAACGAAAATGTTAGATTTTATAATTTAATAAATCTCGTCTTGCAGACGAAATTACATATTCCAAATAACTGTAATCCGTAGAAATAATATTCCCCAATAAGTATTCAAAATTTCAAGTTAATATCTTGCATTGGGGAGATACTATTCATAATTAACTGATTTCCTATGTAAATCTCTCATGTGTCGGTCGAGCTGGGACACCCGGTATATCGTCGGGACCTCAAAATTCTTAACCCTCGAGGATTGTACAGCCGGGGTACTAATTTCAAGACTAAGATTTTTGAATTCTTCAGGGTTTTTAAGGGCTGAGAAATGGCATTTGAAAAATTAAAATAAGACCAAACCAGAAAGTATGAGGAATGCGAATTCGAAAAGGAATTGGAGATATTTGTAAAAGTTTTGGAGAAAGAGCAGCTAAAATTAAGTATCTTGTGATCTGTAAATTTATTTTAATTAATACTCACGTTTGTTTAAAGAAGGCAGTCTAAAACGGGTGGCTATGGAAATTTAAATTTCCCAAAATTTGAAGAAAGTTTCAAATTTTAATTTGATTTTAGCGCGCAGTTGCGAAAATGTCGAAAAGTGACGCTTCAATCGCTTAGAAAACTTTTTAAGGGTAGAAATTTAAATACAGGGTTGATGTTTGAAGCGAAAATTGTATTAAAACAGAATTAGGGGTAGTTTTTAGGGGAAGGAAGGGAAATACAGCCCCGAGAGTACGATTTTCGGATTTTGCAGGGTTGAAAACATGAGTATACATATTTGGGAATTTCTAACCTGAATGGTTTAATCAGAAATGTCAATTTAAAATCAGGGGTGGTTAGTATTTTGTTTACCGGCCAATCGTTGCGTCACCTGCCGGCATTTTCTCGCGGACATCTTCGGGCTTCAACTGAACGTTAAAAAGATGTATTTTTGTTTAAATTCTGTGTGATTTAATAATTTTTAAGATAATTTGTATGAGCTAAACAGAATTTAAATAAAAATGGTCACAGAGACGAGTAAATTGCTTGATGTACATACTTAATTGTGGGTGAACGAAGAATGAATGATGTATGAATCCTGCACTAAATACTTGGGGGGGGCAACGACTGGACTTAGAGGACCTCATGAGGCAGCTTACTATTTATAACTTTGATAAACAGTTTATAAACAATAGTTTAAATTTGCTTTATACTTATATCAAATATCATTCCCAACTGTTTGAAATTATTTGAAACTTTGTACAACTGCCTAATTTTATTTTAAATATGATGAATCATTTTTGGAAGTATTTGAAGGCACTTGTAACTGATTTGTGAAGTGTGTAGTATAGTGTAGTGGTGCGTTCTCCAGTCCAGTGTTGTGCCCTCCAACACGAAATCATTGTTAAGGGCGTCGAAAGCTCCCTCACATTTCGGCTTTTAATATCTCAATGTTTTTATTATGTGTGTATTTTCATTCCTTTTAGCTACAATTTTTAGTGTCCATATACATAAGCTTAAGTAAACATAAGGTTATTATATTTTTGATTACAATACTGTGAAAAAGGAGCAAAAAAAGTCCTTTCAACATTGCATCGTGTTTTATTTCCTACCATTTCTTTGAATTTTCAGCTTTTTGTTTTAAATCAAGTTTGCAACCGACATTGTAATAATAACAGGTAATGTATCTTAATTATACCAGGAGAATGAGTGAACAACGATTCAGTTTTTAGCTCTTGTTGCTCCTCATTTTATTTTATAGCAAAGTACAGGGAGTTCATTTTAAGCTGAATTCAGAAAAAAATACTCTATCGAATAACCTAAAAATAAACATACGTTCCCATTTAAAATAGGAAAGTTGTGTCCCGTATTTTGAGAACCATTGGTTGAAAAAAATAATTTTTTTGCTCATTGTATTAGTCTTGTAAAATGGTGGTTCTTTGCTAATTTAACCAACCTCGTAGCTCTTATAGTTCTCGAGATAGCAATGGTGGCACTTTTAAATGGAACACCTGTATATTTGTTAATATTTTCTGCGTTTTTGTAAATATTTTCTATATTTGCAAAAATACATAATACAAAAAACAAAATACAAAAATACATTATACAAAATAATGAATATAAAAATTACGAAAATATATAATGCAAAAATTATAAAAATACATTTTACAAAATACAGAATACAAAAATACATAATACAAAAATACATTATAAAAATACAAAAATTACAAAAATACATTACACAAAATACAGAATACAAAAATACATTATACAAAATATAGAATACAAAAATTATAAAAATACAATACATAAATTATAAAAATACAATACATAACATACAAAAATACAAAATACAACAATTACACAAATACAAAACACAAAAATACATATATTATATATGTCAATACAAAACATCATCCTGGGCGTTGTCAGCAACTGGTGGAACTTCTAAATCAATTTCATCGTATCCTGGTTCTGGCTCCTCGACATTGTAGTGTTGGGCGATATTGTGCAAAATGGTACACGATAATACAATCACATTAAAACTGAAAAAATAAGATATAATATTAAATGGAACGTAAAATATACGCATACATATAAATACCCATGCTTCAAATCCTGTCTTTGGATATTATTTCTCGGAAATTGTATCCACTGCCGCATACATTTATTAACACATTGGTAAATTCCTTCAAGCTGCGGTTCACCATCGGCTGACTGACACATGCCAACAAATTGTTGCCACCGCTTCGTTGGTAGCTCCCAACCGCAAGGAAGTTCAATCCAATTAGAATCTGAAAAAAACAAAGTATGGCAATATAACAATACTATTTTAAAATATTATTATTGATATGATTACTCACTCGCATGTTGTTCGGTATTCTAGAAGGCGCGCCTTGGCCAGCATCCATGTGCGAAACCAAAGTATTTATCAAATACTGGCACGCTTCCTTATTCAGTCGAAAATTAGATTTAAATTCTCGCTCTGAGATACTGAACGGATCTTGCATATCTCTCATATGCCTTCTAAACAACCGGTCTTCTTTTCTTCTTTCTTCATTATCCAACTCTTCCAATCACTGCTATCTGCCCGTGCAAAAATGCCATACTTCCTTGAATATAAAAATAAAAAGTATTATACTTTTGAAAATTTGATTTATTTTTCACTTACCTATAAGCAAATAATAGTACGTTCACCTAAACACAAGTAAACTAAACTAAAATTTCAAAAACTCCACAAAATGAAACCAAGAAAAATACACTGTATCACACGCCCACTCTGTATCACTAGTGATAAGTATCTAACACTACCTGCTTTGGTGGTGATAAATCTACCACTTAACATGACGTCATACCGAGGTTTCACATCAATTCTCACAGATGGCAGCACGTCTTTCACCTAAAACTTATCACTTATCACTAGTGATATGTGCCACAGAATAGGTCTCCAGAGCGATTTTGAGCCTTAATGACACGTCAAAATCAGCTGAAACAGTCTAATCGACCAGTTAAATATTGTACAATTACAGTTGTCCAAATAAATACTTGATTATTCATGAATCAACACATAATTTTATTTTATAGATGTAAATACATATATTCGTATGAAATAACAATAAACAATACAATACAAATTACTAAAAATAATAAATATGTAAAAGTATAAAACTATAAAAGTTTCATTTTCTCTAATCATTCCATAGCAGCTGGTATAATATTATGTTGATCTACAAAACCATGTTCAAATTTATTTAATAGTGGTAATTTATGGTATAAAATAATACAAAGTAAACTAAACTCAACGAAAGTAGAAAAAACTAATCCATTAAAAATTAAAGATTTAAAACTAAGAAAACAGAGTCAAACTAAAAACGTGTTCTCGTGATCGTCAGTAAATACAAAATGGGGTTGATAAAATGAAGTTGCTGGGCTACCCTAGTTTGTAAACTTATGTGTTCGACTGTACTTGTTCGTAAAACGCCTTCTTTATTTACATTTAATTTTTTTAATATTGTGGAAAATTGTCCATTAAATAAATTTGAACATGGTTTTGTAGATCAACATAATATTACACCTATCTATATCTGCTATGGAATGATTAGAGAAAATGAATCTTTTATAATTGTTATACATTTACATATTTATTATTTTTAGTAATTTGTATTGTACTGTTTATTGTTATTTCATACGAATATATATATATATTTACATCTATAAAATAAAATTTTATGCTGCTACATGAATAATCAAGTATTTATTTGGACAACTGTAATTGTATAGTATTTAACTGGTCGAGTAGACTGTTTCAGCTGATTTCGACATGTTATTATGGCTCAAAATCGCTCTGAGTCTGAATTCCTTCTTACGGCGACTTACACAGCATGCCCTTTCTCCCCACCATTCCTAGTCTAAGGTTATGACCAACATTAGTTCTCAAATAGATCCGAAGAAAATAAAATAATTATTTAATAAGACATTTGTTAATTTGTTTAAAAATACTGCTACATAATACAATTGTAAGACAAGAAAATGCAATAAGAGAAATAATTTTCCATTAGAAAATAATGCATGTTTATAGTAAAAGTATGATGTGAAATGATTAACAGTATATATTTGTGGACTTAAAAAAAAATCAAAAACATAGTGGATTTACATGTGTGTGTGTTGTGTGATGTAATAAATAACAGATATTAATAAATATATCTCTTCTCTTCCTGTTTGCTGTAACTTGAGAACCATTTTATTTTTTATATGTATGTAGGTATGTACATATGTGTGTATATGAGTGTTTTATATGTTCATGTGTTATATTATGATATAAATAAATTCCTGTCTGTTGTAACCATTGATTTAAAAATATCTTTAATAACTTTGGGATGCAACTTGACTTCAATTAACCAAACCTAACTTTTTTTTTCTGGAAGAGGAAATCTTCAAAAGAGATCTCAGCGTTCGCACTGAGGTACTGTGGGATTCCTACCCACTAAAACCTCTCCCCCTTCGTGGTCACACCAACAACCCGGAACCGCTATTTGCACAACATCAGGTTGCTAGCACCCACTCCAGCGCGTCTCATCCATTCTGACCTCTCTTCATACTTTGGAGCGCTTCGCCTACGAGTGGGAGGCTTCGCCCCGGTTAGTGGGGGTCTGCCCTTTCCATCGCACTTCCCCCCGCAGCATCCAAGAGGCTTACCGACGTTCATCCATGTTCCCGACTGACTCCGTAGCTCTGTGGCATAGCGAAGCCAGCCACTCACTGGGTAGACTTCGTCCTCACAGAACACTTATCATTCAATCGTCACTCACTCTTTGCCCTTCATACTGAGAAAGGAGTCCTTCGCCAGGGTCTCGGACTGACTGCTGCAGCTCTGAGACGTATCAGAGCCAGCCCACTTAAGGGAAAACCCGTCTTTTCTCCGTCGGTCACCCTTCCTCTCTAGCATACCGTCGTCCATTCCAAGCTTTTCCACGCCGACCCCCCGAGGGGGGGTCTTAGCTCACTCGGTATTCAATTTACCTTACCTTTCTTGCCTTGCATGCATTCAGCATCATCTTCTCTGCCTCCTCCGCTCCTCATCCTCCTTTGCCTTGAGGGCGGTACTAGTGAACCTACAGACTAGGTTCCAGGTACCAGGCTCCTCCAGCATGGTTGGGACGAGGTTTTCCGGCGTGATGGCCTTGCCTAGTGCGGATTCCAGGCTCTCCTTCTCCACTCTCCATCGCTCGCACGCTACAAGCGTGTGCTCTGGCGTGTCTACAACAAAAGGACAAAACATGCATTCATCGCTCTCGTACTTACTCATTCTGTGAAGGTAGGCTGCGAAACACCCATGGCCTGTTAGCATCTGCGTGAGGTGGTATTCCACCTCTCCATGCTTCCGGCGCAGCCATGGCCGTAGATCGGGGATCAATATACGTGTCGAGCTTCCCTTCTCCTCATTCGCCCATCTTTCCTGCCACCGTCCTCTTCCTTGCTAGCTCTTTACCCTCCTGTACTCCTTCCTTCGCCTTTGCCGCTCTATCCGCCCTTTCCTGAGCTAGAAGATTAAGAGGTGGCATGTCCGCAATGACCAGTGCCGCCTGCTTCGACACGGTGCAATCAGCGCTGATCACGCGTAATGGAGATCTCCTCTGTACTCTTGAAGCTAGTGTGCGGAGACATGAAACAATTATTTCATATTTCTACGTCAGACCTCACCGAGACCTTTCATTAGATTCCAAACATGATATACTTCTTACAACTTTTTGCATAAAACAAAAGTCGATCGACATGATACATTTTTATCATATCTACACGCTAGCCCACATCGAGACTTTTCATTTGATACCAAACACTATATACTTGTGACAACCTTTTGCAAAAAACAAAAGCCGATCGACATTGACCATTTTCTTAAATTCTGCACACCAGCCTTTATTGAAACCTTTCATTTGATACCAAACACCACACACTTTTGACAACTTTTTGCAAAAAACAAATACCGATCGACATGGCACATTTTTGTCAATTCTGCACGCTAGCTTTCATCAAGACGTTTCATTTGAGACCAAACTTGACATACTTTTGAGAACTTTTTGCCAATTCTGTACGCGAGCCCTCGCCGAGATCTTTCATTCGATACCAAACACGGCATATTTCTGACAACTTTTAGCAAAAAAAAAAGCCGATCGACATGGAACATTTTTGTCAATTTTGCATTACAGCCCTTAACGAGACCTTTCATTAGATACCAAACACGATATACTTCTATTAACTTTTTGCATAAAACAAAAGCCGATCAACATAGAAAATTTTTAATTCTGCACACCAGTCCTTCCCAAGTCTTTTCATTCGATACCAAACACGACATATTTCTGACAACATTTTGCAAAAAACAAATTTTAATCAACGTAGAACATTTTTGTCATTCGTGCACACCAGTCCACATTGTGTCGTTTCATTAAAACTCCAGAACGACCTAATTCTAACAACTTTTTTCGAAAAACAAATGTAGGTCGACATGACACATTTTTTTTTGTCATTTCAAAACCGGCTCTTATGGTTTTCTTTTGATATCAAATATTTGATTTTTATTTAGTTACTTTATAATTTGGCAACACTGTTTGTATTAAAAAATAGTAGTTAATTTTTAAATATATAAATTAATATTGTCAATCCTAATATAGACTTTTTCACGAAAATGTGATCGTACGTCATACCTAGTAATAAAATTGTAGCCAAAACAGCAATGTTACTATCCCTAGCATATACCCAGTAAAATACACGGAACTTAGTGTCTTTTACTAATAAATGGTTGGTAATCCTGTACAACGTTGCCATTCTCGAAATGTCAAAAAATAATATTATTTTTGAAAAATGTCAAAAAATCAAGCGACCTACTTCTAAGAACTTTTTACGAAAAACAAATGCAGATCGACATGACCGACCCTTATGTTTTTCTTTCTTTTGATATCAAACAAAGCAAAGTGTTTTAATTTAATTACGAACATTTGATTTTTATTTAGTTACTTAATAATTTGGCAACACTGTTTGTATTAAAATAATGTAGTTAATTTTTAAAATTTAACAATTACCATCGGCAATCCTAATGTATAATATCCACTGTCTTCAGTGAAATTCATTTAGGAATATTTGTTTTTTGTTTAGTAATTTCATCACACATTTGGCAACATTGACTTATGTAATTCGAAACGTCAAAATTTAAAATAATTAAATGTGTTTATTTTATTTTATTTTATTTGAGAGAAACCAACAGTATACAAATACCAATAACAGGTTTCTACGAATTTCTTTACATACAGTGATTACAGTGTCAATCTTATTCTGAAATACAAGTATATATTTAAACAAATTAAAAGAAAAGAAAAAGAAAGTCAATAGGAAGAAGCATATCTATGAAAGGATATTTACAATTTCTTTTTTAAACATTGACAGTTGAAACAAATCAATATGTGAAAATGTAGAATTGTAAGTAGCCATGATACGATTTACTGGTGAATTTTCGTAATTGTTTGTATTACATGTAGGTAATGCGAATAAATTTAATGACCTAGTTTTAAAATTTGTCGAGAACCTTAATGATGAGGTTATTGACGGTACATTTATTAAGTTATTAACTACTTTATAAAGGAATATCATGTCTGCTTGTATTCTTCTATTTTCTAGTGAAAGCATATTGAAATGTCTTAGTAAAAGCGAGTATTCGCTAATGTTAATTTTAAATTTAAAAACTAAAATTTTGAAAAACTTTTTCTGAATTTTTTCAACTTAATCAATATTTTTCTTATAATATGGATTCCATACAGTGGATGCATATTCCAACTTTGAACGAACTAGTGTGTTAAATAGATGAATTAAAGATTCAGGTTTGTTGAAAAGTTTACAATTTCGGAATATGAATCCCAATGTTCTGCAGGATTGTTTAATACAGTTATCTACGTGTTCATTGAATAATAATTTTGAATCGAAAAGTATACCCAGATCTTTAATTGTGGACTTCTTTTGCAGAGTTATATTATTAACATGATAGTTAAAAGTCACAGTCTCGTGATTTCTTGTGAAATGTACAACATGACATTTATTTACATTTATAGTTAAGTGGTTAAATTCGCAGTACTTTTGTAAATTATATAAGTCATTCTGCAATGCTATGTTATCAGTATTGTTTTCTATAATTTTGAAGAATTTTAGGTCATCTGCATATAACAAAAAATTTGAATTTGTGAAACAATTATGTATATCATTTATAAATATGTTAAAGAGTAATGGACCCAAATGTGACCCTTAGGGTACTCCAGATGTAACTGAAATCAAGCGTGATTTAAAACCATTACAATTTACTAACTGAGACCGATTTGTGATATACGATTGAATCCAGCGTAATAAAGAACCATGTATTCCTAACATTTCCAGTTTATGAATCAATGTGAAATGATGGACCCGATCAAAGGCCTTACTGAAGTCCGTGTATATGACGTCAATCTGCTTTCTTTTATCCATGTTCGAACTTAAGAATTCAGTAAAGGTTATTAAATTTGTAGAAATTGATTTTCCGGGACAAAACCCGTTCTGTTCTGGAATAATTATATTGCAAATATCATTTCTTAAAACTTGTAGCACCAGAGCTTCAAAAATTTTGCTAAAGGTTGATAATATTGAAATAGGGCGGTAGTTCATTGCATCATTAATATCGCCAGATTTAAATATTGGTGTTATGTATGAAGATTTCCATACTGTCGGAAAAACTCCGGACGTAAGTGATTGATTAAAAATGATATATAGAGGTTCAGTTAAATTATGAGCACAAACCCGGATAAATTGAGCTGGTATCTGATCGGGTCCAGGACCTTTATTCACGTCTAGCGTAGATAAGTACTGAAAAATTGATTCATAATCAAGATATATTTTATGTAAATTTACAGAATTGTGATTATTATGGTTAACATTAACATGTACTGTTGTATTATTATCGTTTATAAATACTGATTCGAAATAATCTGCAAATAAATTAGAGACTTCTTGACCAGAAAGAGCTTCTTGATTATTATAACGAATAACATTTGGTATACTGTTTTTGTTGTTTCTAACCGTTTTAGCGTAAGTCCAAAAAGATTTGGGATTACTTTGTACATTTTGTTCTGTATTATGTATAAACGTATGTAAGTCGTGTTTAATTTGTATTTTGACTCTTGTTCTTAACAAAGAAAAAGAATTATAATCTGATTGCCTCCCGTATATCTTCCATCTTTTGTGATATTTGTTTTTTTCTTTGATTAATCGTTGTGTTGCTTTTGAAAACCAAAATGGGAAATTATTTTTATGCGATGATTTAGTAGGTACATATTCAATAAATAAACTATTAAGAATGTTGTAAAATGTGTCAACATTTTCATTAACGTCATTACAAAATTTATTTTTCCAATTAATTGAGGAAAGTTTATAAATAATAGCTTCGTAATTACATTTTTTGAAATTATAGATGGGAATGTTGTTGTATGGTAGTTGTCTAAAATTATCGAATATGTATTTTATTTCAAGAGGAGGGTGGTGAGAATCAATGTTAGATATAGGTGAGTCACTCAGATTTACTTCACAATTATCTGAAGATATTATTAAATCCAGAATTTTATTATTTACATTTTCAATACCATTATATTGATTAAAGTTACAAATATTCATACAATTAATAAATTCTAAGTAAATTGAACTACGGTTACTCGTAACTGGTTCATAAAAATTAGATCTTGGGGACCAATGTAAATGAGGGAGGTTGTAGTCGCCAATAATAAGAAAATGATCATTGGGATGTTGTAATCGGAGATGGGAGATTTTGTTGAAGTGTTCTTCATAGGTGTCGGAACTAGTTGTAGGTGCGATGTAAACACAACACATATGCACTTTGGAATTAGGCTGAATTATAGTTACCCAAATGTCTTCTGTTGAAGTACTCCACGAACTTTGCGCAGTAGATTTTAAATTGTTATTCACCAGGATTAACACTCCACCTCCCTGCGACTTAGTGTCGTCACATCTGTCTCTACGATATACAAAATAATTGTTGCAGTTACAAATTTCCGAATTTAGTACACTTTGATTTAGCCACGTCTCTGTGAGGAATATTATATCATAATTATTACTAGAAATTGTGTTATAAATATTAGACAGTTTTGTTTTAATGCCTCTTACGTTTTGATAATAAATTTTTAAACTCATTACAATTAGAGTGTTGTTAAAGACACGTGACAGTGATTAAGAAAAAATTATTTAATTTTATTAATGTCGGTTTCTGTATTAATTATTATTATCGGAGAATTTTCATTTTTACGCACGTAAATTTTAGCTGATTTAACCCAAGTAAATTTATATTTATTTTCCCTTGCTTTAATTTTAACTTGTCTTAATAAATTTTTATTAAACGGGCTTAAATGATCATTAATAAAGATTTTATTATTTTCTGTAAAACTTAATTGTGTCGAATTTAGGTTTCCTAGTTTCCGCGCAGATGAAATGAAATTATCTTTTTTGATTCGTGAAGTGAACCGAACGATTATGTTTTTTGGTTTATTTTTATCATATTGAAATGGGGCAACTCGATGGATTGCATCTATATCATCTTCACAGACTGGATATTTGATAATATTACTGATATTGCCTATAATCTGAATAAGATTCTCCGACTGTTTTTCTGGAATGCCAGTAATTTCTATGTTATTAATACGCGAACGTTGTTCTAAATCGTTCACTTTGGCTTTCAGTACGTCACATTTGGTTTTTAATTTGTCAACCATTTTTATTTTATCAGAAAATGCATTTAATTTTCCCTCGAAATCGTCAATTTTGTTGCTACAAAAATCAACCGAAATTTTTAATTCATTAATTGCATTCATAAGATCAGAAAGAGTCGGCTGACTTGAATTAGTAGCCTGTTTAATAGGTGATACACCTGATTTACATTCTGGACATATCCATGAGAGATTGAGAGTGGTTAGCGCATTTTTTTCGGCTGTGCTGATGGGCGTACAGTTGTAGTGATAATAAAGTTGACATCTCGCACATGATAAACCAGGCGACTGTCTATTCACAGTGTTTTTACACTTTGTACAGGAATTGACCATTGTAATATTAGCTGTTGAAACTGCAATTTATTTATATTTGTGTGTATGGTTCACTGTAAGTCTATGACCGCAGTTTGTGTAAAGAATTGTTGTTACTTGTTTATATTTTTTCACTGCGAATAGATTTTAAATGCACTCACTATCACAAATGATTTCACGTTTTTTCAAATTAGAGCACAAGAATATACGTTTTGCACATACAAGCAAATAGAGAACACTTTACACATTAAATAGAGCACAAAAATTCTAATTTTAAACAAAAATATACCACTGAAAAATTGATTTTAAATTGACACTGAGAATAAAAACGTGCGAACAGTAAAACTGATAACACATTGTGTTGTGTAATAAACTTAAAATAATGGTAAAACCTTTGCTCAGGACTATTATTCATGACACTTTTTTCAAATCTTTGATATCAATGTTCTATTAAAAGATACAATCATTTAAAGTTCATAGACAGATTGTCAAAACTGACGGATAACTAGGCAGTCCAGAACAAATGAAATTAGCAGAGGGCAGCTGTCAAAATATTATTTCAAGTTTATTAAAAATTTACTGGTAATAGAATAAAACAATTCTATACATGTGTATCGATATTTCGCATTGTAAAGATATTGTTTAAATTATATATTCACTCAAACTGTCAAAAACTTTGTCAAATATATATAATAGTGAAGTCTGACCTCACTATTAGATATATTTGACAAACTTTAAATAGTTTGAGTGAAAATATAATTTAAACAATATCTCTATAATGCGAAATATCAATACAGATGTATAAAATTATTTTATTGTATTACCAGTAAACTTTTAATAAATTTGAAATAATATTTTGACAGCTGCCCTCTGCCAATTTCATTTGTTCTGGACTGCCTAACTGCGTGATTCTTCTTAAAGATAGACATGGCCTCTGGGATCCATTGTTTCAAGGTACCAATTATGCACAGTTATTGATTTTTTACACACGATATACTTCTGACAACTTTTTGCAAAAAACAAAAACTGATCGACATAATACATTTTTGTCAATTCTGCAGGCTAGCTCTTTCCGAGACCTTTCATTTGATACCAAACACGACATACTTCTGACAACTTTTTGCATAAAACAAAAGCCGATCGACATGAAACATTTTTATCATATCTGCACGCTAGCCCACACCGAGAGTTTTCATTTGATGCCAAACAATATATACTTGTGACAACCTTTTGCAAAAAACAAAAAGCCGATCGACATTGACAATTTTTCTTAATTCTGCACATCAGCCCTCATTGAAACCTTTCATTTGATACCAAACACAATACACTTCTGACAAGTTTTTGCAAAAAACAAAAACAGATCGACATAGCACATTTTTGTCAATTCTGCACGCTAGCCCTCTCCGAGACCTTTCATTTTATACCAAACACGACATACTTCTGATAACTTTTTGCATAAAACAAAAGCCGATCTACATGACACATTTTTGTTAATTCTGCACGCTAGCCCTCAATGATACCTTTCATTTCAGACCAAACTAGACATACCTTTGAGAAATTTTTGCAAAAAACAAAAGCCGATCAACATTGACCTTTTTGTTAATTCTACACGCCAGCCCTTATCGAGCCTTTTTATTTGATACCAAACACCACATACTTCTCACAACTTTTTCTAATAAACAAAAGCCGTTCGATATAGAACATTTTTGTTCATTTTGCACGCTAGCCCTCATCGTGACCTAGCCTAATATAACATTCACTGTCTTCAGTAACCTTTCATTTGGGAATATTTGTTCTTTGTTTAGTTACTTTATTAAACATTTGGCAACATTGACTTTTGTAATTCGAAAATACCCAAACACGACATTTTTCTGACAACATTTTGCAAAAAACAAATTCTAATCTACGTAGAACATTTTTGTCATTCGTTCACACCAGTCTGTATTGTGTCGTTTTCTTAAAACCCAAGGACAATCTACTTCTAACAACTTTTTGCGAAAAACAAATGCAGGTCGACATGACACATTTTTTTTTTGTCATTTCAAAACCGGCTCTAATGGTTTTCTTACTTTTGATATCAAATATTTGATTTTTATTTAGTTACTATATAATTTGGCAACACTGTTTGCATTAAAAAATAGTAGTTAATTTTTAAATTGATAAATTAATATTGTCAACCCTAATACAACTGCCACCGTCTTCAGTGAAGTTAGTTTAGGAATATTTGGTTTTAATTTAGTTACTTCATTACACATTTGGCAACATTGACTTTTGACATTGGAAACGTCAAAATTTATATTAATTAAATACGTTATGTTTTAAACTTAAATTAGTTGTAACCAGGGCATGTAACCGAAAAAAATACTGGTTAACGGTTAACCCTTATAGAGAACGTTATAATAATAACGGTTTTAATTCGAAAACCGGTTTTTGAAATTTGGAAACCGGTTTAAACCGGTTAATATATCGGTTAAAAAAATAATTAAAATTAATTAAAACAAATTAATTATAAAAATTTGATTAAAAAAAATTACAAAATAATTAATTAAAAAAATTCGAAAAAAATATCATCTGAAAAAAATATAACAATTAAAAAAAACAATTTAATTAATGAATATTCACAAAAATTCCCATAATATCTTTAGAAAAACGCAGGTCACTTTAAACTTGCCTGTGTTGACAAAGGCCGTATTTATTTGGGACATTTTAAGTAACCTTACAGCCAAAGAGACTACCTACAATTATGACTCTCCAATAAAAACTGTCATGACTCATGTTCAAATACAAGTAGAAAAGACAGATATAAAAAAATATTAAAATTTTTCTCGCTAAATGAAAAATAAAGGTTAATATTCGCTAAATCCGGTTTATTTTTTTTTTGGTTAACGGTTACCGGTATTTTCGGCCTAAAAAATATCGGTTAAAATTACGGTTAAAGTTCGCAATTTTCGTTAAAAATATCGGTTACCGGTTTTTATTAACCGGTTTTTTTAACCGGTTACATGCCCTGGTTGTAACACATTTGCTCAAGTCTATTATTTATGATACTATTTTTAAATCTTTGATATCAATGTTCTATTAAAAGATATAATCATTTAAATTTCATAGGCAGATTTTCAAAAGTGACGGATGACGGCGTGATTCTTCTTAAAGTTAGACATGGCCTCTGGGATCCATTGTTTCAAGGCAGCATTTGTGCACAGTTTTAAATTTTCACACGAAAACTACTAACAGTAAAAATATGAGACACCCAAAAGGCACAAGATCTCATTAGCCCCCACAAATTAAAAAAAAATTTATAACAATCACTTGCATGGTTCAGGCTGTAGGCGATTACAAAAGTTACTCGATGCTCGTGATGAATCTATAGATAGATAGATAGATAGATAGATAGATAGATAGATATATAGATAGATAGATATATAGTGAATGTAATCGTTTAGTATAGTGACTAGCGAATTCTCGGCTACGCCGAGCATTCCCTAGAGCTCCGCTGTCCGTGCAAAACACAAATGCCAATCGACATGAAACAGTTTTTTCATATCTGTACGTCAGCCCTCACCGAGACCTTTCATTAGATTCCAAACACGATATACTTCTACTAACTTTTGCAAAAAAAACAAAAGCCGGTCGACATAAAACATTTTTATCAATTATGCACGTCAGTCCTTACCGAGACCTTTTGTTTGACACCAAACACAACATACTTCTGACAACTATTTGCGAAAAACAAAGCCGATCAAAATGGAATATTTTTGTCAATTCTGCACGCTAGCTCTCAACCAGACGTTTTATTTGATACCAAACTCGACATACTTTTGAGAACTTCTTGCAGAAAACAAAAGCCGATCGGAATGGAACATTTTTGTCAAATTTGCACGCTAGCCGTCAACGAGACGTTTCATATGAGACCAAACTCGACATATTTCTGGGAACTTCTCGCAAAAATAAAAACCGATCAACATTGAGCAATTTTGTTAATTTTACACGCAAACCCTCATCGAGACCTTTATTTTGCTACCCAACACCACATACTTCTAACAACTATTTACGAAAAACAAAAGCCGATCAGCATGGAACATTTTTGTCAATTCTGTACGCTAGCCCTCAACGAAACCTTACATTTGAGACCAAACACCACACACTTCTGACAACTTTTTGCAAAAAACAAAAGCCAATTGACATGGCACATTTTTGTCAATTCTGCACGCTAGCCCTCAACCAGACGTTTTGTTTGATACCAAACTCGACATATTTCTGAGAACTTTTCGCAAAAAACAAAAGCTGATCAACATTGGGCAATTTTGTTAATTTTTCACGCAAACCCTCATCGAGACCTATATTTTGATACCCAACACCACATACTTCTAACAACTATTTACAAAAAACAAAAGCCGATCGACATGGAACATTTTTGTCAATTCTGTACGCTAGCCCTCAACGAAACCTTTCATTTGAGACCAAACACCACACACTTCTGACAACTTTTTTCAAAAAACAAAAGCCGATTGACATGGCACATTTTTGTCAATTCTGCACGCTAGCCCTCAACCAGACGTTTTGTTTGATACCAAACTCGACATATTTCTGAGAACTTTTCGCAAAAAACAAAAGCCGATCAACATTGAGCAATTTTGTTAATTTTTCACGCAAACCCTCATCGAGACCTTTATTTTGATACCCAACACCACATACTTCTAACAACTATTTACGAAAAACAAAAGCCGATCGGCATGGAACATTTTTGTCAATTCTGTACGCCAGCCCTCAACGAAACCTTTCATTTGAGACCAAACACCACACACTTCTGACAACTTTTTGCAAAAAACAAAAGCAGATTGACATGGCACATTTTTGTCAATTCTGCACGCTAGTCCTCTCCGAGACCTTTCATTTGATATCAAACACGATATACTTCTGACAACTTTTTGCAAAAAACAAAAGCAGATTGACATGGCACATTTTTGTCAATTCTGCACGCTAGTCCTCTCCGAGACCTTTCATTTGATACCTAACACGACATACTTCTGACAACTTTTTGCATAAAACAAAAGCCGATCGACATGGAACATTTTTGTCAATTCTGCACGCTAGCCCTCAACGAGACCTTTCATTTGAGGCCAAACTCGACATATCTTTGAGAAATTTTTGCAAAAACAAAAGCCGATCAACATTGACCTTTTTTCTTAATTCTACACGCCAGCTCTTATCGAGCCTTTTCATTTGATACCAAACACCACATACTTCTCACAACATTTTCCAAAAAACAAAAGCCGTTCGATATAGAACATTTTTGTTCATTCTGCACGCTAGCCCTCATCGTGACCTAGCCTAATATAACATTCACTGTCTTCAGTAACCTTTCATTTGGGAATATTTGTTCTTTGTTTAGTTACTTTATTAAACATTTGGCAACATTGACTTTTGTAATTTGAAAATACCCAAACACGACATTTTTCTGACAACATTATGCAAAAAACAAATTCTAATCTAAATGGAACATTTTTGTCATTCGTGCACACCAGTCCGTATTGTGTCGTTTCCTTAAAACCCAAGGACGACCTACTTCTAACAACTTTTTACGGAAAACAAATGCAGATCGACATGACACATTTTTTTTTGTCATTTTAAAACTGGCCCATATGGTTTCCTTTCTTTTGATAATAAACACAGCAAAGTATTCAATTTATTTTATTTAGGAATATTTGATTTTTATTTAGTTACTTTATAATTTGGCAACACTGTTTGCATTAAAAAATAGTAGTTAATTTTTAAATTTATAAATTAATATTGTCAACCCTAATACAACTGCCACCGTCTTCAGTGAAGTTAGTTTAGGAATATTTGGTTTTAATTTAGTTACTTCATCACACATTTGGCATCATTGACTTTTGACATTGGAAACGTCAAAATTTATATTAATTAAATACGTTATGTTTTAAACTTAAATTAGTTGTAACACATTTGCTCAAGTCTATTATTCATGATACTGTTTTTAAATCTTTGATATCAATGTTCTATTAAAAGATATAATCATTTAAAGTTCATAGGCAGATTGTCAAAAGTGACGGATGACGGCGTGATTCTTCTTAAAGTTAGACATGGCCTCTGGGATCCATTGTTTGAAGGCAGCATTTGTGCAAAGTTTTAATTTTTTACACGGAAACTACTAATAGTAAACATATGAGACACCCAAAAGGCATCAGATCTCATTAGCCCCCACATATTAAAAAAAAATTATAACAATCACTTGCATGGTTTAGGCTGTAGGCGATTACAAAAGTTACTCGATGCTCGTGATGAATCTATATATATATATATATATATATATATATATATATATATATATATATATATATATATATATAGTGAATGTAATCGTTTAGTATATAGGACTAGCGAATTCTCGGCTACGCCGAGCATTCCCTAGAGCTCCGCTGTCAGTGCAAAAAACAAATGCCGATCGACATAAAACAATTATTTCATATTTCCACGTTAGGCCTCACCGAGACCTTTCATTAGATTGCAATCACGATATACTTCTAATAATTATTTGCAAAAAACAAAAGCCGGTCGACATGAAACATTTTTGTCATTTATGTACCCTAACTCTTACCGAGACCTTTCATTTGGTACCATACACAATATACTTTTGACAACTTTCCGCATAAAACAAAAGTCGATCGACATGAAACATTTTTATCATATGTACAAGCTAGCCCACACCGAGAACTTTCATGTGATACCAAACACTATAAACTTTTAACAAATTTTTACAAAAAAGAAAAGCAGATCGACATATAACATTTTTGTCAATTCTGCATGCTAGCCCTCAACGAGACCTTTCATTTGAGACCAAACTCGACATATTTCTGAGAACTTTTTGCAAAAAACAAAAGCCGATCAACAATAAGCAATTTTGTTAATTTTTCACGGAACCCTCATCGAGACTTTTATTTTGATACCAATCACCACATCCTTTTACAACTTTCTGCATAAAACAAAAGTCGATCGACATGATACATTTTTATCATATCTACACGATAGCCCACATCGAGATTTTTCATTTGATACGAAACACTATACAGGGTGTTCCATTTAAGCGTGCCACCATTGCTATCTCGAGAACTATAAGAGCTACTAGGTTGGTTAAATTAGCAAAGAACCACCATTTTACAAGACTAATACAATGAGCAAAAAAAATATTTTTTTCGACCAGTGGTTCTCAAAATACGGGACACAACTTTCTTATTTTATATGGGAACATATGTTTATTTTTAGGTTATTCGATAGAGTATTTTTTTCTGAATTCAACGATATATACATATTATATACTAGTATAACAAAATAACTGAGAAAAATGCACGTTAGATTTACATGTATTTTATTTATATCTGGCTGAAAGAAGAGTGCTTTGGATAGAAAACAATTCATTTTCGTCTTAAAACTGACAGTTTAAAAACATAAAATTTAACAAAAAATAATCAAACAATGTTAGACAGAACTATATGTCAATGTTTTCTAATCATAGCACTCTTGTTTTAGCCAGATATAAATAGAATACATATAAATCTGACATACATTTTTCGCAATTATTTTGTTATATTAGTATATGATATGTTTATATCGCTGAATTCAGAAAAAAATACTCTATCGAATAACCTAAAAATAAACATATGTTCCCATTTAACATAAGAAAGTTGTGTCCCGTGTTTCGAGAACCACAGGTCAAAAATAATTTTTTTTTTGCTCATTATATTAGTCTTGTAAAATGATGGTTATCTTATATTTAGATAGATTGTAAAATTCTTAGGAGATACAAAAAAAAGGTGGTTCTTTGCTAATTTAACCAATCTCGTAGCTCTTATAGTTCTCGAGATAGCAATGGTGGCAATTTTAATTGGAACACCTGTATACTTGTGACAACCTTTTGCAAAAAACAAAAGCCGATCGACATTGACCATTTTTCGTCAATTCTGCACACCAGCCTTTATTGAAACCTTTCATTTGATACCAAACATCACACACTTCTGACAACATTTTGCAAAAAAAAAAATACCGATCGATGTGGCACATTCTTGTCAATTCTGCACGCTAGCTCTCATCATGACGTTTCATTTGAGACCAAACTTGACATACTTTTGAGAAATTTTTGCAGAAAACAAAAGCCGATCGGAATGGAACATTTTTGTCAATTTTGTACGCGAGCCCTCGCCAAGACCTTTCATTCGATACCAAACACGACATATTTCTGATAACTTGTTGCAAAAAACAAAAGCCGATCGACATGGAACATTTTTGTCAATTTTGCATTTCAGCCCTTAATGTGACCTTTCGTTAGATACCAAACACGATATACTTCTATTAACTTTTTGCATAAAACAAAAGCCGATCAACATAGAAAATTTTTTATTCTGCACACCAGTCCTTCCCAAGTCTTTTCATTCGATACCAAACACGACATATTTCTGACAACATTTTGCAAAAATTTTAATCAACGTAGAACATTTTTATCATTCGTGCACACCAGTCCACATTGTGTCGTTTCATTAAAACTCAAGAACGACCTACTTCTAACAACTTTTTGCAAAAAACAAATGTAGGTCGACATGACACATTTTTTTTGTCATTTCAAAACCGGCTCTTATGGTTTTCTTTTGATATCAAATATTTGATTTTTATTTAGTTACTTTATAATTTGGCAACACTGTTTGTAGTAAAAAATAGTAGTTAATTTTTAAATATTGTAACGTTTTATTTATTTAGGTGAAGTGTAAAATTGATTAAAACACTAATATTTATATAACTAAGTTTAATTAAAGAAATATGAATAATAAAGAATAATGAAAAATAACTAACACTAAGAATTAACAAATATAAACACTAATTTAAGACTAACATATATCAATAAAGACTTAAACACTAAGATAATTTATTTAAACAATTAGAACTACGTAATATTTATTTCAACAATATTTATATCACTTTTTATTTATATCACTATTTATTTATATTTCCATCTGTTCACTACACGTATCGATACAAGACTGTCCTCGCAATCTTTTGGTCGGGGTATTTATATAAAACAGTTCCTTCTGGAACATTCGTCGATTATTCTCGAAATCAGAACAATGGGGAGCGAACGGACGTGTTCTGACCTGTTCGCTATCGGCCGCCGCCCGCGCCACCGCCCGCACCGCGACCCTGGGTTCGCTACATTGCCCCCTCCTTAAGACTGTTTCGTCCCGGAATAGTTCGTTATGACGAAATCTGCATGCATCACCCTTGGTGCATCTGGAAGTCTTGAAGAAGTAACAGTCGACGGTCCGTTTGAGCTCTTCTTGGCCGGTAGAGTTGAAGCTGCAGACTAGAATTTCCACTCCGGTAAAGCGGAAGATTGTTTCTAACATGCTTCTAACAATCCTCCAATCCAAACCGTCTAGTCCACAGCCTATTTTTGGTACTGCCAGCTTCATGATGTCGTTCTGCAACAGATGGTCCTTCATATCGCACAACGAGTCCCATAAACTGCGGTATGACGGCTTCTGGTATAAGTATTGTTTGGTAACCAGGTAGTAAAGGTACCGCTTGTTTTCTACGTCATCATCCTTCAGTTGTAGCGTTTTTCCGACAGTTGGACGTTGGTTGGCCAGTTCTTGTACTCGTCCAAATTTTCTTTTAAAAACTGAAGCGATGCCGCGGGACATTTTAATATCTTTCGCTACACAATGTGCGAGGGAATACTCTGGAGACACGTTGAACAGATCTCGTTGTTCTTCTCGTGTCACGCCATACCGAGCCTTATGACCAGTAGAATGACTTTCCATGAAGTCTTCAAATGTAGGTTCCTCAGCTACAACCCGGCGTACCGTCGCGTCACGATGATCGTCAAAATTATCACCAGCGAAAGGGGCTAACCGATTGAAGTGGACTACTCTCGGCTTTCCATTAGGTGTTTTCCTAATTCTGTAGACCACATCATTTATTCTTTTTACGATCTCGTAGGGACCTTCCCAATTCTTTTGCAGCTTCGGTGATAAGCCACGACATCTTTGTGGATTATACAGCCACACCAAATTCCCAGGTTGATAACCACCTTTTTCAGCCTTGACATCGTACTGGTCTTTCATCCGATCGCTGGCACCTTGAATGTTTGTACGGACTTGTTCATGAATGTCATTCATTCTTCTCCGTAAGTCCGTTACACAGTCCTCGCCGGCTAGATCTTCACCGGGTTTACTACCAAATACCAGGTCGCATGGTAAGCGCAACTCCCGCCCGAATAAGATGTTAGCTGGTGTCTGCCCTGTTGTCTCATGCACGGATGAACGGTAAGCCAACAAGAACAGATGAAGATGTCGGTCCCAGTCTCGTTGATGGTTAGAGACTACCTTTGACAAATACCGATTTATTGTTCTATTCATCCGTTCAACCATGCCATCAGACTGCGGGTGTAATGCAGTAGTTCTGGTTTTCTTTATTCCTAATATCTTACAGATTTTTTGGAACAGAGCAGACTCGAAATTCCTTCCTTGGTCGGAATGTATCTCTCGCGGTATTCCAAATCGGCAGATGCATTCTTTCACCAAAACTTCAGCGACCGTTACGGCTTCCTGGTTGGGTAATGGGTAGGCCTCAACCCACTTAGTGAAGTAGTCCATTACTACCACTATGTATTTATTTTCATCATCAGTTTCGGGGAATGGTCCGGCCACGTCAATCGCAATGCGTTCAAAGGTACTCCCAACGTTATATTGGCGCATAGGAGCTCTTCTTTTCCTATGTGGCCCGTTACTTCCCGCGCAGACCACACATTTCTTGCACCACTCTTTAACATCTTCTTTGCAATTTACCCAGTAAAATCGTTGGCGCAATCTCTCAAGGGTTTTATTCACTCCAAAATGTCCAGATCCGTCGTGGATCTCCTCCAATACTTCCGGTACTCTATTCCTAGGAATTATCAGCTGGGTCCTACTCACAGTACTTTCAGTATTCTCTATGACACGTTTCAGGAGGCCCTCTTCAACCACAATAGAGTCCCACTGCGCCCAGTACGATTTTACACTTTGTGAGAGTCGTGCAACATCTTCCCAAACTGGTCTGCTATCTTGTCGTTTCCAATCCAGTATGATTTTCAAGTCCGAGTCATTTTCTTGGTCCTTGCGAAGGTTTCCAGTTTGCCAACTATCATTGACTACTGTTGTTCTAGTGACGATAGAGAGTTTTTCTTCTAGACGACTGCAATGCTTGCATTCGTCCTGGCAAGGTCTTCTTGATAATGCGTCAGCATTACGATGGCTTGTACCTGCTCGATGCTCAATAACAAAGTTATATTCTTGCAATCTTTCAATCCATCTAGCTGCCTGACCTTCAGGATTCTTAAACTGTAGCAGCCATTTGAGAGCAGCGTGGTCAGTTCTTATAAGAAATCTTCTACCGTACAAATATTTGTAGAAGTGCTCCACGGGTTTCACGACAGCCAAAAGTTCTTTTCTGGTGACGCAATAATTCCTCTCTGGTTTTGACAAGGTCTTACTAAAATAGGCAATAACCTTCTCTTGTCCGTCCTGTATCTGGGAAAGAACGCCACCAATTCCAACGTTGCTGGCATCTGTATCTAGAACAAATTCTCCATCTGGTAAAGGATAATTTAGAACAGGTGCGCTTGTCAGGGAATATTTAAGTTGTTTGAACGCGGCTTGACAGTCCATCTCCCAGATAAATCTTCTACCTACTTCAGTAAGCCTTGTCAACAGCTTCGCTATGTTAGCAAATTCAGGTACATAACGTCGGTAGTATGTACAGAGACCAAGGAAACTTCTCAATTCGTGTTTATCTCTCGGTACTGGCCAGTCACTCACAGCCCTTATTTTCTCAGGGTCAACTGCAATTCCCTTACCAGAAACACGTGTCCAAGATAATGAACTTCTTTTTGAAATAAGTGACACTTCTTTGGACTGAGTTTCAGGTTAGCCTTTCTCAATCTTTGGAAAAGCTCTTCCAAGTTCTTCATGTGGTCCTCGAACGTTTTTCCTACCACAATAATATCGTCGAGGTAAACCAAACATGTTTTCCACGACAGTCCAGCCAACACGGTTTCCATAAGTCGTTTAAATGTTGCAGGGGCATTGCAGAGCCCAAATGGCATAACAGTAAATTGCCACAGACCGGTACCGATGGTAAAAGCTGTCTTTTCTTTGTCTTTTGGATCTAAATCCACTTGCCAGTATCCGCTCTTTAAATCAAGAGTAGAGAAAATCTTTGATCCTGCCAATGTGTCCAGAGTATCGTCTATTCGGGGTAGCGGGTAGCTATCCTTCTTCGTCACGCTGTTAAGTTGACGATAATCGACGCAAAATCTTGTAGAGCCATCCTTCTTCTTCACTAGCATCACTGGTGAAGCCCATGGACTGTTTGAAGGTTCAATCACACCTTCCGTCCTCATATCCTCTATAATTTCTTCAGCTTCTTCCCGCTTCGCCAGTGGTAATCTTCTTGCTGTTTGGCGAATGGGTCTTGCGTCTCCGGTGTCTATTTTATGATGGACTACATTGGTTCGCCCTTTGTCCTTCTTGTCAAATTGGAACACATCTTGAAAAGTCCCAATTAAGTTCTTAGCCTTGGTTTTCTGATCGGTAGTCAAGTCCTGGAACGATGATGACAGCTCCTTGATTAGAATATCTGGAACTTCACAGGATGTGTTGTCTTTGGCCTTTACAGTTCGAATAATTGATGATACCGCTGAACATTCACCTACTACGGTCCCTTTTTTTAGTATAACTGGATAAAAATCAATGTTCATTACTCGAATTGGGATTATCTTGTCGGTTTTGAGCAAGGCTTTCCCAATTACAACTCTAGTCCCAGTTTTAGCACCGTCATTTTTCGGCTGGAGCATGAAAATGTTTCCCTCACAGAAGCTACCCTCTAACTGTGCTTCTACGATTGACTCACTCCGTTCTGGGAGGGTTATCAATACTCGTATGGCATTGTCATCTCGTGGATTTAATACCAGTTCTTCATCATTGACCATCATCACTCCATTCTTCAGGTCAAGTTTAAATCCATGCTTTTTCATTATGTCCATGCCGAGAATAAATTCATCTTCTACCTCAGCTACCAGCACACGATGTTTAATGCAAGTTTTTCCAACAGCGATACTCAAATCTATTTCTCCAAATGCGGAAGATTGTTCTCCTGTGGCTGTGCGTGTTTGCCACTTTGTTGGAAGTAGATGCTTTCTGCATAGTTTTCTTGCTAAGTCGGGTCTGATTATTGTTTTTGTCGCACCCGTATCCAGCAACATTTTAAGCGGCCTTCTGTCGATAGAACCGTCTACATAGATGCTGTTAGCTTGATGATGAAGAGATGCGACATAAGTAATAGATTCTGGGGCTACTGGATTACGGGTCGACGATTGCCTCTTCGCATCAACCCGACTTAGTTTTCCGACTCCCTTTCTTCCTTTCTTGGTTCTGCTTTCCTCTGTTGTTTTCTGCAGAGCCTTTGCGGTTGACCTACTTCACCACAATTCCAACAGCGGAGTTTCTTTCTTCCAGAAGCATGGATTTCGGATGTAATACGTCTTATCCTATCATCTAGGTCCTCAATACTCTCAGCATCGATATTTCGCACTCGAGACTGGTTACGTGAAGCTTGTTTGGCTGCTTCATGGTCTAAGGCATATGAAAGTGCGTCAAGCAGAGTTTTTGGTCGAGCCAATCGCAGTGCTTGTTGAGTTTCATTGTCACGGACCCCATAGATAAATGATTGAGTGGCCAGACATTCCAAAACACTTTCAGGAGCTGTGGGATGTGCAAGACGAACTAAACGAGCTATATCAGCTTCGAATTCTTGAAGGTTTTCTTTAGAACTCTGATATCGGTTCCTCAGTTGCGTCTGGTACAATCGTTTAACAAGTTGTTCGTAGTCTTCCTGTTCATCCTCTTTTAGCGTCTGTAGGATATCGATGGCTTCTCCACGTAGCGAAACTGTCAGCGCAGTAGCTTTTTCTTTGGAAGTCTAGCCATTTGCTTTGGCAGCGGCTTCAAACTGTTTTAAATAATTCGGCCACGATGTCTTGCCGTCAAATTCTGGTGTTTTAATGTGCAATTTTAAATTATGTTCCGCTTTTACTGTCTTGTTTTCTTGAATTATATCTGCTACTTCAGAATTTGCCACCGCTGGCCTAATTTTTGAGAAATTTTGCTGTAACTCTTCAACTTTCTTCTCGTAAATTTCTATTCTCTCTTCCAATATTCTAGAACTGTCTTTCAATTGCTCGTTTAGTTTCTCTTCCAAAGTTCTAGAATTTTCCATTAACTCTTCTTTCAATACTCTAGAACTTTCTGTTAATTTTCTTCCAATTTCTGTTCTAAACTTCTGGAATTTTCTATTAATTCTTCTTTCAATGTTCTAGAATTTTCTGTTAATTTCTCTTCTAAAGTTCTAGAATTTTCTGTTAATTTGTCTTCTAAAGTTCTAGAATTTTCTATAAACTCTTCTTTTAATGTTCGGGAATTTTCCATCATTTGTTCTTTCAATACTCTAGAATTTTTCGCTAACTTTTCCTCCATAATTTTACCAAAATCGGGCAAGCTACCCGTAATTTCGAATAATAAGTCATCAGGATTTTCACCAGCTTCTTCTAGGGCTTGCCGTAAACGAAGTTGTAAAACAGACTTGGTTCCCGATGTCTCCAACTCTCGTTCTTCCAGCTCCCTCTTAAGATCGGTTACTTTAAATTCACTTAATTTTACTTGTTTACTCGCCATTTTATTTATTTTTATTTTACACTTCACAATTTATTAACCCTCACACCTGACACCAATTGTAACGTTTTATTTATTTAGGTGAAGTGTAAAATTGATTAAAACACTAATATTTATATAACTAAGTTTAATTAAAGAAATATGAATAATAAAGAATAATGAAAAATAACTAACACTAAGAATTAACAAATATAAACACTAATTTAAGACTAACATATATCAATAAAGACTTAAACACTAAGATAATTTATTTAAACAATTAGAACTACGTAATATTTATTTCAACAATATTTATATCACTTTTTATTTATATCACTATTTATTTATATCTCCATCTGTTCACTACACGTATCGATACAAGACTGTCCTCGCGATCATTTGGTCGGGGTATTTATATAAAACAGTTCCTTCTGGAACATTCGTCGATTATTCTCGAAATCAGAACAATGGGGAGCGAACGGACGTGTTCTGACCTGTTCGCTATCGGCCGCCGCCCGCGCCACCGCCCGCACCGCGACCCTGGGTTCGCTACAATATATAAATTAATATTGTCAATCCTAATACAACTGCCACCCTCTTCAGTGAAGTTAGTTTAGGAATGTTTGGTTTTAATTTAGTTACTTCATCACACATTTGGCAACATTGACTTTTGACATTGGAAACTTCAAAGTTTATATTAATTAAATACGTTATGTTTTAAACTTAAATTAGTTGTTACACCTTTGCTTAAGTCTATTATTCATGAAATTGTTTTTAAATCTTTGATATCAATACTCTATAAGAAGATATAATCATTTAAAGTTCATAGGCAGATTGTCAAAAGTGACGGATGACTACGTGATTCTTCTTAAATGTAGACACGAGCTCTGGGATCCATTGTTTCAAGGTACCAATTTTGCACAGTTTTAATTTTTTAAAACAAAAACCACTCACAGTAAAAATATGAGACCCCCAAAAGGGACTCCAGCACATTAGACTCTACAACTTGAAAAAAAAATTAAAATGATTACATAAATGCTTTAACCTGTTGCCCCGAGGTAAAAATTCGCCGATGCTCTTGATTATTTAAAATATATATATATTGAGTGAATCAATCAAAATAGTATATGACTAGCGAATTCTCGGCTACGCCGAGCATTCCCTAGAGCTCCGCTGTCAGTGCAAAAAACAAATGCCGATCGACATGAAACAATTATTTCATATTTTCACGTCAGGCCTCTCCAGGACCTTTCATTAGATTGAAAAACACGATATACTTCCAATATTTTTTTGCAAAAAACAAAAGCCGGTCGGCATGAATCATTTTTGTCATTTATGTACCCCAGCCCTCACCGAGACCTTTCATTTGATACCAAACACGATATACTTCTGACAACTTTCTACAAAAAACAAAAGTCGATCGACGTAAAACATTTTTATCATATCTGCACGCTAGCCCACACCAAGACTTTTCATTTGATACCAAACACTATATACTTGTGACAACCTTTTGCAAAAAACAAAAATCGATCGACATTGACATTTTTTGTTAATTCTGCACACCAGCCCTCATTGAAACCCTTCATTTGATACCATACACCATACATTTCTGACAACTGTTTGCAAAAAACTAAAACCGATCGACATGGCACATTTTTGTCAATTCTGCACGCTAGCACTCATCAAGATATTTCATTTGAGACCTAACTTGACACACTTTTGAGAAAACAAGAGCCGATCGGAATGAAACATTTTTGTCAATTTTGTACGCGAACCCTCGCCAAGCCTTTCATTCGATACCAAACACGACATAATTCTGACAACTTGTTGCAAAAAACAAAAGCCGATCGACATGGAACATTTTTGACAATTCTGTACGCGAGCCCTCGCCGAGATCTTTCATTCGATACCAAACACGACATATTTCTGACAACTTTTAGCAAAAAACAAAAGCCGATCGACATGGAACATTTTTGTCAATTTTGCATTTCAGCCGTTAACGAGACCTTTCTTTAGATACTAAACACGATATACTTCTATTAACTTTTTGCATAAAACAAAATCCGATCAACATAAAAAAAAATTAATTCTGCACACCAGTCCTTCCCGAGTCTTTTCATTCGATACCAAACACGACATATTTCTGACAACATTTTGCAAAAAAACAAATTTTAATCGATATCGAACATTTTTGTCTTTCGTGCACACCAGTCCACATTGTGTCGTTTCATTAAAACTCAAGAACGACCTACTTCTAACAACTTTTTGCGAAAAACAAATACAGATCGACATTGCACATTTTTTTTGTCATTTCAAAACCGGCTCTTATGGTTTCCTTTGATATCAAATATTTGATTATTATTTAATTACTTTATAATTTGGCAACACTGTTTGTATTAAAAAATAGTAGTTAATTTTTAAATATATAAATTAATATTGTCAATCCTAATACAACTGCCACCCTCTTCAGTGAAGTTAGTTTAGGAATGTTTGGTTTTAATTTAGTTACTTCATCACACATTTGGCAACATTGACTTTTGACATTGGAAACGTCAAAGTTTATATTAATTAAATACGTTATGTTTTAAACTTAAATTAGTTGTTACACCTTTGCTTAAGTCTATTATTCATGAAATTGTTTTTAAATCTTTGATATCAATACTCTATAAGAAGATATAATCATTTAAAGTTCATAGGCAGATTGTCAAAAGTGACGGATGACTACGTGATTCTTCTTAAATGTAAACACGAGCTCTGGGATCCATTGTTTCAAGGTACCAATTTTGCACAGTTTTAATTTTTTAAAACAAAAACCACTCACAGTAAAAATATGAGACCCCCAAAAGGCACTCCAGCACATTAGACCCTACAACTTGAAAAAAAAAATTAAAATTATTACATATATGCTTTAACCTGTTGCCCCGAGGTAAAAATTCGCCGATGCTCTTGATTATTTAAAATATATATAGATATATATTGAGTGAATCAATTAAAATAGTATATGACTAGCGAATTCTCGGCTACGCCGAGCATTCCCTAGAGCTCCGCTGTCAGTACAAAAAACAAATGCCAATCGACATGAAACAATTTTTTCATATCTGCTCGTTAGCCCTTACTGAGACCTTTCATTAAATTCCAAACACGATCTATTTTCAATAACTTTTTGCAAAAAACGGAAGCCGATCGACATGAAACATTTTTGTCATTTATGCACACCAGCCTTAACCGAGACCTTTCATTTGATATCAAACACGACATACTTCTGACAACTTTTTGCACAAAACAAAAGTCGATCGACATGTATCATTTTTTCATTTCTGCACGCTAGCCCACAACGAGACCTTTCATTTGATACCAAACATGACATATTTCTAACAATTTTTTGAAAAGAACAAAAGCCGTTCGACGTAAAATATATTTGTCATTTATTCAAGACAGAAAACATTTACATAGAAAACAAAAATTAATAATTAATATCTATTATAAAATTTACTAGAATGATATAATAACAATAATAAACTCTCAGATAACTGTCTGATTTTTAGCGAAAAAGTTACATTTTATATTTAATATATTTCATACAATAGACGTGCGGTACAATCGATTATGATTTTATCTGATGTAGAATTGAAATTTGAACAACTTTGTACTTTTATAGTTTTGCTCTAAATATATCAGGAGAGAAAGTACTCAAAATGTTCTTTGTTTTATTGCAAAGCTGTATACCGAGTGTAGATTTTAATGTTACTTTTTTCAGACTTCTGTATCTCTTTACCTATTCATTTTAGCGCTAAAAGCCTAGGAATATAAGTTGTTCAAAAATTAAAAAGGCATCCTACAAAGTCAACTTACTTCTATAATTATTCATATTTAATGATATAATAATGAAATAAAATTTAAGGTTTTTTAGAAAATGAATTAGGATTGCCTTGATAAATGAAACAAATTTTTGAATAAATTTTCTATTTACACTTTCCGCTCATCGATAATTTATTATTTTATTTAAAATTATTGCATTCTTATATTAAAAATAACTATAACTTTGTTTATAAATTTAATTACTATACAGTAATATTTTTGAATTAATAAATCTATATTTTTAAATAATATATACACATAATTTTTATAGGTTTAACAATACCGTTTAAACCAGTCTTTGTTAAATTTGTTTCTGTGTATATCAGAAAAAATCAATATTTTAATAGTTAAAAAAGAATCACATTTATGAATTTCATTGCATCTGCTAAAGAAGGAATCGATATAATTATTCAACAATTAAATATGTTTATATTTAATTTTATATGTATATGAGTAAAAATATTATTTTTAGGCATAAATGAAATTTATTATTCTAAGCAAAAACAAGAACATATTAATATTTTGAATACTTTGTGACATATCAAACTAACTGGTGGCGCTAGTGTTGTTTTATTTATTTTCAAATCACCAGTATGATGTGAAAAGAAGCAAATTATTTACAGCTGACTTCTTATTTTGTAAATCTAGAATGATTTTTTTTTTGACAGGAATAAGGACATTTTATTTCCAGAAGTTCAAATCCGTTTTCTGTTTTGATAAAACTATCATCACTACATGCTAAGTATGGTTGGTTAGATAATATTACAACACAACAAGTCCAATTTCATGTATAATATAATTAGTTGAAGCTTGAAATACTGATTTCGCTTTACTTTCGGTTTCCAAGCCATAACGCATAGCTTGATTACAATAAAAATTGTAGCCATTGATTCTTATCAACAACATTTTTATTATAATAATCATTGTCATATTTTCTCTGTACCAATCTAATTCTATTGGTACATATGTACGTCTACAATGAAAGAGTTCATTGCAGAATCGTATGAAATATTTATGACGGTTTTTATTTTTTGATTTCTTCTTTCTACTGATTTTATTTTTGCACTTCCAGCCCTATTTAATGTGCTTTCAATTTCGCTATAAGTATAATACTTTATGCACTCGTTTCAGACAAAATATGTTTGCTTATGTTCTGAAAATGTAAAAAGAATATCAAGACAATTTCCAGACGTTTTTATGTAGAATGATTTTATTGAAACTTTATGATATTTTTCTAAACTGCACTTGTAAAGGCTTGTTCCAAATCATAGACTGATTAGTTTTGGACTGTATTTTAGAATTCTTATTTAAATGTGACTTAACTACACAGTTATAGTTAAAGATAAAATTATAGAAATAACACCTATGATAAACAACAACTTTGTTTCTTGCAGTAGTTTCATTTGTACAAGTTGTGATACACATAAATTGCTAACTTCTTTATATTTCTTAATAACATGAAGTCTCTTTATGATAATACAGCAAAATGAATATCTGGTCTTATTGATTTTAAACGCATAATAAAGTCTAATACTTATATTCATTGGTTTGAAACAGTATTGCAATGCGTGAAACCAAATTTCAATCTAGATCTCTTTGAAAAACTTTTCCGAAGCCGTTCATAGATGTCACCAGTAATTCCAAAATTTAGTGATTTTTTTTTAGTAATATTAGATTATTATGTTTTTTGGTGACATTTATTTATGAATCTATATTTTATCATCAAGTATCACATAAAATTCTTTTATCTACAACTATTGAAATATCTGTACATTATACGTGTGATACTACATATAATATACTACTCATATTACACAAGTGTAATATGAAATGTCATGATACACGCTACACTTTTCTGTAATAAATAGGGCATATAATTTAACACATAATATTTTATTAAACTGTTAATTGATTAATAACACATTTTTTATTATAAATATCAATATATATGCTTATAAAAGTATAATAAATACAATTTGAAAAGTTATTTTGACATTTAAAGCTACTGTGGCGCCATCTGTTGAGCTATATATGAACTACTCACACCTAACTGAATATTTAACAAATAATATCAGATTTTTTATATGCCTGATAGTTGTAGATAAAGTATAGTATTTGACTCGCATAATATGGCTACATTACACGCGGATGATTAAAAATACTCGCTACCGCTCGTATTTTTAATTACATCCTCGTGTAATATAGCCTACATATTATGCTTGTTAAATAATATACTATTATTTTCTATTTTCTTTTGACATTTCAAACAAATTTTGATTTGTAATCAATGTAAAATATTTGATGAGAAGACTATAATCTTTTGTGGTGAATTTATAGTACCTTTTTTGATGAAGGTTGTGATTCATACGCTTAATTCGGCAACTGTGCCCTCGGTATTTAGACCAAATCGCATGAGTTCTAGTTGAAAATCGTCTTTGCTGAGATGGTAGACCTAGCAAGTTTGTGCCCCCTTGGTTTCCGGCATCTTGTGTTATGGTATGTTTTTTTAATAACGTCCCTGCTCGAGCGTCAAACGGAGTGTTTGATCCGTGGCAAAAATATTGGCGAATAAAATATAAAATATAAACACCTCACAATAAAATGTATATTTTAAAATAAAGTTTTAAAATTATATTATTTATTGTGTTCATTAATAAATACTTCACATAATGGTACCCGCTTAATAATGATGTTACTAAAACATCTTTTCATGACAAATATTGCATGAATTACAATATAAAGAAATAAATGTCAAACAAAAAAAAATAATTTGAAATGTGAGGATCAACATTACCGGCCGTTACCTCACTTGTCAAATTTAGTTTCCAAAGCCGATCCTAAGGGGCGCTATAAATTGTTTTCACAGATGATAAGGTAGATATCCAATCTTCTACAAATATATTTCCTTAATCTATGCTTATATTTTTAGCAATGTCAAAATGACAAGATAATTTGACAACTATATTTTGGATGCGTTCAAACATGTGTTACACAGTCGGATTACTGAATGTAACCATTAAGGGTGAATTTTAAAATTTAAAGACACTTGTTAATAAATTTAATTAGAACACAATATTTTTTTAATAAAAATATTATAAATATATCTTAACAATTAACAATGGGCTTTTAAGATCCCAAAAATTTACAAATTAGCAGCTAACAATCAAACCGGTCCGTTTTCTTTTAAATTTTCGGTAAACTAAAGGCTCATTATTAAATTTTAAATATTTTTTGTTACTAAATAAATCTCTTTAAAATATATCTTATAATTTAAATAAGGACACTTCGTTCGACAAATTTTAATTGAATAAAATATATGAAATAATAATGTTCATAAAGTAATTTTCATTTACTATCCAATGAATATAAAAGAATAATAATATATTTTAAAATGATATATGTTTATAACTACAGAATAATAATTAAAACTAACTGTGAGAACTTGCAAACCCTGCTCGCAACTTTCATCATCCAAAATTAACCTTAAACTAATTTTCATGAAATTCATTCACAGTCACATTCGACTGAGAGCGTATGTCATCAAACTTATTTCTCGACTAATATTTGGCTTCAGAAAGTGTTTATTGTTAGAAATATCAATTAAAATGAATAATTGAATACTTTACGTTTTCATTTAAAAAATCATCTCACTCCATAACAAAATATAATAGAATTTTTAAAAATCTAATCTTTGTTGTAATCAATTTCATCATTTCAATTTGATGAAATGCATAAAGAATGTATAAAATGTAGTTACTTACAGTTTAATATAATCCAGATACAAAATTCAAAATAATTATTGTACAATAAATTGTTAAACATTTCTTCCAAAAGGGTATGAAGGAAAGGTTTGTCAGTGTTTTTAAATAAATGAGTTTACGACTGAATACGACGCACCTTGTTTGATTTCCAGAATTTAGTTTTTTGTGAATAGTGTCATTATCCATAATTTTATGATATTTCTTTTCTATAAATATAATCTTGTTTGGATAACTTACCAATTCAAAAATATAACTGAAATGAAAACACATCTAAATACAGCCAAGAAAATATAAAATTACATACATACATTACAAAATGTAGTGTAATTTTACTTTTAAACTAATTTTACTATATATTTCTCCAAGCTAATACAAGACTTGCATTATGATTGTTTGATTATAACTGACGTTTTGACAAACGTCATAAGTCATGAAAATTTTAATATTATAAATAAGGTTTGCCGTAAATTATTATGTACAATGCACTTTTATGATAATCAGTTACATTTCAGTAGTGTTATTATCAGTAATTTTATGTTATTTCTCTTCTATAAATGTACTCTTGTTTGGGTAACCAATTAAAAATTGTAACTGAAATGAAAATACATATTTAAATACAGTGGAACAAATTTAAAATGATATACTTACATTACAAAGTGTATTGTACATATTCTTTTAAACATAGATTACTTTTATTTCTGTATATTTGTCTTTGAAAATATAAAACTTGTACCACGAATTTTTGACGGCTTTAGCGTATGATAAACGTGAAATGTCAAAAAAGAAATATTTTAAATACACCACATTTAACATTCAGTATATTTGTATATATTTCGCTCACTATTATAATATATGAAAACATAATTCAATTCATAATATCTGTTCACATTTTCCAAAAAAATCAAATAAAAGTTTCATATTGAATTGTCAAATTTGACGGATGAGAACCGTGATTCTTCTTAAATGTAGACATGGCCTCTGGGATCCATTGTTTCAGTGTACCAATTTTACGCAGTTTTTATTTTTTTAAACAAAAACCACTCACAGTAAAAATATGAGACCCCCAAAAGGCACTCCGGCACAATAGTCATTACAACTTGGAAAAAAAATTACAGCAATTACTCGAATGGTCTAGGAGTTTGAGCTGGACAAACGATGCCTGATCGTCGTGATGAATCCAAATATAGATAGATAGATAGATAGATATATAGATAGTGAATCTATCAAAATAGTATATGACTAGCGAATTCTCGGCTACGCCGAGCATTCCCTAGAGCTCCGCTGACAGTGCAAAAAACAAATGCCGATCGACATGATACAATTATTTCATATTTGCACGTCACCCTCACCGAGACCTTTCATTAGATTGCAAACACGATATACTTCTAATAATATTTTGCAAAAAACAAAAGCCGGTCGACATGAAACATTTTTGTCTGTTATGTACCCCAGCTCTCACCAAGACCTTTCATTTGATACCATACACGACATACTTCTGACAACTTTCTGCATTAAACAAAAGTCGATCGACATGAAATATTTTTATCATATCTACACGCTAGCCTACACGCAGACTTTTCATTTGATACGAAACACTATATACTTGTGACAACCTTTTGCAAAAAACAAAAGCCGATCGACATGGCACATTTTTGTCAATTCTGCACGCTAGCCCTCTCCGAAACCTTTCATTTGATACCAAACACGACATACTTCTGACAACTTTTTGCATGGAACAAAAGCCGATCGACATGGAACATTTTTGTCAATTCTGCACGCTAGCCCTCAACGAGACTTTTCATTTGATACCAAACACCACACACTTCTGACAACTGTTTGCAAAAAACAAATACCAAACGACATAGCACATTTTTATCAATTCTGCACGCTAGCCCTCTCCGAGACATTTCATTTGTTATCAAACACGACATACTTCTGACAACTTTTTGCAAAAAACAAATACCGATCGACATAGCACATTTTTATCAATTCTGCACGCTAGTCCTCTCCGAGACCTTTCATTTGATATCAAACACGATATACTTCTGACAACTTTTTGCAAAAAACAAAAACCGATCGACATAGTACATTTTTGTCAATTCTGCAGGTTAGCCCTCTCCGAGACCTTTCATTTGATACCTAACACGACATACTTCTGACAACTTTTTGCATAAAACAAAAGCCGATCGACATGGAACATTTTTGTCAATTCTGCACGCTAGCCCTCAACGAGACCTTTCATTTGAGGCCAAACTCGACATATCTTTGAGAAATTTTTGCAAAAACAAAAGCCGATCAACATTGACCTTTTTTTGTTAATTTTACACGCCAGCCCTTATCGAGCCTTTTCATTTGATACTAAACACCACATACTTCTCACAACTTTTTGCAAAAAACAAAAGCCGTTCGATATAGAACATTTTTGTTCATTCTGCACGCTAGCCCTCATCGTGACCTAGCCTAATATAACATTCACTGTCTTCAGTAACCTTTCATTTGGGAATATTTGTTCTTTGTTTAGTTACTTTATTAAACATTTGGCAACATTGACTTTTGTAATTTGAAAATACCCAAACACGATATTTTTCTGACAACATTATGCAAGAAACAAATTCTAATCTACATGGAACATTTTTGTCATTCGTGCACACCAGTCCGTATTGTGTCGTTTCCTTTAAACCCAAGGACGACCTACTTCTAACAACTTTTTACGGAAAACAAATGCAGATCGACATGACACATTTTATTTGTCATTTTAAAACTGGCCCTTATGGTTTCCTTTCTTTTGATAACAAACACAGCAAAGTATTCTATTTATTTTATTTAGGAATATTTGATTTTTATGTAGTTACTTTATAATTTGGCAACACTGTTTGCATTAAAAAATAGTAGTTAATTTTTAAATTTATAAATTAATATTGTCAACCCTAATACAACTGCCACCGTCTTCAGTGAAGTTAGTTTAGGAATATTTGGTTTTAATTTAGTTACTTCATCACACATTTGGCAACATTGACTTTTGACATTGGAAACGTCAAAATTTATATTAATTAAATACGTTATGTTTTAAACTTAAATTAGTTGTAACACCTTTGCTCAAGTCTATTATTCATGATACTGTTTTTAAATCTTTGATATCAATGTTCTATTAAAAGATATAATCATTTAAAGTTCATAGGCAGATTGTCAAAAGTGACGGATGACGGCGTGATTCTTCTTAAAGTTAGACATGGCCTCTGGGATCCATTGTTTCAAGGCAGCATTTGTGCAAAGTTTTAATTTTTTACACGAAAACTACTAATAGTAAAAATATGAGACACCCAAAAGGCACCAGATCTCATTAGCCCCCACATATTACAAAAAAAATTATAACAATCACTTGCATGGTTCAGGCTGTAGGCGATTACAAAAGATACTCGATGCTCGTGATGAATCTATATATATATATATATATATATATATATATATATATATATATATATATATATATATATATATATATATATATATATATATAGCAGCTT